>OY282450.1:48494044-49012265 GCA_958295655.1 Palloptera scutellata
CCTTCACTCAGTCAGTGTCTGGCAGTTAATCAATCAGTCACGTTTCTCATCGTTTCAATAGATCCTGCTTCTTCTTTATCTTCTTCTTGTGTGTGTCATGGCTGTTGCTTCTTGTTGTGGTCATCTTGACTTGGTACTTGTTCACAATATTATTACATTTTTATGCAAATTTATTACCTCCTAAATAATATTATTATTATTTTTATTACTAGATTTCGGTGTAGTTGTTTGGGAAAGTGAGTTGCATAGTCACTTTTGATAAATTTCTCTCATTTCCGTTTCATTTTCATTCATATTACCGCTACTTGAACGTTATACCATATAATACTCGGTGCTGAAAAGGCGTACACACAATATTCTGAATGTTTAAGTAGGTTAAAGAGTAAAATATATTAGTAAATAACTTATATAGAAATATATTTAAAAGGAAAAAGAAGTAATAAATATTTAGTAGCTACAGCAAAACTTCGTTTTAGAACTGATCCGGAAATAATGAATTGCGATAACTTACGATTAACGCATAAGATAAAGCCCACTTTTCCACACGGCAAGTTTTCTTGAAAGCAAGTTAAACTTGTAGGCGAGAGAGGATAGACAAGAGGGACGAGTACAGATTTGCTCGTACCGGCAAAATTTCTTTTGTGCTGTTCGTTGTGAGACATGCCAGACAAAGTAAAAGCACAATTGATCAAGAAATCTTGCAAATGGCAAGTTGGAAAAGCAAATCGCAAGACCTAAAGGGAATTGGAAATTTGCTTTCAAGAAAACTTGCAGTGTGGAAAAGGGGATTAACAAGATGTGACAACACAATTTCCAGAATTAGGGAAATGATGAATACTAATGACAAAAAAAAAACATAAATAATAATTAATAATTAAGGTTTTTCGAATCACCAAATTTTTGTTAAAATGGCATTCATTTGTTAGTGCACATTTTTACATATTCTGGCTTATTTATCATCTAATTTTCATGGAAATGTGCATGTAATTTTTACAATTTAGCAATTTCTATTTGTTGATTATTTATTGGAAAAGAGAAGAGTTTTTAGCATACATTTTTCTGAATCCCCCTGTAAAAAACGTTAGGTGCTGGTTATACTGGTGTTCGCTGCTCGACGAATACATCATATTTTACTTTCTGGTGCTGGGTGTAGTGGATACATTGGTGTTCGTTGCACAGTTGCTTTTTGTCGGAATTCAGTTTTTTTTTTTTCAATACTATACTGTTCGCAACGGTATACCAAAAAACTTTTAACGATTTTATCAATATGGAGAGTACAATTAATAATATAATTGAAAAATTATGAAAATAATATGATTTTCTTCAATAATTTTATGAATAATATATTTAATATTCACTTTTAAAAACTAAAAACATTCGCAACTTCGCTTTTTTGCATATGAAAATAATGATGTACAGGTTTGCATTTTTTTAAAACTATTTCACATACATTTTTGTTCCTTTTTTGTAGAATAACTCATGAATACTCGACGTGCTCGGTGTACATTTCACCCAGCATATCGTGTTCGGTGTGAGAGCGAGTAAAAGTTATTTTTCCGTGTTCGGGCAAAAACAATTGCATGATGTTCGCCGATTAAAATTTGAATATAACCACAGCCTTACGAACTTAACACTGACAGCTGTTTCTACCTTTCTACTGTATTAACCCTGCTGTTAGCTTAAGCCTAATTTTTTAGTCCAATTTTCGGTACATTTTCTTTATAACTTTTAAATGGTAATACATATCTACTTGAAACTTCAGCTAATTTGGTATTTTTATGAAACAATTATAATTTTTCAAAAAATCAAGTGTCTAGTCTAACATTAAACGGGAGGGAGCAAAATAAAATTGAAAGTTCAAATTTTAGCTTAAGGGACCATTTGATTCATTGTATATTTTTAATTGATTATTTATAACATTTATAACAGTTATTTTGTTGCTGTTTACCATAAATTTAATTTTAGTTATTTAGTTGAAAATTTCTATTATTACAAGCCGAACAATTCACTTTTCGGTTTGTTTTGCAAATAAATTTGCAGCAGATTGAGCGAACACTTGATGTCAGAAATAGGGGAATCCCAAGCTTTCCAGCAAGTGAGTTTGGAGTATAGCTGATTGATAAGGCTACAGCAACTGTAGATGGTGCCTTAAGCCAATACTTAAATACAACGTTCGACCATCGATTTGCCTTTCATTTGGTATTGTAGGAGCCAATCATTTTGTCGCCTCCGAAAAGAGAAGACAAAATAAAAAAATTGTGGGCTAATGGCAAATGATACATTTTTCCTGAGTAAGAGACAATCTCATGATATTTTTCAATCGATTGGCCTCGACTTCATCTGCTTTGTGACTAGTACTTTAGCCTTTTGGCTAAAAAAGTTGCGTTCTCATTGAAAGCAAATGTTGAATTACAAGCATATAAAGGAATTCATTTGAAAACAAGTAACTTCAGCGGGATAAATGTTTTGATTTTTCGCACTGTTCCCTCATATGTATATAAGTTTCCTTTCTAGAAGTTTTTTTCCCCCAAAGTCAATAGGTTAAAAGAAATTATCAACCGTGATATTTTGCCTTTTCAAACCTTATGTAAAGTCCAATGCGACATATTCATTTTCATTTCTTGGCTTTCCTAGGTACGGTTGTATCTTCCATACAGAACCTGAGTTTTAGTCGACAAACAACCAAAATTTCAAGGTACATTTCAAGGAAAAACGACGTACGAATCTGTTTTTCAAGTTAATGTTGTGTTAACAATATATTGAATCAAAACAGTTCTAAAAAATATGTGTTCTTTTTATGAAAAATGAAGTATGGATCATATTGTCCGTTAACCTAGGATTCGTAAGGTTTTTCTAAGCGCAAGATGTCTCATAACATCAGCGCAAGATCTATCACTATGAATAGTAAAACTATAGAATATGTGAACAGTTTCTGTTACCTACTTAATAAGCGAAAATGCAATAGAACTGATGACAATATTGATACTCTGAAGTTGTACTTGACACAACAAATGTTAGGATTACTCGCTCTCGCGCTCGTGCATCTGATACTGTGGCCTCACTTAATCAGTCGGGAGTTCCTGTTACCACCAATTCATCTATCACAACTGCTGCTGCTGTTACATCTACGACTGATAATACGCTGCAAACTAATAATACTTACTTACTTACTTTAATGGCACAACAGCCCATGGAGGGCCTAGGCCGAGCTTTTCGCAAACTAATAATGTCTTACTTTATTCTGCTGTTGCTGCCTCTGCTGCTAACACTGCTATTACTGTTAATGAAGCTGTTTCTGCCACAAACTCTTCTGATGCTGTTAATGCTTTTGCTGTCACTGCTGTAAATTCCGTTGACCTAGCTGCTGTCAGGTCTCACTCTACTACAAATGCTATACCATATTCTGCGACTGCTATGAATTCTGTCCCTGCTTATAATTATGCAGCTACTGGTATTTCTGCTTCTGTTAACACGATCACGCCAACTAATTCTAATTCGAATACATTATATTCTTCGGTGAACTCTGATACTGCAACTTTAACCGCGCCGCCAAGTTCATTAATAATCATATTACTGGTTTTCACAAAAACACAAATCGTAATAATGCCGTGATTGTTGGTCAGAATGCAAACTTCGATTTGCAAGTATTCATCAATAAAAAATGGGTACACTTATCATCTTTTAAGCTATCTTTAACCCAATGAAAATATAATTTCTTACGTTAAATAACATGCTGCAATTGATAGACAACACATTGCTTGTTTCATGCTTGTAAAAGTGATACTAACGTAGAAAACTTATTAAGTATTAACTTTAAATTGGTTATAAGTAGATCTTGCATTCTATGATGTGATTTTACAATCTACGCTTTGGCCTACAAATGTAAAAGTACGCCCTTTTCGGTTTATCCAAAAGTCAGGCGAACGAAAATGGATAATTCAATAGCTGTAACCAATCCTGCTGCTTTGTATAATTCCAAAAATTATATTAAAATTTACTATCAAAATGAATTTGGACTCCGCACGAAAGCCAGCAAAATATTCGCTACGTCTGCTCAATTGGAATATGACGTTATTGTTTTAACAGAGACCTAGTTGAATGCTAATTTTTTTTGATGAGGAGTTCTTTGACCAGAATCTATATATTGTTTTCCGTAAGGATCGTGATGCTGATAAAACTGGATGTAAGTTTGGTGGCTGAAACCTAATAGCAGTAAAACGATTATTAAGTGCTACTCTCGTTAATTTGAATAATCCTGACTCGCTTTTGCATCAACTTAGTGTAAATTTACGTGGATCTACTGAATCCACGATTCATATGAGTATCGTATATACCACCGAATAGCTTCTTAGAATTATTTAAAGCACATCTAGACAATATTTTTAATATCGCAACTAATCATATTAGGTGATTTTAATTTTGCTAATATTGTTTGGAGCTACGTGTATGATGAAGTTATCTTAACGCCATCTAACGTTAGTTGTAAAGGTGGTGAGGGCTTTGCGTCTCCGGATGAGGGGGGATCTCGAGGGAAGTTGAAAGTATTGTGTATGAAAAAAAGAAAGGCAGCCGTAAGCATTCTTACATTTGTAGTGATATTGAGATGTATGTTGTGGATAACTTTTTAGCCCTTGGTCTATTGCAAATTAATAATTATCCTAATAATCTCCAATAACCTATGGATTCAGTCTTTTTGTAATTTTTAATAATTTTAATTATTTAAGTAGTGAATATGATTTTCCCATTTCTACATGTGACAACCATCAAACTATATTCCGTTGCATATTCAACTTGAATTCTACAAGTTTCTACCTCTTGAGACTAATAGTAATAAATTTTTAGGCTTTAACTGCAAATCTTGTAATTTCCATTGTCTTGAATCACCTATTTAGTGCTATTGATTGGAAAATTGAGCTTGAAAAAATTAATGTCCAAGATTCCCTTATAATTTTCAAGTCTATAATTGTTAACATTTGTAAAGAATATATTCGTCGCATTAGTAATAATTATTATAAACTACCATGGTATACGCCTATGATTAAAAAATTAAAGAATCTTAGAAAAAATATTTATAAACGATATTCTGTTACAAAAAATTGGTATTATATGAGGGAATTTATTTCGTTGGAAGCATTATACTTATAAGCATATAAGCATTATTTTTCTAAGTTAGTGTTTAATATTAAAATGAATCCAAAGGAGTTTTGGTGCTATGTTAGCTCAAAGAAAAAAAGTTCTAATATTCCATCTTCGATGTTTTTAAATGATGACAACTCGGATAGTGCGATCGAATCTTTTTGGGAAATTTTTTTTAGCCAATATTGAGCCGGTCTTGTTATCTGATATTATAGATGAATCGTTTTGCTCTACTAATTTTGTATCTTTTTTTTTTTAACGGATAAATTCAACACCCCTATGAATGCAGAGCATTGTGTTAAATGGAAGGAAGATTGATAGGTGGGAGAAAGAAGGAGGGAGAATCAGAGAGGGAATGCAATGACACAGGACATCGATAAACCTTTAACCTTGTCTGAGGAAATTTCTTATCTAAAATTGCCAACTAAATCTGATGCTGAAGTACTATCAGTAGCTCTTATCAAAAATTGCAGTTGTTCAATTGCAACTCAACTCTAATTAATTTAATACAAATTTAGGAAAAGTGGAGGAAATTTTATTGATGACTGGAAAGTGTCATTTGTAACACCAATTCACAAATCTGGTAATAAAAATTATATTGCTAATTATAGGTCAATCTCTAAGCTTACTACTGTTAGTAAACTTTTTGAAAGTATTGATAAAGGTAAAGTATTTTTTGCTGTAAAAAGGTTAATTTCACCATATCAACATGGTTTTGTTCAGGATCACTCGACGATAACAAATCTTACCATATTCACTGAATATTACATTTCTGCCTTTCAAGAAGGCTATCAAGTGAATACACTATACACAGATTTTTCTAAAGCCTTTGATAAGGTTTCACATGCTAAATTGATAGCTAAATTAGCAAAATTAGAGTTTCATTCATCCATGTTAAGTTGGTTGGCATCTTACCTAAATAATAGGGTCTGTTTTGTTAATATTGATAATTCCTCTTCTAAACCGTTTATTGCTACCTCTGGTATACCGCGGGGTAGTATTCTTGGGCCATTGCTTTTTATTTTATTTATAAATGATATTTCTAATAAAATTTTAAGTGCTAAGTGTCTTTTATTTGCTGATGATATGTAATTGTATCTTAGAGTTACTAACCTATCGGATGCTATTAAATTGCACTTATAGGTAGGCTTAAATTCTGTACATGACTGGTGTGTGAAAAATCATTTGTTTCTTAACGTTAAGAAATGTGCTGTCTCCACATTTACTAAGTCAAACTTGCCTTAAGTAACATCGTATTATCTTTTATTCACAGCTCAAACGGGTAAAGATTGTCAAAGATCTCGGAGTAATTTTTGATACGAAATTGTTGTTATTTTATAAAAAAAATACTGTCAAATTCCTTCATGTTCATACATTGTGGAGCTGGAGCTAACTACAAAACGCAACGCACTTACGGCAGCTTGTTTCTATTTTCTATTTTTACAATGCGTACATTTTTAAAGACTTGATAATGCATTCGTAGCGCAACGTAACGTAAAACAGTCTATTAAACCGTCTATTGAAGATAAAACTCTATGATGCATTACCACTTTGTTAATCGCTTGCGCACAATGCTCATATTACAAATCGATTCGTGACATTTGGCAACTTTACGTCTACGTCTACTTACGTATAATCAAGTCTTAAAGAAAACAATCCAAGTTATTTTTTTTTTTTTTTAATATCACAACAGCCCATGGAGGGCCTAGGTCGAGCTTTTCGCATCCACTCATGTTGTGCGTGTTATATTTGTACATGAATGGAAGGGAGCTACAGTTTAATGCCGAATCCGAACGGCGAAGTGAAAAGCTTTTCAAAGCAATTTTTACTCTTGTAGCTTTGCCATTGCCTGCCAAGAGGTGGTGCTGTGTAGAAAAATTGTTTTTTTTTAAATTTTTTTTTTTTGAATTTGGCTGTTCTGAGATTTGAACCCAGGACACTCTGCGTAGCAGACCAACGCACTACCAACTACACTACAGCGACTACCCAATCCAAGTTATAGCTTGTGAAATTTCATACTACTGTGGGCAAAAAGTAGTAAGACTTTTTAATTTAAATTTCGCGCGGAAACCCATTCATCAAAATATTATTTTTTTAAAGTTGGTATAACTGTCGGTGACATCTGTGCCAAATGTCACATCAAAATAATCATTAGTGTTTTGTATACGCTTATCTTTCTGAAGTACAAAAAGTGCATTCGGCGATTTTCACAATGAGTGAAATTATTCAACAAAGAAATAGAAGTTCCATTAAATTTTGTGTGCGGAATCAAATTTCTGGTGCCGAGACGTTCAGAATGTTGCAAAAGGCCTTCGGTGATAATTGTACGTCGCGAGCAAGTGTTTTTGATTGGTACAAATTGTTCAAAGATGGTCGAGAACGCGATGACGACGAACCACGTCCAGGACGGCCATCAACATCAACTGATGATCAACGCGTCAATAAAATCAAGGAATTGGTGCTCGAGAATCGACGATTAACAGTCAGAGACCTTACTGGCGTCGTTGAAATATCGGAAGGATCAGTGAAAACCATTTTAAAATATCATTTGGGCCTAAGAAGAGTGAATGCACGATTGGTTCCAAAATCACTGCATTGGTTTTACGAGACCATTTTGCCAAAAATTCGACTGATATCGTTCCGCAACCACCCTACCACCCTATTCGCCTGACTTAGCACCGTGTGACTTTTGGTGCTAAAAAAAACCGCTTCGTGGACACCGTTTCACCGTTTTGAGTCAATTGAAGACATTAAACATGAATCGCTAAGCGCATTGAAGGCTATTCCGGAAATTGACTTTAACAACTGTTTCGAGAATTGGAAAATACGTTGGCACAAGTGTATTGGGGCCGGGGAGGATTACTTTAAAGGGGACGAAATAGATTTGGAAGAATGAATAAAAAAATTTGAAATTATGAACAAAGTCTTACTTACTTTTGCCCACAGTAGTAATTTAATATTCGTAAACATTCTAAAAATTGAGGTAGGTTCTTGTTTAGATATTTTAATTAATTTTAATTCCTTCACAACAGCAAATATATGAAATATGCCGTTAAATTTTAGATTTTCAATGATGCAAAACCATTTACACTGTAGATTTAATAACGGCTATTATATTTTCATATACCATACTTCCATAAAAACAACATCATGCGCATGCACTCAGGTTGTATGCATAAAGAAAATCACACATGCTTATGTGTAGTGATTTGCAGTGGTATACCACATATATACATAGTTACATAGTGTACGCCATCAAGCGACTTCGGAATGTATTAGAATAGATATTCCGAAAAAACTTCGAGATTCGTTGCCAGGCTTACATACCATAGATCATGTGGAAACTTCGAAAAGCTCTAGAATGTGTGTCACAGCGAAGAAATCTGTGCTATAAATACGACTGTAGCAGTGGAATACAGTAAGTCACGCGTAATATAATTGTGAAGTCAATTAAATATAGTTTTTAACAAAAATTTGTTTTTCCATAATCCAGACTATTCAGAATCATTAAACAGTAAAAACTAAATAATAGTAACAATATGAAGGATTTTGAAAAAATTAAATTTATTCTTTATTATACAAAAATATAAGAAACGAAACATACGACAATGAAACAACTAAGTGGGTCGTAACCTTGCTATATATGTCAAAATCAGTCTATATACCTCGGAATCTAAAGGCGATATCAGTCGAAAAATCTGGTTTGATTAGATACAACGGCACCAATAACTCAAGCCTACCCTATTTTCACCTACGACAATAACACAGAACACAGTGGGAAAGGAAATGGGAAGCAACCAAAAGCAAATAAATGTTTACAGCTTCCTCAACAGAACTGTGTTTGAGTTTTTCCAGATCACTTCCCAATTTTTTATATAAGGAAAACATTAAATTAAAATTCTATAAAATAATGAATATTTTTTAAAATTATTTTGGAAAGTTATGGCATCTTGTTTCTATTTTTTCAAGAAATAACATTTTTAATGTTTTCTTACCTACACTAGAGGGCGCTGCCATTCACGTTTTGTTATATATTGTGTAAATAATACATGTATCTAATGAACTCTTCACATGAAAATATTATTTTTTAATTTTTTGAAGGCCCTTAACTTTTACAACCGTCATGTTCCCGTTTTCTTAAAAACGTAAACCATGCTTAGAAAGCATTCTTATAATTTTAACTATCGGATTCGTTTGCGGAAATCATGTGAATATCTTCAATCATCTTCCACAATTGTGAAATTATTCACCAAATTTTGCTGTATAAATATTCACATGTTGTAATCAGATAGAACTTTGTTTTATCGCAATCTTATTTAAACAATAATTTTTATTCATTTGTGTTAGATTACATATTCATACTTTTTATAGCTCTATTTCAATGCAACTCTGTTACATTCTGTCATTTTCAACTTTTTCAACTCTGCATAACTGCTATGGTGAATTTCACCACACTAATAACTTTTTCATGTTGGAATATTATACTGCCAATTTGCTTTCCCATACAATTTCTGACAATTGGAAGATATTGTTTTTTGCCTTAATTGTGTTTTCCGTCATTTTATAAATATTCACTTACAGCGGTTTTGTTGTTGAGTAAGAATTTAATTAATCAATTAATTGTCAAGAAACGAAAACGTGTACAGGAAACAACGAAAACTGAAACTTTAACTTAATTCTCTTTTATAACACAAAAATCGCTGTAGCGACGAAAACGAGGAAGAAAAATTTGCAACGCACCAAAGAAAAACGAAGTGTAGAAGAAAATGCGGACGAAACATTTAGGATTAAATGCTGGAGGAGGCTTAGTGATGGTGGCGCTGATGCTAGCGCTTTTGCTTGCAAGTCCAGCATTTGTGCGGAGCGCGGAAAAAGTAGAACAGCCAGAGCAAGCTGATTTTGATGATGACGGGCAAGTGGAAGATGTGCAAGTAAGTGAGCAAAAGATCAAAGAAAAAATGTGTTCAAATAAAAGTCCAATTGTAATCTCAGACAATCAACCAATTAATTAAATAAAATTAGGAATTGAGGTCGGTCGCTATTGTTTCTTTGCTTTGTGTTACGCGTGCATGTTTTTCTTGTACTGTGCTTTGCTGCTGATAAAAATTATTCAAGCGCACCCCTTACTATTTTTCATAATTTTTGCTAGTAACCGGTAGCGCTAGTACACTTCATTTCCAGAATTCCAGTTATCTACCGAATAGAAGTCATAAAAAAAAGTTTACGACTCTTATTTTTTTTGATTTATTTTTATTGAAAAAGTATGCTTAAATTGAAAAGCGACAGCGCTGGCAACTATTTTCAATTAACACTTTCTTCCCTCCGGTCACTTCAATCAGTATGATTTTGTTCCGGCATCATTTGTTTACAACTGTGCATATTTCTAACCTCACTTTATGCTGAGTGCTGTTAGTGTAGTTGCATGCTGGCGCCTCTGCCGTAGTACATCCGCCACCCAACTCACTTTTCTGCGTGTGTTACAAATTTAAATCGTTAAATAATAAAAATGTGATAAGAAATGATTTTAATAGAAAACTAATAGAAATTTCTTCTTCTTAATCTTATCTTATCAAGACGAGAGAATCTTTAAAAATTTAACACGTTTTCCTTCTCATCGCCCCCATCATTATATAAATGACATGTTGCATTTATATGTACTCATCACCTTTATTTATGGGTTTATTTTGCTCTTGTAGGAAGAAACCCCTTCAACCACATTGGAAGATGAAAGCAATGAGGAAATTGTCTACGAAAGCCCCCAGTACGATGCCAAACAATTCTATTTTGCGGATCATTTTGATGATGTGCCCGAATCACGCAAACGTTGGGTTAGGTCGCAAGCCAAAAAGGATGACATCGCTGAGGAAATAGCCAAATATGATGGCATATGGGGCTGGGAAGCACCACAGCGCATTGTTTCAAAGAAGGATATCGGTCTGGTATTGAAATCTAAGGCGAAACATGCTGCTATTGCATCACGTTTGTCGAAGCCGTTCACCTTTAAGGATGAAAAACCTTTGGTCATACAATATGAAGTGACAATGCAGGTTAGTCAATCTTAATTCTAATCGTCGGGCGTGGGGGTGAAATTGCATCACCCAATTCTAAGCATTTTGCGTTGCTTAATCCAATTATGTATACATATGTATATTTGTTTGTTTTAACCTCATTTCTTTATTCACATATTTTCTCTTATTTGTTTTTTCCCCCCTGATTCTGTTTGTATACATCCGCAGGAGGGTCAAGAGTGCGGTGGTTCATATATTAAATTACTTTCCGAAGGCAAACATTTACAGGATTTGACTAAGGTATGTTTGTGTTTGCATACATACTGGAATGCTCATTTAAAATTACAACAAAAACAATAATGCATGTTTACTTAAAAATTTATGTGTGCGCATATACATATTATTTTTGTAGTTCAATGACAAGACACCTTACACCATTATGTTTGGCCCAGACAAATGCGGCAACGATATTAAAATGCATTTCATATTCCGTCATGTTAATCCAATTAATGGCAGTATCTCAGAGAAGCACGCAAAAAAGCCAAAGTAAGTAGAAACTGTGGGAGAAGTAGTAAAAGACGTGAAAAAGTTTCAATTGATGTGACTAATAGGTGAAATAATTTTTCTCTCTGCGAATTTTAGACTTTGTTTACACACTGATAACATTTTTATTCATACTTAAATACATATTAATTTGTTGATTCCTCTTGATTCCGATAATAGAAGTTCTAAGCAGTGAAGAGACGACTACTTTGACCACTTACTCTCAATTACATTTGACTAGCCTCAATTATATTTGACTACCCTTAATTATATTTGACTCCTCTCAATAACATGGCATACATACGACTGGCCAATTTCTACTTTTACTTGTACCTCGAACATGTGTTCACAACAGAATTATACCATGTCCTGTTCGAGTATAGAGACTAAAAATTGTGCATGCCATACATTTTACTTAAATGCTTTCAATATTTATAAAAAGCAGAACAAAAACTACTCACATAAGTTTAATGCCAAGTGTAAAGAAGCGCTTACAGCTAGTGTTTTTACAATTTAAGAAATCTTTCTCTAAAAAAGTACAAAAACAACAATGGAAAAATCTCACTTTATTGATTTTCCACACAAAACATTTCCTAATATTTGTTTTTTTTCACAAACTCAAATCTATGCACGAGTGCATACATACATACACTTGGCTCACTCAAAGCCAATTGTTGCTTTTCCCCCTTGTTTTTTTTATGTACACGCATACAATTTATATGTGGATTTAGCTATAAAAAACAACCCTCATTGCATTGTTATTCCTTCCCGCCCCTCACGATCACCAAAAACATTTAGAGACCGCTTGGAGGAACCATTCAAAGATAAATTGCCACATTTATATCAATTGGTAGTGCGTCCCGATCAAACATACGAAATACGTGTAGATCATAAGATCGTGAATGAAGGTTCGTTGTTGAGCGATTTTACACCACCTGTTAATCCATCGCGTGAAATTGATGATCCCGAGGATAAGAAGCCAGCAGATTGGGATGAGCGTGAGAAGGTATGAAAGGCATGAAATTTGTGTATTATGTGCAGTGATAATGGCCATTGGCATTCAATTGTAAAAGATACCCGATCCGACTGCACACAAACCTGAAAATTGGGATGATAATGCACCACCACAAATACCAGACCCTGCTGCTGTCAAACCTGAAGGTTGGCTAGAAGATGAACCCGAAATGATACCAGGTATGCGCGGAAAGCTTCTTTTATTTACGGAAAGCAACTTAATTATTTTCTACACAGATCCTAGCGCCCACAAACCCGAAGATTGGGATACAGAAATTGATGGTGAATGGGAAGCTCCGCTGGTCGATAATCCCATTTGCGAGAAAGCAGTCGGTTGTGGTAATTGGAAGGCTCCGCTGATTACTAATGAAAATTACAAAGGAAAATGGCGTGCACCATTGATTGACAATCCAAATTATCAGGGCAAATGGGCGGCACGCAAAATACCAAATCCCGATTACTTTGAAGATTTAACGCCATTCAAAATGACACCAATTGTGAGTGGAAGAATAAATGTTTTTGAGATTTTCATGAAGTGTGAAATGAATGCATAATGAAATTGTATCTTTTATTTTTTTTTAAATATTTTTCTTTTTTCTTTTCACTAACAGTCTGCCATCGGTTTGGAATTGTGGTCAATGTCTAGCGACATATTATTTGATAATCTAATCATTGCTGATGACATTCAAGTGGCTAGAGACTTTGCAGCTAAATCTTTTGATATTAAACGTAAATTTATCGATAAAGAATCGGTAAGTTTTTAATCAAATTTAGGTTTCTATGCATTGAAGTAAATGCCTGATTCACAAAAAAAAAAAAAAAAACTAAAGACTGAAATTAAATTAAAATTGTTGATACTTTTTGTGAAGAAAACCTTATGGCATCGCATGATGAAGCATATGAATTACAAGCCCGGCTGGTGGGCTTTGTATTTTCTCTATTTGCTTATACCAGCAAGCTGTTATATCTTCTATTTGTATCGACGCGCCAAAGAGGTGTTAATTTAAAATTTTTTTTACATACATATACAACGTTGTAAGATAAAGAGTAAACTGCTTTTATTTTAGTAAATAGTTTATCTACTATAAACGCTGTAATAATAATCATGTCACACTATTTTTGTATCATTTGCACTTAACGCCCGTTTTTTTTCTCTTTCTCGATATTTATATTAAAATCTTCATTGTATTTGCTAAACAAACTATCAAAATCCATGCACCGCCACTTGTGCCGCACATGTTTGTTTGTAGGAAACATTTTTAAATAAGATTGTTGCTTATGTCACTGAAAATCCATGGGCTTGGAGAATTGCTATAGTGCTCATTGGTACACCACTAGCATTCAGTTTGTATCGTATGTTCAGTAAAGGCAGCAGCAGTAAGGTAATATCAATATTCGAAATATGCTAGTTAATTAGCGGTGAGTGATATGTTTTGAAATTCGCTTATAATTTTAACTTCGTTCGAAAGAGAATTTCAGCACATACTCGCTTATAAGTTGTTTGTTATTGTTCTGACGTCGTCTGTTCAACTCATTTACTTATTTAATTATTTATATTTAGGAATCTTCCGCAGAGGATGCCAAAAAAACCGATGCAGTACAAGAGGATGATGATGCAGCACTCTCGGGCGGTGATGTCAATAGCAGCAATATTAGTAAATCTAGTCCCAAAACGAAAAAGTCTGATTTAGATGTTAAAGATAATGAAGATGTCGGCGGTGCGGCAGCAGAAGGTGGTGGCAGCAGTGGCGGTAGCGATGATAAGGAGTCAGATGAAGGTGTCGGAGATGAAGACGCTGAAGAAAATGAGGTAAGCTTGACTGGAAGTCACTGCACTTAAAAAAAAAAACAAATTAACGACAACTCCAAATTATATTTGAAAAGTTATTCATTCCCAATTAAACTGGTAAATTGTTGTGCATTAATTTTCAATACAATCTTCTCTACTTTATTACAAAAAAATTTCAATCTTCAATCAAATCACGGAGGTTTTTAAATTTATTCGTAACATCTGTTTCTCGAGTGATCGAATTTAATATTTTTGATTGGAGTAGGTATTTTTTTTAACCACTCTTACATCCATCAAAGCAAAATTGATTGGCAATCACAATGAATTTAAGTGATTTTTTTTCTCAATATTCATTTTAGAAACTAATATTTCTGGTCTTCTTTCAGGGTAACGCTGCAGCAAAATCTGCTGGCGCGCGTAAACGCCGTGTGCGTAAGGATCAATCTTAGATACTCTGCTCTCTACTCGAAAAAAAAAGCTACAAAACAAATACCAGCAACAACATCCACAACATACAAAATAAAACTACAAAGTAAACCGAAAAAATTCCATGAAATAGTACGAAATTATATACTAATTCACTCGTTCAGCGTGTTTAGCTGTATGCAGCTGCATTGTGTAAAAGCAAGCAAAACAAAAAAACTCAAATTTCCAGAAAAAAAAACAGAATATATCACTAAAAAAAACAAAACAACAAGTTTCAGGATAACAAAAGCAAGATAAAACCAACACAAAAATCAAACTTTCTTCTAAATTATTGGAGTATATATACCGAAATTGGAGAGCGTGTGCTTGCGTGCTTAAATTTTTTTTGTTTTGGGTAATCTAACCCATTTTCTATAGGATTAAACAAGTCGCATTGTAGAGCAAGTAATGCGCAGTTCATCTTACACTAATCGGGAAACCAAAATTATTTTAATTTATTTCCACTCATTCGCAATTGCAATTTAATGTATTTCTTTGATGCATTTCTTTTGCATAAATTATAACTCTTACTTTAAAATAATTTAATGAAACGAAACGCAATTAGTAAGAACACCATCACTTTTTCAAATTTTGAATTAATACTAAAATAAAACATGAAAAATTGAATTGGTAATTTAAAATGCAAATATAAACATTTATTTAATTTAATTGTACTTTATATTATACGTATGCATTTCAAATGAAATAGTAAATTACAACAAACAAACTGAAAAAAACAACAAATAATACAATTGTAATAACAAATAAATCAACATTTATTTAAATATAATGTAATAATGTACCGCTTCCTTCTGTGAATGAGTGCCATTAACGTGGAAACTTAAATTCAATTCATTTATAGGTTGCATTTTCCTTTCTCTCTTTTTACAGAAATATAAATTTAGATATATTACAAAGAAGAAGAATGGTAAGTACTTAAATGATTTAAAGAAATATTCCATGAATATTAAGAAAATCCAATAGTGAAAAAAAATGAATTAATCACAAAAAAAAAAGAAATAGAAAGAAAAAAATTCACCTGCATCACGCACATTCAAAATGAATGCTAATAACTTCTATTAAATTGGATCAAACAGTCCGAATTGATTTCAAATTTTATGAAGATAAGAAAATTCAAAATGAAGAACCAGACGCACACACACACACACTCACACAAATTAACAATTAATTCGTTTATTTGCGGGTGGTGAGAGACTTAAGTCATCTAAATCGACTGTGCCATCTGTGTCATTTGATTCGCTTATACTACTAGCTTCAAAGATTTGACTTGGATTTGGAGGAATAGCAGTGTGCAAATTCCGCTTCCGTACTGCTCCTCCAGAGCTGCGTGGCGTACCATCGATATCAATGCTATTCATTCCATGCAGAGCAGTGGGATTTGCATGCTGTACCATCACGATTGGCGCATTTTGTAGCGCTCTACGTGCTTGCATTGATGTTGATTTATTTGGCGGGGTTTTCAGTTGTTGAGTTTGCTTTTTTCGTGGTTGTTTCCTCTTCGTTGTTGTTTCTGCCATTAGTGCCACTTTAAATCTGGGTTGCCTTTTCTTTGGCTGTTGTTGGTTGGGCGGTTTTTGTGATTTTTGTTGTCTGTTGAGCCTAACGCTTCCAACCAATCCTTTACCAGTAACATTTACCAAAGCTCCGCTCTGCAACAGTTCATGCATATAATTTTTAATTCGCGCTTTTCGTGGTCCATTTAAAATAAAACAATATCTCTCTTCCATAAACTTTTTTATCTTATACAACGATACACCACGCACTGTATATAATGCTTCAAGCGCTTCATTGACCATATCCTGTGTGGTTGGTAGCTTCGGCTTTGGCAATTTAATATAGAAAGTGGTATTTATGGCGTCCGCTGCATTTGTGGCCATTGTGTGGATTCTTCTAATGGCATTAATGAACTAATTTCACTATCCATTCTAAGAAAAGAAATTGAAAACAAAATAGTAGCTACTTTACGCACTTGTAACGGATTTTGATAGTCATCATGTAGTACTCTAAATACAGGGTGTTTGGGTTGCTTGTGGTGTTTCATTCAATAGTTGCTGCATTTCATGATTACTCTGGAGTCCCTCAAGAAAAAAACCTGAAATCAAGATGAAGGCCAAAAATATGTTTCTTGTGTGTTACATAATTTAGAGTAATTCCACCAGGTTTTTTAGGCTCAAAAAATAGAAAAGAGCTAAATAATAGATTTTTGGACTTACTGCCAAAAGGGTAAAATGATCACACTGATTGATTTTATGACTGTGAGGTAACTACTTGTTGGGTGTTTTGCGATAGAATGAGTGCGAGTTGATTGGCGAAGACTTCGGCTGTCTGTTGTGATTGCAGCTTTTCGACATCCAGCTTTCTCTTTGTACCTATCCGTACGCGATTTGCTACACATATACGTGTGCAGACCTTGGCTGCAACCAAGTAGTGGTCTGAGTCGATGTTTGCACCACGTATTGTGCGTACGTCTAGTACATTGGAAGCGTGTCTTCCGGCGATCACAACGTGAGCAACCTAGTTTCGTGTGTTTTGATCAGGGGACAGCCAAGTGACGTTATGGATATCTTTATGTTGGAATTTGGTGCTATTAACTGTCATGTTTCGTGCGGCGGCGAAGTCGATCAGTCTCATACCGTTATAGGTGGCATCATCGTGGAGACTGAATTTTGAGATCGTTGGACCAAGAATCTCCTTGCCCACCTTGGCATTAAAGTCGCCTAACACGATTTTAATATCGTGGCGGGGGCAATGCTCATAAGTTTTGTCGAGGAGCTCATAAAAGTCATCTTTGGTCGTTTCATCCTTTTATTCCGTCGGGGCATGGACACAAATTAGACTGATGTTGTAGAATTTTGCGCTCGTTCACGGGCGTGAACCTCGAGACTAGATGACGCAGTCTCTTCCCATCCACAATTCCAAAACCAAATTCGTGTCTAGACCCATGACGGCTGTAATAGATATCATAGGATGCTTTTCTGGAGCAATCCTGTTCTAAGTTCTTGGCCATAACATTAAATTATATGCGTTTTATTTCTTCTTGAAACCCACACTTTCAAAAAAAAAAAGGGCGGAAGAGAACATAGTCCCCCTATAACCCCTTTTTCAACTTTTTCCCTCTTCTTCTCTAACCCCTTACTTACTGTCACACCTTCTTCTTTTCCTAGGCCTTAAGTACAATGGGCTACATAGGCTGAGTGCTTGAGGAACTGTCCTGCACACGTAGGTCAGGTTCTCGGCCTCCTTCACATCCATCCATCTAAAAAAAAACACCCTGTACTTGCCAATT
Organism: Palloptera scutellata; assembly: GCA_958295655.1. NCBI lineage: Eukaryota > Metazoa > Arthropoda > Insecta > Diptera > Pallopteridae > Palloptera > Palloptera scutellata. The sequence goes on from OY282450.1 coordinate 48,512,307, forward strand.
CTAATTTGAAATGATGTCATCTACATAGAACCCTGTAAATGAAGAAAAAGTCAACCAACAGAATAAAGAGAATAGCAATTGAGTGCATGAAAATCCTTGAGGGATCTCTAAAAAAAAAGATAGAAAACATAGTGGGTGTCAGCATTGCAACGAACTAACAAAAAGTATTGAGAGAATCTTCCTGCGGAGAGAGTTAGACGTTCCTGCAGAAAATATGGACCAGTGGACAAAAAACTTGCTGGTTAATCTACATAGAACCCTGTAAATGAAGAAAAAGTCAACCAACAGAATAAAGAGAAAAGCAATTGAAAAGCCCACTTGCAGATAAGTGCAAATGCATCTGCCCGCGATACTGTTTAAAAGCTTGGAACTACAAAAAGTTATTTATTTATTTTAAGAAAATTTGCAGTACATTTACGACTTTTAGTCTTTTAAGTGCATCATCATTCTAAATGTGAATAGTTTGAAATCATTATAGAATATAAAAAGAAAATTGATATAAAATAACTTAAGAGAAGAAAGACAGAAACTATTTAATAAAAAATTTAAATACCGCCAACTTAAAATACTTTCTATTTCGTACGGATTTTTAATTGTGTTTTGGTAGAGAATTAGTTCCATAGTTTCACAACACTGACAAAAAACATTCTAGATAACGTGGGATATTTTTGTTGAGGTGAAATTAAGTTGTAAGTATGTAATTTATACTGTGGTTGTCTTGTATACATCAATTTATGTAAGAAGATTAAGTTACGGTAGTTTACAAACACTCGGAGATCACAGTGTAGTATCTTATTGGAAAATAGGGGAATGTGATCAAATTGACGCTGTCTAAAGTTACCATATAAAAGTTCACCATATGAGATAAATGACACAATAAATATTCGCACTAATTTAAATTCCTCATATCCTCAGGAACAAAGTCAGTCGAGTACCATAACTTCTGAGAACCTACTTAATAGATTTTACTTATAGTATAGTTAATATGATCAGAACATCCTAAATTTGAATTCAATTTAAAGCCAAAGCTCGTAATCGTCGGTGCCAATTTGACTTCAAAGTTTTCGAAAATCAACGATGGAATATTCTTTTCCGCTTTGCGAGCAATGTAAGTACTTACTTTTACTTTACTTTTAATGGCACAACAGCCAATGGAGGGCCTAGGCCGAGCTTTTCGCATCCACTCATGTTGTGCGTGTTATATTTGTACTTGAATGATTAATGGAAGGGACCTACAGTTTAATGCCGAATCCGAACGGCGAAGTGAAAAGCTTTTCATAGCAATTTATACTCTTGTAGGTTTGCCATTGCCTGCCAAGAGGTGGTGCCGTCTAGAAAAAATATTTTTTCTTTTTGATTTTGCCTGTGCCGAGATTCGAACCCCGGACACTCTGCGTAGCAGTCCAACGCACTACCACTACGCCACAGCGACCACTAATGTAAGTACAGTACATACTTATAGCTTGAGTCATCGATGCATTCAAATTTAGGTTGTTCTTACTTGCCCATAAAGAAATTGAAGCAATAACCTCACTAATTCCAAAAAGTAAGTCCACAGAAAGGTCAATTGGACGCGATAGGCGAATTTGGGCATCACCAGCATGTTGGTGGATGGATACATTATTACAGCATTGTGTAATATCATTAATAAAAATTCTAAATAAAATGGGACCAAGGACAGACCTGGGGCGTAGGACACAAGGTAAAGTTCGTGACAGTCGCAGGTGCGACTGTCGATCCTTGTCGATCCTTGCGCTTCTACGTTTCAAGTCGACACACAGCCTCCTCGTGGCGTCCCCTGGATAGCGATCTGACAACCGTCAGTGAGTTAACTAATGTGTGCGGCGGGCTTCTCCATGGCCTTGAATTAATGGTTGTGCGTCGGGCTTGGAACCCACCACGTTAAAATACCCTCCAATGAAACCTCCAAACAAGCCTCGGATAATGAACCCCTCTAATATTGACGACTCCCGCAAACGCCCAAAGGACAACGATTTACGGATATGCACCTGGAATGTCCGAACCCTCTACAGGGAAGGTGCCTCTATCCAGCTGGTGGATGTCCTCCAAAAATATAGAGCTGACATCACCGCTGTACAGGAAATGCGATGGACGGGACAGGGTTGCTCCAAAAGAGCATCCTGTGATATCTACTACAGCTGTCATGCGTCGAGACACGAATTTGGTGTTGGATTTGTGGTTGGGAAGAGACTGCGTCATCTAGTCTCGAGGTTCACAGCGGTGAACGAGCGCCTAGCCACTATCCGCATCAAGGCAAAATTCTTCAACATCAGCCTAATTTGTGTCCATGCCCCGACGGATGAGAAGGATGAAACGACCAAAGATGACTTCTACGAGCTCCTCGACAAAGCTTATGAGCATTGCCCCCGCCACGATGTTAAAATCGTGTTAGGCGACTTTAATGCCAAGGTGGGCAAGGAGAGTCTCTTTGGTCCGACGATCGGAAAATTCAGTCTCCACGACGAAGCCACCGATAACGGTATGAGACTGATCGACTTCGCCGCGGCACGAAACATGACAGTTAGTAGCACCAGATTCCAACATAAGGATATCCATAAGGCCACTTGGCTGTCCCCTGATCAAAACACACGAAACCAAATTGATCACGTTGTGATCGACGGAAGGCACGCTTCCAATGTACTAGACGTACGCACAATACGTGGTGCAAACATCGACTCAGACCACTACTTGGTTGCAGCCAAGGTCTGCACACGTATATGTGTAGCAAATCGCGTACGGATAGGTACAAAGAGAAAGCTGGATGTCGAAAAGCTGCAATCACAACAGACAGCCAAAGTCTTTGCCAACCAACTTGCACTTCTCCTTTCGCAAAACACCCCTCAACTTGATGATATATGCGCACAGTGGACGCACATTTCCCGCTCTATGCGTACGGCTGCCGAAGAGGTGCTAGGCTACCACCGTCGACGGAGAAATATGTGGTACGACCAAGAGTGTCGCGATGCTACTGAAGCAAAAAACGCAGTCTATAGAGCCACCCTGCAGTCAGTTGCAACGCGAGCTGCTAAGGAGCGATACAGAAAGTTGAGGAGGGAGGAGAAACGTCTTTTCAGGCGCAAGAAAAGAGATGAAGAAAGACGCGAGTTCAATGATATCGAAATGTTGCGGGACAGGAACGAGGTCCGAAAATTCTTTGAAAGAATAAGACGCCTGACTCTTGGTTTGAAGACCGGGGCCTCTTCCTGCAAGGATGAAGATGGAAATCTGGTGACAAGATATCCAGGGCATAATGAGATTATGGAGGGAGCACTTTTCGCAGCTGCTTAATGGCGAAGACGGCAATAATCCCGCCACTGCGGAACCCACTCCGGAAACCCCAATCACTGACGGCGTTGAAGTACCGCCGCCTGACTATGAGGAGGTCTTAACAGCCATTGCTCGGCTGAAAAACAATAAGGCTGCAGGTGCAGATGGCCTGCCTGCTGAGTTGTTTAAGACCGGAGGCGAAGAGCTCAAAAAACGCATGCATGAGCTTCTATGCAGAATATGGTCAGATGAAAGCATGCCAAGTGATTGGAATCTCAGCGTACTCTGCCCAATCCATAAGAAGGGTGATTCCACGATCTGCGCCAACTACCGTGGGATAAGTCTTCTTAATATTGCATATAAGGTTCTATCGAGCGTACTGTGCGAAAGACTGAAGCCCATCGTCAACAAACTGATTGGACCTTATCAGTGTGGCTTCAGGCCTGGTAAATCCACCATCGACCAGATATTCACACTACGCCAAATCCTGGAAAAGACCCGAGAAAAACAGATCGACACCCATCATCTATTTGTCGATTATAAAGCCGCCTTCGACAGCACGATTAGGGATCACTTGTACGCCGCAATGTCTGATTTTGGTATCCCTGCAAAGCTCATTCGTCTTTGCAAAATGACACTGACCAACACCACCAGCGCAGTGAAAATTGGGACAGACCTCTCCGCACCATTTGATACCAAAAGAGGTTTCAGACAAGGTGACTCCCTATCGTGCGACTTCTTTAACCTAATGCTGGAGAAAATAATTCGAGCTGCGAACATCGACATCTCTGGCACTATCTTCTACAAGAGTGTCATGCTGCTAGCATACGCTGATGATATTGACATCATTGGCAAAAACGCTCGAGCAGTCAGTGCAGCATTCTCCAACCTGGAAAGGGAGTCTCGTCGTGTGGGTCTAGTGGTGAACGTGTGTGTCAACAAACAAAGAGTCACGGCGTCTTGGACAAAATGTCACTGTTGACAACTACACTTTTGAAGTCGTCAAGGATTTCGTTTATTTAGGATCCAGCATAAACACCAACAATAATGTCAGCCTTGAGATCAAGCGGAGACTAACTCTTGCCAACAGGTGTTACTACGGGCTCAGTAGGCAATTGAGAAGTAGAGCCCTCTCTCGACCGACGAAAATAACGCTCTATAAGTCCCTCATCCTTCCCGTCCTAATGTATGGCGCAGAGACGTGGACATTGACCATCAATGATGAGAGACTGTTAGGAGCGTTCGAGAGGAAGATACTGCGTAAGATCTACGGTCCAGTATGCGTGGATGACGTGTTTCGAATAAGATGGAACAATGAGCTGTATGAGCTGTACGCCGACACTGACATAGTCAAGCGTATAAAACTCCAGCGGCTTCGCTGGCTGGGTCATGTTGAGCGAATGGAAGAAAGCGCTCCGGCTAGAAAGGTGTTTTATTCGAACCACGGTGGAGGATCACGCAGAAGGGGACGTCCTAATCTCCGTTGGAAAGACCAGGTGCAGGGTAACCTGACTGCACTTGGCCTTATCAACTGGCGCCAGCGCGCGCATAGCAGAAGTGACTGGCGAAGCTTTGTGGAGGCGGCCAAGACCGATCATCGGTTGTAGCGCCAGCTAAGTAAGTAAGTAAGGACAGACCCTTGAGGTACACCAGAATAAAGTCTCATCATCTCATTTTATATTTAACAACAACTCTTTGCCAGCGATTACTTGATCTTTTTGCACTGTCAGCGAATCCAAAATATTACGTTAATTTTTGCAAAAGTATATTATGGTCAACTGATTCAAAGGCCTTAGAGATTTCCAAGAGAGTCAGGGTAGTCAGTTCATCTCTGTCAAAAGCTGGTGATATGTCTTCTATTACTTTCAGCATTGCGGAAGCACAGTTATGTCCTAATCTAAAACCAAACTGATTGTCGGTTAGCAGCTTATTTTTCTCAAGATATTCAGCAATTTGATTCGTCATTAGTTTCTCAAAAACTTTAGATAGTGCAGGTAATATAGTATTAATTGGACGAAAATCCGAAGGTGACGTAGCTGCATGTTTTTTTTGCAAATTAGTAACGATAGCTATTTACCAGTCATCAGTATCAAAATTGAAGAAGTAATAGAGAAATTCAAGATATGAGTCAGAGTTGGAAGAATAATTGAAAGGATTATTTTCAGAAATTTTAAACTTTTGCCATTATCTCCAACTTCTTCTTTCTTTTAATGGTACAACAGCCCATGGAGGGCCTAGGCCGAGCTTATCGCATCCACTCGTTTCGTGCGTGTTATTTTTGTACATGAATGGAAGGGACCTACAGTTTTATGCCGAATCCGGACGTCGAAGTGCAAATCTTTTCATAGGCAATTTTTACTATTGTAGGTTTAACATGGCCTGCCAAGAGGTGGTGCCGTATAGAGCAATTTTTATTTTTTGTGTATGCCTGTGCCGAAATTCGAACTCCTGACACTCTGCATAACAGTCCAACGCACTAACACTACGCCACCATCATCTCCAACAGCTTTTGTTTTTTTTTTAATGGGCAATTGGTTTTGTCATCTTCACAGTTTCAAAATAACGACGACGAGTCAGGTTGGTGAAGTATCCGTTGGTCAATCTCAAAATTGGTATTGTGTTGCATACTATTCGATTATAAGAAGTAGTTATTCATAATATTTATGTATATCTAAATTTCATATAGAATTGTATTTATTCCCAATACATACAGACTGCCAATTTTTCCACACTGTTTTAGTTTGCAAATAAGTATCCAACTTTAATTGAAAAAGCAGTCTTTTTGAATTTCTAATTGTAAAAGTGGCACGATTTGTTGAACATTCCCTGTTATCGCCTGTTGATTACTTTTCCATTTAGTGTAACATGTTGTGTCAAAAAAATTAACAAATTCTCACGAAAGATTCCAGAACGAAATGAAGAAAAGGAAATTGAAGCCAGAACCCGAGCCACAATGTTGTACAACAAGTTCATTACAAAATTTAAATGCTGCATCATGGATGATGAAACCTATGTTAAAGGTGACTTTCAGCAATTTCCTGGATAGCTATTTAACACCGCCCAAGCTACAGGCCAAAAACAGTCCAAATTAGCAACACATTAGGCACTTGTGAAAAAGCACAAAGTTTTTTCAGAAATTCAGAAAATAAAATTTTTGGTTCTAGAAGTTATAAACACGACATTTGAGGAAAACAAAATAAAATTTTGTTGAAAAAAATATTGCTGTTTTGAAAGAAAAACATTTCTTTTTCGGGGAATTAATTTTTTCGTGTACCAGAAAGGGGGGAAAAATCAACTAGATATAGAGACAAATGAAAATACATATCAAATCAACCTAAGTCCATTCGCGTAAAAACAGTTTTCTACACAGCACCACCTCTTGGCAGGCAACGGTACGTTTTCCTTGTCCTTCCTATCCCTTTCGTTGTCGCTACATGCGGTCATAGTCGCACTGATAAACTAAAGTTTTAAAGGCATCACTTTTTTTTTTTTTTTTTTTTTTTCATTGATACTTTCTGCACTCAGGGTGTACCCCTATAAATGCAGAGCATTGTGTTGAATGGAAGGAAGATTTATAGGTGGGAGAATCAGAGAGGAAATGCAATCACACAGGACACCGATAAAGGAGTAGACTGCCATTGTGGCAAGTGTTATGCCTTTACCACTGTTTATAACAATATTAACTTTCACACCGGTCGGTTGGCTTTTCAAGTATTGAAAAGCTTTTCATATGCAATTTTTACTCTTGTAGGTTTGCCATTGCCTGCCAAGAGGTAGTGCCGTGTATAAATTTTGTTGATGTTGCATTTTTTTTATTTTTTTTTCCTGTGCCGAGAATCGAAACTCTACGTAACAGTCCAACGCACTACCGCTACGGTACAGCGACCATAACACTTGCCATAATGATTGTCTATCACTTTACCGGTGTCCTGTAATTGCATTCTCTCATTCTCCCTCCTTCTTCCCACCTATCAATCTTCCTTACAAACAATACAATGCTCTGTGTTTATACGGGTACACCCTGTGTGTTGACTATTAAATAATAAATTTTAAAAAAAAGATATAAGCAGGGGCAAGAGCCACAGTAGCAACGTCTATTATCAACCACACATTAAACAGCGTGTAGGCATGGCTTTGTTATAGCCTGGATCTATCTCAGAGAAAAAAAAAAAAAAAACGGAATCTGTAAATCGAAATATGAGACTACTATCAGTGAGAGAAAAAAATGCATGTCGATTTCATAGATGGTTGACAAATTACTTAGTACAAAATTCTACCTGCCACCAATTCCCTATTCTCCTTAATTTGTGTACTCTCTTTCTGGCAACAAACTAGGCCTATTCACACAATATTTTAAAAACCTATGTAAACATGACTATGTAATCATGCCATTCACTCGCTTTAATAACTAATAAACTCTATGTATTATTTTATTTATTTTTCAGTGTCGGACAATAAAATAACAACACCTTGCACTATAAAACTTCCATTGACTTTTTTTTTATCCTACTGCACATGGCAAACAATTTTTATAGAGAAGAAAATGGTATGTTATATATCTTATAAATTTCTAAGTGGCAACACTACATTTAAATATTTTTTGAGGATTCCCAAACAATAAAGTTGAAGCGAAGCATTCGAAGGCGGACAATCTAATAAGAACAGCAGATGAAAAAATTTATATTTTAAAAAGAAAACTTAAATTTGTTTACAATTTGTACTGGTAAGCATTTAAATGTTAATTCAACACATTAAATGTAAACTATCCCGTAATGTCACAGCAAAATGGGTCGAGCAAAGCACTGTCGCCAGGAGGAGCGTGATTTAGTGAAAAACTGTGAAATGAGGGAAGAAGCATCCGCCAAATAGCTAAAACTATAAGCAGATCCTCGACATTTGTCTACCAATCTTTATTACCTCAAAAATTTCATTGCAAGAGAGGTAGGCCCCGCAAAACTACAAGTGCAGATGACAAATGCTTACAAATTTTGGCGGCACGCGATCCATTTAAGGTAGCTGGCGCAATTACAGAGGAGACAGGGGTTCAAATTTGTGCTCGGTCAGTAATGGGACGTTTGGTGGGGGAAAAAATGTATGGAAGAACAGCATGAAAAGTACCAATGTTGACACAAAAACATCGAAAGTGTCGCATAGAATTCGCTAAAGCGCACATTGAGTGGGATGGTTCAATTAATGCAAAAAAATGGCCTAACGTATTGTGGACAGACGAAAGCAAGGTGAATCTTGTTGGAGCGTGGTATTCCCGAAAAATGCAGAATTGAGCCCAAAATATAATAGGAAGACGTTTAAGCACGGAGGTGGAAGCATCATGGTATGGGGATGCTTCCCTTGGTATAGTGTGGGCCCTCTCTATTGGATAAAAGAAACGATGGACAGATTTCTTTACGCAAACATCTTTCAGGAGGTGATGCTTCCTTATGCTGAATAAGAAATGCCCCTGAAATGGCAAATGCAACAGGATGACGACCCGAAGCACACCTCAATCCTTGCGCGAGATTGGTTTTCCCATAATGGAATTCCCGTAATGACCTGGCCTTCACAATCTCCTGACCTTAATCCAATCGAGAACTTGTGGAATATTGTCAAAGAGAAGATTGGCAGTACCAGAGCTAAAAACAAAGACGAATTGTGGCAAAGCATTCAAAGAACGTGGTATTCCATACCCCAGGCTTCTTGCGCGTCTCTGGTGGAATCAATGCCTAGAAGGTGTAAGGCGTTTGAATTAACAAAGGCTATTCCACAATTAAGCATTAGTGAATAATTTGAGTCAGTATTTTATAACTTTTTTCTTTTTAATTGAAGTGTTCTTATTTGTTTGTCCTGTACAACAATGTATAACTTTTAAATTTCTTTTTTTACACTGAATTGATTTTGTTTTTATTTTAAGAAAAAATTAATCTTATGGAATAAATGAATAAAAATAAATACCTTTTAAATTTACCATAAGCCTAGAGAAATATTTTTTTAAGGTTTTTGGTTTCAGAACAATGTGTTCTTATTTAATTGCCCGACACTGTAAGTAACTAACTTTATTTCTGTACTTAAAGCAAAAAACTGCGAAAAGGAAAAGAGATGTTCACTCTTATTAAAAGCTTAAATCGTATGATATTTTACGTTGCTCCTAAAAGATTTCAGCAGAAAAACAAACAAAAAAAATGATTAATTCTGATTCATTTTGCATTCACATTCAGTATTTCTATCTTTCCAATTCCCTTGCTTGTCTGGGTCGTCTTTAGTACTGCATACAACAACAAATTCGCACACTGTATCTACATACATACTTATTATATATTCAAAAAAACATACAGACTTATAGAAAATCATATCCAACAGAATAGTAGTAACAATCAGCTGGAGCTCAATAGCAGCAGCAGCTACCAACAACAACTACAGATAAAGTAATGAATGAATAGATTTTGCCCTTGAATGCCTGTCAGCCACCCCAAATGGATTAAACTTTGTTATCTTCTTCGATTTAATTCCACTACATACATACATGCATGCATACATGACTATTATTTTGCTCTTCTTTTCAGTTTTTTGTATGATTCATTTTTTGCATGGTTGCGTATTATCATGTCACTACTATTAGTTTTACTGGCTGCGGCATATTGAAAAATTCCACCAGCATACGACAACGATGACGATGGATGAAGAACATAGTGTAGCCACAAAGCAGACAGAAAAATGCTCTTTGGAATTTCGGCATTGAAAACAAGAGCGAACAGCAGGCAGCCTGAAAAGTAATAGTAAAAGTGGATATGCCATATATGCAGAAAGTGAGGTTAGAAATAAGGGAAATATAGAAGAAGAAGAAGTGTGAGAGAGAGGAAAGTGAGGAATCTGATTTTCAAGTAGAATTGTATCTCTCTGTGGGAATGAACATATTGAGAAATGTAAGTAGGCCTCTCCTTTGTGAGTACTTAGTGTGTGTGTGTGTGTGTGTGTGTGTTTGTGAGGGAGTCTGGCTTAAAGTGAAGTTAAAAACGACAAAGACAACAACAATAATGCAGATGATAAACTACGATGTCATTGGGGACAATTCAATTTTTTCTCTGTTGCTTGGCAGTTTACAATCTCTGCTACACGGCGCTACATTATGTACATACATAATACATATGTACTCGAAAAATTCAAATATGGTAAATCCAAACTCAATATGATTTCACTTCACTTCTCTTTTTTAATTGTTGTTTTTTTGCTACTGATGCAATTTTTTTTAATTATTTAACATGTGTTCACATTTATTTGATTAATTTTTCTATCGCAACGCGTAGCAGTTGAATTAGGAATGAATCCTGCCCAAACTTCACTTAAAAGGATTAAATTTTTTTTGTGGTGTTTCTCTTTTCTTTTTTTTTTTGTTGCAGGAGTTGAAATTATCAAATTTAATATTAAGTATACGAGTACTGAAAATATTGATAGTATGAAAAAAAAAAACAAAAACAAGCAAATTCAAATTTTTACATGTGATGAAAGTAATATCAAATCATGAAATTTATTGTTATACGAGTACTAAAAAAATATTAATAAAACTAAAAGAAACAAAAATAACAAAGACAACATTAAAATTTTTCCATGAGACGATAGTAAATTCAACCTGTGCTGTGTCAAGTAGTCTACAAAATGTAGATAAGCTTGAGCTGTTCAGTATTAAGTTTCTGACATATGTACATACACACATACTACTTATATATTTATGTATAGCATAAATGTCATTCGGTTATAAATATGTATATCACGCATAACATGAATGGATAGGTGAAGCTCGACCTAGGCTCTCCATGGGCTCCATTGTGCCATTAAAAGAAGGGAAAGGAAATGATTAAAATATAGGACTGACGGAAAATTCCGCAAAATAAAAATAGTTTCACCATAAAAGGATGCTTTTTTTATTAAGTAAAATCGTTCGTTTAAAAAAAGGAAACGATACGAAAGATAAGAAAAGTAACATCCGAAAGTCTCTTCCAGCAAAGAATTTGAAAAAGCTTTTCGAGTCAACCGAAAGTAATGACCTGTGTACCAACACGTTCTCTTTCTTCTAGCTACCTTCAACTTGTTTACAATTGTGAAGGCAATCACAGTAAGCTAGTTCAGTTATTGCAATGCTTTCCGTAGTTACTTCTTTGCCGTAGTGCATAAAATTGAGTACAGACTTAAAGCTAGCTTTATTGTCTATAGGTTGGTTTTCTTAAAATTGGAAAGTTATTTTTAAGACTTATTGATATGACATTAATCAATTTCGCAAAAATGAGTTAGCCGACGAGCTGGGCGAAAAAAGGTTTTCGGCGTTGTCGATATGCTGCAGTGTACTTGTCATTGTCAATCTCAAACCATAATCAGGTCGTGGTGTAAGTGCGGTATCAAGAACGTCCGAAATTTCTACCAAATTAAGGGCCGAAGAAAGTACGATAATATCCAAAACCAGGTTTCGTAGGCTATAATTTGCGAAAAATACGACATGGCAATAACTGAATTTATTCTGGAGATAGAAAAATCATTGGTATCAAGTTTTCAGCGCTTTGAAGAGATTCTACTACAAATAAGTAGAAGTCAAAAGGTAGAACTTTCGTGGCTTTTCGACTTCTCAATGGTAAGTCAGAGAGACATGTTCTTCCCGATTTATTTATTCAAATCCAATGTAGTCTGCTTGAAAGTACAAGATTTTAAAACAGCACTGACATCAGCATATCAGAATCAGTCTCTCTAACTCTCTGACAGTGTAGCATGAAAATAGGGTAGCATCATTCATATGTGTGCCGCCATGCGTAAGGACAATTTTAATAATATTTTTATACAGCAACATAAACAAAGAGTGGGTAAAAAAAGCAGCCGGGAATTCAGCTTTCAGCTTTCTTATCTACAAAATAAATAACTTGAGGGTACTCGTATGTATGTACGTATGTATATATGGTATGTTGCTGTTGTAAGTAATAACAACAACAGCAACAAGAGCTACATCAGCATAACATCCATACATAATATAATCTCACAAGTGGTCATTTAGTTGCCTTACTATCCTAATTTAACTACAAATACTTTTTTCCACCGCTCGCTGTCATCCTCCTACTCTTACCCTTCTCCGCTGTTGCATCGCTGAAGCGAAGCGAATAATATCGACTATTTTGTAATGTGTAAAGTAAAGTTGTTGTTGCTGCTGTTGATGTTGTCCACGCATGTTTAACTGCTCAACAGTAAAGTTAAAATTTAATATTTTTTTTCTCTGTCGCTACAAACATATTTTGGAGTTTGGGTTGAATTGGGGTTAAATACCAGCAGCAAGCAAGCGAGCGAATGCCAATGTAGCCACGAAGCACAGCACAACACGCACTCACTGAAACACCCGTCATTGTATCAACCCTGTGTGCTTGCCCAGTCAGTGTTGCGGATGTGAATACGGATGCATTTCACAAAAGTACGCCTGGAGTTGAGCGGGAGTAGAAAAGACGAAGAGATTGGGAGGGCGGGTGTGTGAGTGAGTGGCTGCTTGATGTCAATGATGCTGTACCCAATGCGAGGGTGGTTTTTACGCAGTTGCACAAATTTGTGGTAACAGTTTTTACAGTGGTGGAGGAGTTACATAGTTGAGTCGACGAACGAACAGAAGGACAGACAGACAGAGGTAGAGGCAGAGGGAGAGACAGACGGTTTGTTATTTCTGTTATTTAAGTGGAAGCTTTTATTCGGTTCGCTGCATTTTCATTGTAAAGCTGAAGCAATTAAAATGCCAATTGGCTGCCGTTAAAATGATTTATCAGATCAAAATATATATGAAGCTATATATACACACATATTGATGAGCGAGTAGCGTATGTATATTTTTAATAAATACTGTCAAAACACGAGCATGTATATAAACCTCAAAAACGAGGGCAAAAATCCAATAAACAAATCAATTGCAAATTTTGTTCATCTTTCTTTGTCGTTAACGTCTAACGTATCGTCGCAATAAAGATTAATTTGTCGTGATTAAAATCATAAAAATAAATTAGTTTTTGCAAAAAATATTTAGAGAGATTGTGCTTTGTTATTTTATTATTATTTTTCATTCAGCATTGCTCTTAAATCAGAAAAAAGATTAGGAAAATTTGTTGGAAAATAGTGAGTCATTCTGCGGGTCGCTTAATCAGTTGTATAATCTACCAATCTATACCAATTGAACTGAGATTCAGATTTTTAAACGGAATAAAGGCAAATAAGTAAGGCCCATAAGAATGGCGAAAGTTTTAATATAAATTTCCGAACATTAAAACCGCCTTAAATGAAAAACTGAGCAAGATATCTTAGAATATATTGTATCAGAATACTAAAAAAAAAATGTTAAGCCCTCGCAAATATTAAGTCACAGGTAAATTTCTAAAATGCAGGGATACATATAAAGTATTCAAAGGAAAAAATTATTTTTACCGCGTTAATTTAAAAAACGGAGCAGGTGTAGAGAGAAAGTAAATAAAGCAAGCACAACAGCCCATGGAGGGCTAGGCCGGGCTTTTTCGCATCCACTCATGTTGTGCGTGTTATATTTGTCAATGAATGGAAGGGACCTACAGTTTAATGCCGAAACCGAACGGCGAAGTGAAAAGCTTTTCATAGGCAATTTTTACTCTTGTAGATTTGCCATTGCCTGCCAAGAGGTGGTGCTGTGTAGTAAAATTATTTTTTCTACTTTTTGATTTTGCCTGTGCCGAGACTTGAGCCCCGGACACTCTGCGTAGCAGTCTAACGCACTACCACTACGCCACAGTGACCACAGGTATAAAATATTTACAGATATTTCCATCTTTTAGTATGTAGCGACTACACGTTTTAGTTTTTCTTTTTGAAATTTCGTTCTTATGTTTACGAGTGGATAAAAGATGATCGTGGCAAAACGGAAATGAAGGGTAGCGTCCTGTATTAATCAAGAATGAAAATCATTAAGATGAACATGTATATAAACATAAATGATAGGTAGTACATATGCATCCACATGTATCCACGAGCATAAATCAAACTCGATTGATAGGGGGCGCTGATTCGCGTAGGTATCAAACTTAATCGATAGAGTGCGCTGCCTATGAGTTTTTTAGTGAAATTTGATATTTCAACCAAAAAATTTACATTTCACACAAAAATCGTAAGAAATTTCTAGAGCTGAAAGAACGAGCGAGAATAGGCTGAAAAAAGACAAACGCGAGGCACAAACAAATGGCGATTGTGTTACGGTAAAATCTTCAGCAAAACTGCGACTGAGACACAGCGACTTCGTCGAAAAATGGAAGCCCAACAAAATTCAGATTTTGATATCTTGATATAAAATCCAAAAACCAGCACCGAGAGATCGCGAGCGTGTAGAAAATGCAAGCAACTTAAGGATCAACAGAATTCGACCTTCATTGGAAAATAACTCGCAAATACTAATGCGGAGAGACAGCATGAATGGCAAATGAGTTCATTAGAACATATGATTGCATCAACACTCATCTCATTGTGCACCGACGAAGGTCCTCATATGGTATAAGCACCAGACAGTCATTGAGGTGGCCTTCTCGACGAAAGAGAAGGGTAGAAGATTTATTTGAAAATTTGCCTGATAATCTTTCCTACGTGGAAAGAAAACCACTAGCATTCGCACGACAAAATATAGACGAGTACTTATATAGTCAAGTATATAGTCAACCTCATAACATTCGCGAGTTCTCAGATCGGTAAGTGGCAAATTTTCCACCTGTTGAGGTCATACAACCCGAATATTTTGATGATGATGATGATTATTATAATGATGATAACAATAATGTATCAAATAAATTCGCATGCTTTGAGTATGAATATTGTGATGGAGATGATGATTTTTCAGAGGGCGTTGCATTCACTGGAAATGCAAACGATCAAAATTAAGCTAATCCAGATGTAGCACAACTGGGATCAGGAAATTATCAAACTGCATAAATCAGCACATCGTTAAAAATTCCTTCGGCCACGCCTTGTAATGTCTGCCATAGATTCTGGTTTTTACAAGATTACTAAACCTAACCTGAAAAGCTTCTCTAGGGCGTCCCACTGACGAACACAATTTTTTATTTGTGTACCGCTATTTGAAAAGATGACGACGGCACGATAACGTTCACCACCGACCACAATTGTGGCTGTAGCCAATTTAAATCTATTTCTAGTGTGACAAGGAACAAAGAGGAAGAAGAAGAGGACTGCTTGCGTTTGAGCTGCTGCTGTCGATTTCATTGTAATCATGCAGCGGACTACACGGCCACGGTTGTAGCCGACGGCAATTCGTGGTCAAGTATTCGTGGAGCTACTGCCGTCAATGACTTTACTTACTTTTAATGGCACAACAGCCCATGGAGGGCCTAGGCCGAACTTTTCGCATCCACTCATGTTGTGCGTGTTATATTTGTACATTAATGGAAGGGACCTACAGTTTAATGCCGAATCCGAACGGCGAAGTGAAAAGCTTTTCATAGCAATTTTTACTCTTGTAGGTTTGCCATTGCCTGCCAAGAGGTGGTGCCGTATAGAAAAATTATTTTTTCTACTTTTTGATTTTGCCTGTGCCGAGATTCGAACCCCGGACACTCGGCGTAGCAGTCCAACGCACTACCACTACACCACAGCCGTCAATGACATAGAGCATTAATTTTAAAATTATAAAAAATATTATATATCAAATTTTTTTTAGTGATATCTCCAAATAAAAATAAATCAAAACTATCTGTACGAAATTCCACTTTTAAGTAAATCAACATTTTCCAGTGGCGGCTACTGTGAAAATTTGTGAACTATTTGATGTTTGGCTCATGTCAAAACACTTGTCGCTTGATTGATAGAGGGCACTGAGTATATATCATACACGATTGATAGAGGGCACTGCCCATCAGTTTCTAGTGAAACTTGATATTTCAAACAAGAATTTTACGTCTCAAACAAAAATCGTTAAAAATTTTTAGAGCTGAAAGAATGAGCGATTATAGACTGTTGCGTAATGATAACATACATATCGTATATTAATACTAAGTCTATCTACGCTCTGGATACAAGTTTATTGCAAAATGGCTTAAGTATTATAGAAGAATCAGTGAGTTGCTTGTTCAAGAATGAGTTCTAGATTAGTGCTGAAAAACTCTGTTTGGTTAGATTCGATTTTAGATTTGATTGCTTTGAGAGCAATGGTGAAAATTCCTGCAGTAGTAGCTCAGAAATGTGATTGGGGATGACATATGTTTGTATGTATATATAACTATTGTTCACTTTAAGAACATTTTTCTAAATCTTTAAATTTTAAATTATTATAATTTTGTAAACTTTCTAAATTTATGTATGTATGTATGTTTTAGTTACCAGATCACGCTTTTAGTCTTTAGAAAATACAGATAGGCTACAAAGTTCAGAAAAGTGAGCTAAGTGTAAAAATTATTTTTTTTTTCATATATCAAAATAACTTTATTGAGTCTAATATTTTGCATTGTTATTCATCACCTCTCGCCATCTTTCGGGCAAAACCATAATGTCGTCCTTAAAGAATTACTAGGGTTGCTGCCCGAAAAACTCGGAAAAGACCTTTTTGCAGTCTTCCTGGGAATTCAACTTTGCGCCACTAAGATAATTCTACAAAGAGTGAAACAAATGGTAAGCCGAAGGTGTAAGGTCTGGGCTGTGTGGAGGATGCATTAAAACTTCCCAGCTAAGCTTCCTCAGTTTTTGGCGGGTCACCAAAGAAGTATGCGGCCTATCGTTGTCGTGATGAAAGACGACTAATTCCGGACGTTTTTCTTTGAGCGCTTCATTCAACCTTGTTAATTGCTGACAGTACAGTTCCGAATTAATCGTTGGGCCACGCGGAAGAAGCTCGTTGTACACAGAACACATGCAAAGTTACCAAATACTAAGCAAAGCCTTCCTTGGCGTCAGTTCCGGCTTTGCGACGATTTGGGCAGGGTCACCTCGTTTTGGCCATGAGCTTTTTCGTACATTATTATCATACGTTATCAATTTGTCGTCACCAGTAACCAATCAATCGAGATCATTCCGTTTCAGAAGAGATTCACATACTGACATGAGGTCAGAAAGATTTTTTCACTCAGATTATGTGGCACCCAAATATACTGTTTTTGGAATATCAAGCTTTTTTAAATGGTTCAAAACGGTTTGTAAGAGCAATACCAAGTGTTGATGTCGCGACTGCCAAAGTGTCGGTCTTCCTCCACCTTTTCAGGAATTTCGTCCTGGTTCATAGTCGACCAGATTTAGGTGCATCTTTTACATCAAAATTTTCTGAGCGGAATCGATCACACCATTTTCCAACTGCCCTTTCCGATAAAGCACAAATTTTTCTGTGAGCCTTCTCGATCGTCTAGTGCTTTTCGGAGAAATAAAGTAAATGTAACGAATTTTTTTCAATTTTGTTTATGATTCTCAGAGACACCAACTACATTTAGCAACAAAGAGTTGCCAGATCCGACCAGTACTTACAGAGTTATCGTACTTTAAACTTAGCTATTTCACTTTTCTGAACTCTCTTATTAGCCTACCTTTTTTTTGTAATCAAAACATGAAATTAATGTTTTTTTGTTGTTGTTTGAGAAGATTTGCCGATTACATTTTTTTTTCCATATTATGTTTCTTCGATTATATATGTATGTACATAGATTCGATTAGAATCACCGACAGTTATCGCAGCAATTACCATTCTTTTCTATGCCGGTTGACAGTCTTGTGCCCCACAGAAAATTCGGTAGTTAATTCAATGTGAAATATCCTGATCGAAAACAGTGGAGCAACACAGAGGCCATCCTCATTGGTTTTACACATATTTTCTACACAGACGGGTCCAAAAGAAAAGTTGGCAACCGGTTTTGGTTGGTACCTGATCGACGAGAACAGATACTTCTTCGCTACAAGAGAAATAACAATGGCCTTCCAAACAGAGATCTTTGCTATTTGGAATGTAGCTTGGTTGATAATCGAATACAATCCATCAGTTATGCTCATAGATAACGATGGTCCAGCTTTAATTGACGTTAAACTAAGAAGTACTTAACGGAGAAACGTTGACTTTCTTCTCCGTGTGGGAAGTAAGAATCAGCGTACCCTGGTGGGTTTGATCACGGGTAAGGTTCAACACATGTGTGATCATCAAGGGTGTCATTGCCGATCCGGTATGTGTAACCTGCCGTGACGAGGAAACGGACACTACAGAGCATTTTCTTTGAATTGTACCGGCTTCGCGAGAAGATGTTCTACTGGGCAGCCGCTGGGTAGATACTTATATCTAAGAGATGAGTTCTGCTCACTCTATTCCTCTACCTGATCTTCTTACGTTTCTTAAAGAGACAGTGAAATTTGGTGGGGTGTAAAATTCTTCTCTTCTTTTCCTCTTTTCTCTTCTCCACTCTTCTTCTTTTAATCTATCTGGACAAAGTACAATGGTCCAAAAGACTGAGTGCTATGGAAAGTCTACATCCCTCTTGCCCACCTCCCATTCTCTAATCTAATCGCTGTAAATTATTATGATTGTGCTTAGGCTGGATACCATAAAGCTTCAACATTTTAAATTATGCAGTCGTTAACCGACTTTTTGCAGCCAGATTTTTGTACTACTGTTTTCCCGAAGTCATTCTCTTTATCTTTGCCATTACAAGGGTACTGTTCGGTATACAGCATATGTAATTCTCTCAAGGGTTTACAAAAGATGAATATTAAACCAAAACTGTAAAGAGAGGGAGGACCTCGTCCTATGAATGAAACAACACATTTAACCATTTTATCACAAGTTATTGTATTGTTATACCCTACACTTTTGTTTTTGTGTTATCGGTAAATATTAAATATATTTTTTGCTTGTACTTTTGGTTTTAGGCGCCAGTTTCATTTTTCATTGAATTTTTTTGTTCGCTTTTGTTGTTTCTTTTTCTACTGGTCGTCTCGTCGTCTTTGTTGTTTGCCACATTTTAATTAAATCGGCATGAATTACGGTGGAAAATTTATTAGTTTCAGTATTGTTAATAAATAAATAAATAAATAAATCTCAGCGCTGTATACGTGGATCCACTATATAAAGTAGAAAAATAGAAAAAAGTTGCATTGTTGCATGAGAATAACTTAATTTAATTAAATTTCAATTATTAAATGCAAAATTGCCCTGCAGGTTCAAACCAATCAACCATAGTCCATCAAAATTAGTAGTTTTTCAAATAGTTATGCAACATCCAGTTTCCAAAGTTTAATAATATGTACTATTCAATGAGAATATGTGATCGGCGTGAAGTAGTTGGTAGTGCGTTGGTCTTCTATGCAGAGAGAAAGCATATTTTCTACAAGGCATCGCCTTATTGCAGGCCTAAGAAAAGCTTTTCACTACGCCGTTCGGATTCGGCATAAAAGTGTTGGTCCTTTCCATTCATGTACAAATATAACACGCTCAACATGAGTGGATGCGAAAATTGTCTTGTAATTTTCTTCTACTTTACAATATTTTTATATTTTTTTTATTTTTATTAAGTATTATATAAAGCAAGCTGTCTTTGAGGCATTTAACACATCCATATTTTACATATTACGGGACCTCTTCGTGCAAGGATGAAGACGGAAATCTGGTGACAGATGTCCAGGGCATAATGAGATTATGGAGGGAGCACTTTTCGCAGCTGCTTAATGGCGATGACGGCAATAATCCCGCCACTGCGGAATCCACTACGGAAACCCCAATCACTGACGGCGTTGCAGCACGACTATGAGGAGGTCTTAACAGCCATCGCTCGGCTGAAAACAACAAGGCTGCAGGTGTATATGACCTGCCTGCTGAGTTGTTTAAACCGGAGGCGAAGAGTGCAAAAAACGCATGCATGAGCTTCTATGCAGAATATGGTAAGATGAAAGCATGCCAAGTGATTGGAACCTCAGCGAACTCTGCCCAATCCATAAGAAAGGTGATTCTACGATCTGCGCCAACTACCGTGGGATAAGTCTTCTTAATATTGCATATAAGGTTCTATCGAGCGTACTGTGCAAAAGACTGAAGCCCATCGTCAACAAACTGATTGGACCTTATCAGTGTGGCTTCAGGCTTCAGGCCTGGTAAATCCACCATCGATCAGATATTCACACTACGCCAAATCCTGGAAAAGACCCGAGAAAAACCGATTGACACCCATCATCTATTTGTCGATTATAAAGCCGCCTTCGACAGCACGATTAAAGATCACTTGTACGCCGCAATATCTGATTTTGGTATCCCTGCAAAGCTCATTCATCTTTGCAAAATGACACTGATCAACACCACCAGTGCAGTGAAAATTGGGACAGACCTCTCCGCACCATTTGATACCAAAAGAGGTTTCAGACAAGGTGACTCCCTACTCAAGAAACAAAGAGTCACGGCGTCTTGGAGACAATGTCAATGTTGACAACTATACTTTTGAAGTCGTCAAGGAATTCGCATATCTAGGATCCAGCATAAACACCAACAATAATGTCAGCCTTGAGATAAAGCGGAGACTAACTCTTGCCAACAGGTGTTACTACGGGCTCAGTAGGCAATTGAGAAGTAGAGCCCTCTCTCGACCGACGAAAATAACGCTCTATAAGTCCCTCATCCTTCCCGTCCTAATGTATGGCGGAGACTAACTCTTGCCAACAGGTGTTACTACGGGCTCAGTAGGCAATTGAGAAGTATAGCCCTCTCTCGACCGACGAAAATAACGCTCTAGAAGTCCCTCATCCTTCCCGTCCTAATGTATTTCGCAGAGACGTGGACATTAACCATCAATGATGAGAGGCTGTTGGCTGTTAGGAGCGTTCGAGAGGAAGATACTCCGTAAGATCTACGGTCCAATATGCGTGGACGACGTGTATCGAATAAGATGGAACGATGAGCTGTATGAGCTGTACGTTGACACTGACATAGTCAAGCGTATAAAACTCCAACGGCTTCGCTGTCTGGGTCATGTTGAGCGAATGGAAGAAAGCGCTCCGGCTAGAAGGGTATTTTATTCGAACCACGGTGGAGGAACACGCAGAAGGGGACGTCCTAATCTCCGTTGGAAAGACCAGGTGCAGGGCAACCTGACTGCACTTGGCCTTAACAACTGGCGCCAGCGCGCGCATAGCAGAGGTGACTGGAGAAGCTTTGTAGAGGCGGGCAAGACCGATCATCGGTTGTAGTGCCAGCTAAGTAAGTAAGTAATATTTTACATATTACATTTACATACTACTTTACTTACTTTTAATGGCACAACAGCCCATGGAGGGCCTAGGCCGAGCTTTTCGCTTTTCGCATCCACTCATGTTGTGCGTGTTATATTTGTACATGAATGGAAGGGACCTACAGTTTAATGCCGAATCCGAACGGCGAAGTGAAAAGCTTTTCATAGCAATTTTTACTCTTGTAGGTTTGCCATTGCCTGCCAAGAGGTGGTGCCGTGTGGAAAAATTGTTTTTTCTACGTTTTGATTTTGCCTGTGCCGAGGTTCGAACCCCGGTCACTCTGCGCAGCAGTCCAACGCTCTACCACTACGCCACAGCGACCACTGTGTTCCCCAATTTTCACCTTAAATTATGATATCTCAAAGCCCCTCAGGCTTTTCGTTTTAGTCTGACGAAAGTCCGCTGCGAATTCATCAACTTAGATGCTCGTTGATTTGGATGGTTCAACAGCAGTATTTGTACATCACGTTGTAGTTGTAAGTTGGTAGCATACCAGGGTGCGTTCCCAGTCATACGAAGCATTTACACTGAGAGCGTTGCAATATTTCGACATTTGAAATAGCGTCTGTACCCCACAGTTACAAAGATCACTGATGAATATTTTTTGTTGTTTTATGTTTTTAATATTTTTTTATTTTTTTCTTATTAATTGAATACACTGGGTGTACTCCTATGAATGCAGAGCATTGTGTTGAATGAAAATAAGATTGATAGGTGGGAGGAAGATTGAGAGAGGGAATGCAATCACACAGGACACCGATAAAGACATAAAGACAACCGTTGTGGAAAGTGTTATGCCTTTACCGCAATGAACTTCAGTTTATCAGTGTCGACTATGACCGCATGTAGCTCCAAAGGCCAAGCTTTTCGCAACCACTCAAGTAGTGTGTGTTATATTTGTACATGAAATGGTAAATCTTTACAATTATAAATCTTACATACTAATACTTAGTTACTAGTTAAAAAATATTTTTATAAAGTTAATAAACAGAGATTTTTTCATTGTACCAGTAACAGAAGTAAGCAATTTACGGGAACACAATAACGCATATACTTAATATATGTACCATATATTGACAGCATATAATCATCCAGTTGGGTTACTAATGTGCCGGAGTCTTTTTATGTGGGAAGTTTTCGTCTAAGAAGAGTTTAACGTTTTGGCTAATACGTTTGGGTGCCTTTTGTGTCTTACCTTGTATTTGCGATCAAATTCTAGTATCACACTTTTCATCAGGGCCATTCGAAGGTCCTTATGGATGTCCTTGTTCTTTATATACCTAAAGGCGCCAGTGATGGTTCTTAAGATTTTCGATTGCACTCGCTGAAAGAGTTCAAAACTAAAGGAGCCAGCTCTGCCTCACAGCTGTGCACTGTAAGTCCACGAGGGTTTAATTAGCAAGGTGTAGAGTAAAACTTTGTGATTCAATTGAAGTTGGGACCTTGTATTTAGCAACTAGTTTAATCTCAAAGCCTTAAGTTTCAGATGTGTGCATTTTGCTTCAATATGTTTCCTCCATGTAAGATGACGAGCAAGGTGGACACCTAAATGAGTTACTGCCGTATTCTGCGGCACAGCAATATTGTTGAGGGCTACGGGTACGAAAGTGCCATTACGCAAGGTAAAAGTTATATGTGTACTTTTCATCTGGTTAACTCTTATTCTCCATTTCGAAAACCAATCTTTTATGAGTTTCGGGTCATTGATTTGCAGTATCAACCTTTGAGTGCTCAGATTTGCAGTATTAACCTCTCATTGCATGTGAGCAGATCAGCAGTAAAGAGTACGTATATCGTGGGTCCTAGTACACTACCTTGTGGTAGTCCAGCTGCTATGGGGAACACTTGGGTTATAGATTCTTTTACTTTAAGCTGAAATTTTCGATTTGCAAGATAGGATTCGAATATTTTGTTTGTGCTCATTGGAAGTAAAAGTTTTATATTATAGATAAGGCCTTCGTGCCAAACCCTATCGAAACTTGGGCTACATCTAGAAAAATCCCTGAGCAGATCAAATACAGAACTCACTTCTTTTATTATACGATTTACTTGTTCTGTGGTTTCATGTTGTTTTCTAAAACCGAACTGATGATTTGGGATAATGCCCTTCTCTTCGATATATGATGTTTTCGAATTATTATAATTTGCGAGATTTTCCACGACTGAGGAAAGTAATCTAGGCGCAGGATTACATTAATAAGCTACGAAAAAGTTTTTACAGCGATATCAGGCAGTTCTTTTATCATTTTCGTAGTGATTAGGTTATTCCCTACTGTTTTATTAGTTTTAAGCTTCTTTATGTAGCGCTTTGGTCTGACTTTTAAAACATTGCATGTGGCTTCTGTTGATTGCCTTGGCATCTCGAAGCTGGAGCAAGGAGGGTTTGATTAAAAAATGTTTTCAAGATGCTCTGCAAACGTTAGCGCTTTGTCTCTATTGCTTCTTGCCCAGGTATAATTATTTTTACATAAAGGTGCCTCAGCTTGTTTGGGGGCCTTAATATTTTTTGTTGTTTTCGAGTACAACTTTTTAGTGCTCGCTCTAGATCATCATTTAGGTCTTTTCTAAGACACTTTGTAGCTGCAGGAAGTTTTTGTTTTTGTTTGCTGGTGAATGATACTTTTGCCACTCGCTTCTTAAATGCCTTTTTTTTTTTTGGATATAAGGCTGCTTATGGTATTTTGCTAGAAACTTTTACGAGGCTTTGTTTAAACATAGAGTTTGTTACTGGGGTTGCGTGGATTGCTCCTGCCAGAAACACTGCATTAAAGTCATTTAATGTACAATCAATGTCCGATTCACTTTTGATTCAAGTGACTGCTTACGTATTTTCGATAACTAAACCAATTGTTTTTTTTTTGTGGTGCAGACATTAAATTTCTGGGCAATATGCGGTTTTTTATGAATGGTTGTTATTACTTGTCTGTGGGACAATGCGTAGGTTGACCGGTTGATCGGGTCGTCAACGCTGAGTATAGCTGATTACCTTTTGGGTTTATTAGTCTCGACCCCCAGTATGTACTTGTGACAGGAGCCTCTGTAGTTGGCCTTGATTTCACTTGCGGTTGATTAATTTGCAATGTTTTCACCGCATTGACGTTTGAGACATTCGATGAGACAAGTTTATTATTGGGTGTATATGTATTTAGAGATGACTTAGTTGTGATAGAAAAAGGTTGTGTAAGTATGAACTTTATTGCTTGCCCTTGCATAGCTCTTTTTTTAAATCGGCATAGATGGATCAGCCTCAGTAATTTGCCGTGTGGTTTCCTCCGCTATTACTGCATTATTTAACCTGTGAATCAGATTTGTTGCGGGTGCAGACAGCGGATGGATGAAGATCCCTGCATATGGCACATACAGAACGAAGAGTACAGTACGACTTAGAATGTCCATTCTCCTGACAGTTTGAACACTGAACTGGTCCCTTTCTCTTGTGAGGTTCTTCTACTGATATTTTGTGTTGCAACAAGTATCTAAATTATCTTTAGCTTAATTGGTTCTGGCTCAGCCTCAACTTTAAACAATGGTTGTGGTGTATTTTCGCCATTTTTTTAATTAAATATGTTTTTAACTGTATAGCCTGCTTCGTTAAGTGCATCCTCGACGTCAGTTTTCTTGACGTCAGTGGGAGCTTCAGTTTCTTTTTGTTACTACTAGAAGCCCTTTAGAACTTTTCAGTTGGTATGTGTAATAAATCTTTTTGTTTTCATTAAAATATGAAATTATTTTACTATAATTAGTCTACGAGCAAAGCTCGGTTTTCATTTCTTTGATGAATCCTTTAATAAGTGGTTTTTCGTGAAAGGTATTGTTCCCAACTAGGCGAGCTATGCTTTCAACCAAAGCACTTGAGCTCTGTTCTCTCAAGAATATGTGTTGGAGGCGGGTTTGGTGACTTGCCGTCAGTATGTGTTTCAGGTTTTTGGGCATCATTGTCATCAGTTGCGAAAAGAGAAAAACGATTTCACGATAGTATACTACTGTTTTTGGTGTCAGTGTTTAGTTTCGGAATTTTTACATTCATTAACTTTCTGTGGGTTTAATTTACGTTTTAAGTAGGTATTTATATGGTATGTACGAGTATCAGTCTAGCCCAGTTTGTATTTTAGCGGGTTTCGGATAACTACTGTACTAGTAGCCGCAGCTACAGGTTCTGATGGGCATTGTGAACTCCATTGAGATAAGCTCATCTGATCGCGCTATTGCTGCTTTGGCTGTTGCTGCTGTTGCCTGGCGCCTGACTGCTGGAGCCTGAGGGTGATTTCCAACTCCGGTAGGAAATAATGATTAACATTTGTTTTTTTTTTTTTTTTAATTTTTTGTTTCCTTTTATTTTGTAGCTAGCTGGCAACTCTATTATTCAGAGATATTTGCATGCTTGCAATAGAAATGTTGCATACTTTAATGGTTTTAAATACGAAAAAGCTCTGATTACAGGTGAAAGAAGATTTTTAATGATCACTGTTAGCTATGCTGTTGTTAAGCTTTCCTGATTAGTTATGTATGTTAATATCTGTCACCAAGTGGTTTATTTTCTTGACGGAGTTTCACATTTCCACTTTTACAAATATTTATTAGTTGTAATTTTCCACTTATCGTACTGAAGTCGATGTTTCACTAGCGCAGAAGATACTTGTCCCTTTTATCACAGCCAATATTTCCGGATTCTTACTGGCTATTCTGTTTATTTTACGTAAATGTTGAGCACTATTATAAGTTGAATTCATAACTGAACTTGAATTTCACATATACAAATGAATATGAATAATTTTAATTTTTTTGTAATTTAAAAATATCACTCATCGGGTACGCCTACCACACATAATTTCTGCAAGTTCCTTTGCAACTTGTGTTTCGCTACATTACGTACATGCTCCAAGCATGGTGGTGATAAATTAGAACGATGTTTCTCTACCTCACTGAATCCTTGTTTAAGCCCCCCATGTTTATTTCATTGTTTGTTCTTCGTTGATTCATCATGATAATTGAGTCCCCTCTCAGGGCCGTTATCTTTCAATCACAAGGTTATCTATGTTTAGCCGGGAGACTAACCAGGCAGGTCACGCAAGGGTTGACACAAGCGTTTATGGATACTTGTGTTCTGAACACAAGCCAGATCAGTATTACTCTTACTTTTAATGCCACAACAGCCCATGGAGGGCCTAGGCCGAACTTTTCGCAACCACTCCTGTTGTGCGTGTTATATTTTGTACATGAATGGAAGGGACCTACAGTTTAACGCCGAATCCGAACGGCGAAGTGAAAAGCTTTCCATAGGCAATTTTTTACTCTTGTAGGTTTGCCATTGCCTGCCCAGAGGTGGTGCCGTGTAGAAAAATTATTTTTTCTACTTATTGATTTTGCCTGTGCCGATATTCGAACCCCGTATTCTCTACGTAGCAGTCCAACGCACTACCACTACACCAAAGCGACTGCCAGATCAGTGTTAGTAAGGAATTTACATCTGAGCCAATACGATGACGAACGTTGGGCGTACTTTGAGAGCTGCTAGGATTTTAACGATACGGAGGCGAATAAACTTAGCATTAGTCTGAGATCGTTTCCGCAAGATTTTACTCTTACTTACAGAAAAATACCTTCGTCAGGCCAAAGCAATATATTTTCTTACTGGTCTCGATCTTAGTCAATTTTTGTATCTGGAAATGAATGGGAACGCAAGTATTCGTAAGCGGACTTCAAACACACGAATTTTACTACCCGTTGCTTATACTGCGTACACTGCTGTTATATACGAGCATTTTGAGCTATTCTACCCCCCCTCTCCTCCTCAGGAGGAGATATTTTAGTAGCCTTTTATCTTACCTCGGGAATATTGTAGCCACTTGCCTGTAGAGGTTGTTGTGTGTGTGTCAGTGTGTCTGAATTAATATTTGCATATGTCCTTGCGCTTAAAACCATTCATTTTAACATAATTACAAAACGAACTCTTTACTTGAATAGAAGATATTTCGCTAGCACGCTTCCTCTTTCCCTGCCTCTTTTCCTAAGCATACACAATTCATTTCCTTCCTTAGTATTATTGTTGGCTTGGATCGTTTCGTTACGTTCGTACTCTTTATTTTGGGCTATATATTTTTGGTCATTAAAATTCCCTCAAGTGATTTGCATTTGAAATTCTCTTTTACGAGAGTAATTCGCATTGTGAAAGCGCGATGCCAGCCGAAACGTAAGTATGTTGTTTACCATTTGTATATGCATGTATGTATATTTGTATGCAATAATGTTTGTATAATATAATTCGCAATGTTTGCATGTGGGTGTGTGTGTGTGTGTGTGTGTGTGTGTGTGTTTGTGTTTGTGTTTGTGTCCACCGCCTCGGCTAAATCTACAATGATATGTAATTAAAAGTGCCATTGGGAATATTGCTTGGTTGGGGTGAAGGGACAATTTCGTTTTATTCATTCATTTCTCTGCCACAGACACCACACACACACACACACACACACATGCACACAAAGTCGCTTATACTCACATATATTTCTGAGCTAAATGTTAACATATTTTTGGTGAACTGACAAAGTAATACATAACCAAATGATTAACACAGCTAACAGTCGGTGGAGAGAAAAGCTCACGTGCTTCCACCCTCAACAAATCTGGCTATCCTACAACTCGACCAGGTCAGACTATCTTGCCTCTCCAAATAAATCCTCTATTAGCAACATTGTGGGGTCGCCGAGGTGTAGTTGGTAGCGTGCTGGACTGTTACACAGAGTGCCCGGGTTCGAAACTCGGCCCAATTAAAACTAAAAAATTTGAAAATAAAGATTTTTCTACGCGGCACCAACTCTTGGTAGGCAATTGGTAGGCAATTGCAAAGAGTCCAAGAGTAAAAATTGCATAAGAAATCATTTTTACTTCTCCGTTCGGATTCGGCATAAAACTGAAGGTCGCTTCCATACATGTCCAAAAATAACTAGAACAGTATGAATGGAAGCGAAAAGATTGACCTAGGCTCTGCATAGATGTTGTGCCATGCAGGGCCTAGCAATAATCACTGGGCATTGTCTAATGGAAAGCCATGCCAGTAGATTATGATTGCCCATTAACGACTTCTGCTGAAGCTGCTTTAATGAGAAAGATGAGGGTGCGCCATCTTTTATGTCGGTATGTAAACATTGAACCATTTCAACATTAAGCAACCAGAACCACATTTCAATATAATTTTAACAATGAATCGCTTCACACTTAAACAACGCGTCGAAATAGTTACGCTGTGCATTGAAAGTAGTCGTTCAGTTGTGTTAACTCAACGTGCCTATCGTCGAAAATTTGGCCACCATCTTGCAACACTATTCGTCGTGTGGTGCCGAATTTTGTTGAGCGCGGGACAGTGGGAGATCGTCGACAAGTTGTTTATCAAAGCCTAAGACGTTCCAATGAACTGGTTGAATCGGCAAGAGAGAGTAGAGAGTGTTGCCGAGAATCCACATGTGTTGTACCATCAGCGCGCTCAGCATTTTGATGTCAGTGGAACCATCTTGAGGCACATTTGAAGGATGATTTGAATTTGTTTCCGTATAAAGTGCAAGTGACTCAAATAATATTGCCAACAGACTGTCCACGTCGCTTGGAATACGGCCAAACAGTCGCTCGAATCGTTGACACTGAACCTGATTTTTGGGAAGAACATTTTTATGATCGTCGAAGCCCATTTCACACTTTCTGACGCCGTTAACCAGCTAAATTGCCGCATATGAAGAAAGAAGAATCCACAAGAGAGCTATGAAACACTATTGCATAGCGAAAAAGGTGACGGCTTGGGTCGGCATTTGCACCAAAACCATCATTGGGCCATATTTCTTCAGAGAAGGCGAAACAGTCAATGGGAATCGATATCAGTGGATGTTGGCTGCCCACAAATGTGTGAAAAAGATCTGGACGTTCCTGATTTCAACAAAAAGCTGCGCCATGGCACACTGCATATCAAACAATGCAGTTTCTGCAACGAAAATTCCCTGGACGTGTGGTGCCAAAAAATGGTGACATTCACTGGCCACCCTGATCTCCTGTTTTGACCTCTCAGGTCTTCTTTATGCGGAGTTATTTGAAAAGCAAGCCTCAGACCATTGACGAGCTCAAGGCAAACAAGGTCAATAACGGCCTCCACTTGATTGATGTTGTAAATATTAAAAAACTAGTCTAAATAAATTGAATAGGACCAAATTAAAAAAAAAAAAATCATATATATGAAAATATTTTGTTATTTTTTAAGTTATTCAATATTCATATACCGACATAAACGATGGCGCACCCGCTACTTTCCACACTCTTTGCAATTGTCCACCAGTTGCCTGTCACACGTAGACTAGCATCCTTAGGTCAACTCTTCTTCAACAACATAGCTGACCTCGAATCTGCTGACATCAGAGACTTAGTAAAGTTTATAAAAACTACAGCGTGATTCTGAAGTTTTGTAAAACCTCATAGGTTCCAATAAAGATTAGGGTAACTAACTACTACTAGAAATAGTTTACGTTGTATTACAAGTATGCCGTACTAAGTACATATGCCCTACTAAACGACAGCCACTCTAACCTAACCTTACCTACAAAGTAATGAAGTTACCAAGCAGCTATGATTTAAATGAACTCATTGTCGGTTGATGGTAATCATATTTGGGCTGGGTGACATGACAGCCATTATTAAATATAAGTATGTATGAGTAATGCAGAATTAGCAACTGAAGTGGCTCGACTCTTTTATAGGTAGACTTAAAATTTAGTATCAAACAAACTTTATCCATTAAGCTGAACATAAAATAACCAATTGGAGAAAATTAATGCTAAGTAATTAATACTAAAAGGTGTGTGCATTAGGAAATCGAGCAGGAGAAAGTCGAATGTATGACATCGGCGGCTAATGTACACGAAAATTTGTATGCAACATTTATCCAATTGCTGTGTTTTTCCAACGTGAACGGTCGTCGTGTTATTTCTCATAATTTAAATATATTGAAATTGCTTTCAATCGATTTATATTCCTTTGCTGTATACATATCACTGCTTCACAGCCACCTCCATTCGTTCTTTTTGTTTGAAGCACACCAACCCACATATATTCTCGAGCAATTATTAAGTATTTGCATCGATTTGCAGTGAAAGCATAAAAGCATTGGATGTATGAATTTTTATTTTTAATAAAAGTGTTTTTTTTTTCATAAAATCTGAAAGTAAATTGTTGAACAACTTGCATTCAATTAAATTTATACATAGATACGAGAACATATATACATACATACATACATACATGCATACCCATACATACATATACATACATTGTACATACATACAGTGTCGGACAATAAATAAGAACACCTTGTTCTGAAACCAAAAACCTTAAAAAAAATATTTCTCTAGGCTTATGATAAATTTAAAAGGTATTTATTTTTATTCATTTATTCCATAAGTTTAATTTTTTCTTAAAACAAAATCAAAATCAAATCAAACAATTAAAAAAAGAAATTTAAAAGTTATACATAAAATCACATTTCAAAAGGACAAAATCATAAGAACATTTCAATTAAAAGAAAAAAATTTATAAAATATTGACTCAAATTGTTTACTAATGTTAATATTTTGTGGAATAGCCTTTGTTAATTAAAACCGCCTTACACCTTCTAGGCATTGATTCCACCAGAGACGCGCCAATAGCCTGGGGTATGGAATGCCATGCTCTTTGAAAGCTTTGCCACAATTCGTCTTTGTTTTTAGCTCTAGTACTGCCAATCTTCTCGTTGACAATATTCCATAAGTTCTCGATTGGATTAAGGTCAGGAGATTGTGCAGGCCAGGTCATAACGGGAATTCCATTATGGGAAAACCAATCTCGCGCAAGAATTGAGGTGTGCTTTGGGTCGTTATCCTGTTGCATTTGCCATTTCAGGGGCATTTCCCATTCAGAATAAGGAAAAATCACCTCCTGAAGGACGATTATGTAAAGAAATCTGTCCATCGTTTCTTTTATCCAATAGAGAGGGCCCACACCATACCAAGAGAAGCATCCCCATACCATGATGCTTCCACCTCCGTGCTTAAACGTCTTCCTAGTATATTTTGGGCCCAATTCTGTATTTTTCGGGCATCTAACCTAACGTTTACCATCACTTCCAACAAGATTCACCTTGCTTTCGTCTGTCCATAATACGTTAGCCCATTTTTGTACATTAATTGAACTCAATGTGCACTTTAGCGAACTCTATGCGACACTTTCGATGTTTTTGTGTCAACATTGGTACTTTTCGACCTGTTCTCCCATACAAATTTTTTTCCACCAAACGTCTCCTCACTGATCAAGCAGAAATTTGAACCCCTGTCTCCTCTGTAATTGCGCCAGCTACCTTAAATGGATCGCGTGCCGCCAAAATTTGTAAGCATTTGTCATCTGCACTTGTAGTTTTGCGGGGCCTACCTCTCTTGCAATGAAGTTTTTGAGGTAATAAAGATTGGTAGACAAATGTCGAGGATCTGATAATAGTTTTAGCTATTTGGCGGATGCTTTGTCCCTCATTTCGCAGTTGTTTCACCAAATCACGCTCCTCCTTGCTACAGTGCTTTGCTCGACCCATTTTGCTGTGACAGTACGGAATAGTTTTCATTTAATTTGTTGAATTAACCTCAATGCTACCATTTAAATGCTTACCAGTACAAATTATAAATAAATTTAAGTTTTCTTTTTAAAATATAAATTTTTTCATCTGCTGTTCTTATTAGATTGTCCGCCTTCGAATGCTTCGCTTCAACTTTTTTGTTTGGGAATCCCCAAAAAATATTTAAATGTAGTGTTGCCACCTAGAAATTTATAAAGTATATAACATACGATTTTCTTCTCTATAAAAATTGTTTGCCATAAGCAGTCCGATAAAAGAAAATTCAATGGAAGTTTTATAGTGCAAGGTGTTGTTATTGTATTGTCCGACACTGTATATGACATATAATATTTGTATGACAAAACAAAGAGTTTTTTTTGTATTCAGTTCTTTTAAATAATTTATGTTTCAGTGTTATCAATTTTGAATTGTTTAAATTGCAGACTCATGTCCCTGTAGAGTGTGTCGCCACCACCGTACCGTCACTGCGGTTTATA
This sequence comes from Palloptera scutellata, assembly GCA_958295655.1. Taxonomy (NCBI): domain Eukaryota; kingdom Metazoa; phylum Arthropoda; class Insecta; order Diptera; family Pallopteridae; genus Palloptera; species Palloptera scutellata. Next base: position 48,544,920 of record OY282450.1, read on the forward strand.
CAAGGTGGGCCAAATCTCATAATGTGAATGTGCCATAACTTTTGGAAATGTCGTCAAATGTCATTTTGCGTTGATGTGCTTTGATGTTGTAGACAGATAGAAAATTAGTGGACAACAAGCAATGGAGCGATGCACACTTCCTGAATCACAAATTTGGAGCCAAAATGCCGTAAAAAGAACACAAATGTGCATCAATTCAGGATGTGATGACTTGAGCGATATAATTTTTTCAACTTAATTTCATAAATTTTACACCTTCAAATAAACTTTCTGTGGAAACAGCGTCCAATTTTTGTTCGTTTTTAACCAAATGGCAGCAAAGTCACATTATGACATTACTTTTGTCCCACCTTGTCTGTAGGGTGTAAAAATAAACTCAAATGATACACAAGTGTGGTTTAGGTAGAGCAAGCAAACGTGGCACATAGTTGCTCAACGTTTTTCCATTGATAGTAAAATCAAAGCTGGCAATTATTTTACTTGATAAATTAAATATTGCTACACTGCTTTGAAAATTTAAATTGCTTTTTAATAGATGCAAGTAAGTTAAAGTAGTTACATATTAAAAACTAAGAAAAAAAAATTAATATCAAAGTATAATTTAAAACGTTCCAAAGAACACGGAAGGATAGATTTTAAAGCTAAATCCTCCGCTCTGCAAAAAAAATACCTCCCCTCATAACGGCAGCACTGACTGCGCGAGTTATTTCGTTTGTATGTTAAAAGAAAATTGAACTTCAAAGTGTTATTTTAATTATAAGGTTATTTACTATGTCCGAACTGGTTGAATATGGTCTTCAGACTAATTTTACAATTATTTTTAATTAATAAAAAGAATTACAAAAAATGCTTAACCTATCGAAAATGCATAGCAATGAACTGCTCAATACTGATGACTCGGCATTTAGTGTGACCTAAATATCGGGTAACCGGCACTTTAGCATTGCTTTGCATTTCCGTATTTATTGACCAAGGAAATCAATATTTCTCAATCGTTTACAAATTGGAAATATTTACTTGCTTTTGGTATTTTGCAACCAGCTCTTTTAATTGAGATTCGTAAGCTAGAGCTTCTGGCGTTACTCGCGTGTATCGTGAATCGAACACGTTAAGCACGAGAGAAAAATGTTTTCGATTTTAAGTTCAGGTTCTATCTACGGGAAGCTTAGGTATTTACACGTCAACGATTATTTATTTAATTTTTTGTAATTAGAAGTTATTGAAACGATGAGGGTAAATTATAGAATTGTTCTTCCATCTCTTGTCGAGATGGAAAGTAATTTGTTCAACAACTTGCATCCAATTAAATTTATACACAGAGGAACAAGTAAATACATACATACACATACAATCATAGCACATACTTATATGACATACATATGTATATGACAAAACAAAAATTGTCTTCCATAGTGGCGCATAACTCATTGAATTGGGCATATGAACTCATTGCAAGACATATACTTACCATATAAAATAAATAAGAAAGTAGCCAAAGAGGAAAATTAAAACTTTTAATTGAAGAAATAATCAACCTATTAATTGAGTTTCTTAGAGAAAGTTAGATACTTTTTATGCTATTTAATCCCTCCCTACTGGAAAAAAGGCCACCAGCAGATGAAGGTGATAGTTGATGTAGACGCATCTGCAAATAAAATTAAATCTTCAAACAAACAAAGAAAATTAATCAAGGTACTTAAAGTTATTGCACTTTTACGTGACACTAAACTATTATACACTGAGAAAAAAATTGCGGCCTCAAAATCAAGCCTGGTCATAAAATCGTTTTTTTTTTTGGGGCGGAGAACTTTAAATTGAAATAAAACACAGAAAAATTTTGTTTACTTCCATGAAATTGGCTTTATTTTAAAGAAAATTTTTTGATATTAATCTTTGAATATGATTTCGGGCATATGGCCGCCTAATCTGGAGGTTAAATTTTCACACAACTTGAATCTTGTAAGCACGGAAACTAAGATCTTTACGCAAGATTGTCCATGAAGTGAATAGACACAATCTTATGTAATAATTCAGCACGATGATAATCTAGAAACCATTCTTGAAATTCTTGAAACATCATTCATTACATCCTGAAAAAGTCACCGTTTGGTGTGGCTTTGGTCGAATAATTGATTCATGTGTTTCCAAAAGTGATGATGATCAGAACGTTACAGTCAACGGTGAGCGGTACAGAGACATGATTAATAACTTTTGGGTGCCTCAATTGGAAGGCATTAATGCTGCGGATATGTGGTTTCAGAAGGGCGGTGCCATGTGCCACACAGCGCACGATACAATTAATTTACTGAAAGAAACGTTTGACCAACGAGTAATTTCACGAAATGGAACTAAGTATTAACCTCGGCCACCTCGTTCGTGCGATTTGATGCCATTACATTTGATTTTATTTGCGTATAAATAAAGTTGCATGTCTACGCCGATAATCCAGAAACAATTGAGCACTTGGAAGCCAACATTCGACGCATTATTGACAGAAATACAGCATCATTTACTGCGAAGAGTGTGTTCAAATTGGACCTAGAGATTACACCATGTAAGCGGCAGCTGCGGCGGGCCACATACCCGAAATCATATTCAATCATTAATGTCAAAAAATTATCTTTGAAATAAAGCCAATTTCATTGATATTAAAAATATTTTATTTCAATTTAAAGTTCTCTGCCTCTTAAAAAAAATACCCGATACTTAGTTTCAGCAGGTTCTCTTCTTGTTTCGTTTAAGACCGAAATATTTTAAATGAACAACGAATGTCAAAAAAGATTTTTTTTAAGCGCATTATTCTTGATTTAAGAACAAACGAAATCTAAATCTTATCTAAAAACTTGTCGGCGTAATAACTTAATGACTTAACTTAAATAAAAGTTCATTTCTTCAACTCCAACCGGAACAATCGTAAAACCAGAGCGAATTCTTGAATTGATCGGAAAACTAGTTTAAAATAAGTCCGTTTCCGTATTAAAATAACAATGTGAGGTCATGATTCTAGCACAAAAACCAGGAATTCTGAAAGTTGGAACAAAAGAATCTTGAAATAAAATCTTTATTTTCAGTCAAGCTTAACCGACTTTCATCAGCGAATGTGCATGATTTATTACTGCGTTTCTTGAATTTATATCGTTTTTTCCATTAGTATATAAAAAGATAATTTAACCGAAATCAATTGCAAAAAGAAAATAAATAAGATCTTTGAGCATATCAAAGTAAGATGCAATTGAATGAAATGTTGCATTCACACAATTAAGCACGGGTGAAAAAGAAAAATGCATTCAAACCGCACACACATACTCGTACACACGCATGCACACACACACATACACACACATGCATCTATACATTTGTATAAAAATTAAAATTCTAAATACTTACAGCACTTTCAAGAAGAAAGCAATCGGCTTTTTCGCATGAAATAATTTGAATATCAAGTAGGCCTTGATTTTCAAAAAACTTGATTTCATTTTAAATTTCGCCATGTAATTGTAGAAACAGTCCATTATACGCTTTCGGCTCAAGAGCATAGTTAAGAAATGAGTTCCGTATACGCGAAACGTTTTGAAGCACTCTTTCTTTGTTCCCATCCAAAAGGTCCCAAGATGTCCCACTTGGGTGCTTCGAAGTACTTAAAAAAGTCGAAGGCGTTTGTCCAGCATTGGAACCAACACTTTTTGGTGCACAAAAATGTGGCCGACTTGCCAAATCGCGGCATTTGTAGAGCTACCTCGAAACAGGAGGACTTGGTTATAAAGAAGATTTTCGAAGCTAATCCAGCCATATCCTTGAAAGCAGCTAAACAAAAATTGGCTCGAAAGGGCATAAATGTCTCACTGATTACAATAAGAAACCGTTTGAGGGAGTTTCAGATCCAATTTCGAGCAACGACGGTAAAACCCTTACTAACTGCAAAGCAAATAAACAAAAAAAAGCCAAGAGTGGGCAACTGAACATGTGGATGACGATTGGAGACAAGTGATGTTAACAGACCGAGCCAAGGGGGACAACGCTTGTTTAGATTTTGAAGCCATACGTATGGCTCTCGTGGCGAGCGGAATTCGCTTCCACACGAATCCTCCTTTTGGATGACAAACACTATTAAGCGTGTTTGGTCCACTAAAGACGGTAAGATGCTCCAGCGATCAGTGAAACATCCAGGAAAGGTTCATGTTTGGGGATACTTCACAAAACAAGGATCGGCAAATTAATCATGTTCACGAGGAATTTGGATGCCAACTTCATGACCACGATATACCGTTGTAGACTTCTGCCATCAACGGATATGTGGTTTGGGGCAGGTAGCCGAGATTGGGTTCTTCAAGAGGACAACGACCCAAAATATTGCAGTCGCTTGTGTAGCAGTTGGAAAGAGGAAAACGGCATAACTTCATTGGATTGGCTCTCACAGTCGCCAGATGCGAATCCGATCGAAAATGTTTGGGCTCTTATGAAGTTAAAACTACGTGGAAAAAAGATACGTTCAATAAATCATTTGAAACGGCTTCTTAGGGTAATATGGCGAGGTTTAACACGGTCATATGCTGAAAAATTAATCGACAGCATGCATTTCCGTTGTAATGAAATTACAAAGAATGGTGGCGACTGGACGCCATACTAATATATTTGCGCAATGAATAATTAATCATTTCAAGATGCTGAGGACTTTTTTTTTAAGATACCTTAATTTTTTCAGTGACTTAAGCCGATTGCTTTCTTGTTGAAACTACTGTAAATGGAGAAAAGATTCAACTTCAAACGGAATACATACAAACATTTCCTCTACGATTCACTTTTTCTTTCGTTCCTTTCATATTTGTGGAAAAATGCCGCATGGTAAAAAAAAAATACAAAAAAAATTAACGAAACCAAAACCAACCAACGCTACTTGCACGCAAAATTTAACCAAAGGAATCCCTTTTCTAACTACATACGCTTCCATTTAGTATTTTTAGCTTTTTCCTCATTTCGGTGGGGGCGGAAAAACAAAAAGCAAACAGGAAACCCAAAAAATAAAGTAAACCAATTGCAATAAAATAAGTAGAAAAAACAAAAAATATGGAATGGATGCAGTGAAGGGTGAAGAATATAAGTGAGTGAGTGAGCTGCTGCCTCTGCTGCTATGTGGCATAAAACAATATGCAATACTTGCTACGAGTACAGTGTTGCATGAGGCAAATATATGAGTCGCAATTGCTTTTTAGCACTTTATTTTTTCTTCCTTTCAATTGCCAGCATTTAAGCCCACAATATAATGTTTCTTCGTCTTTTGCTATTTCATCGACTTCCTCCGCTGTTCCTCCGCTGTTCCTCCGCTATTCCTCTGCTATTCCTCTGCTGTTCCTCTGCTGTGCAATGTCGGCTTCTCTTATTGAAATGTGTAAATCAAAAGATAAAATAAAAATTGTTGTTTACTTTGAGTTATGATGAATGAATGGTAACAGAGAGTGCACCACACTAAGAGAGAGAGAGAGAGAGTGAACTGAAGTGAGTAACTGTGTGTGTATGTGTGTGTGTGTGTAAATGGTGGAAGTGCATCATGCATTCATTTGCACATATGAGCACACACACATTTGAGCAGTTAATAAGCCATAAAAGAGCCATTTAAAATTTTGAATAAAGTAAATTAAGTACGTACTTTGGAGTGTTATATGGGGGAAAAAATATATTTTAGTAGGCAGTACAGTAGGTAGGTATGTACATATGTACTATATTGCTACCAAAAGGAGTCTTTCAACGTGCCGTCAGTGTTGATAATTTGAGGCGCAACACACACTTTACTGGTTTATGTATGTGCAGTTTTTGTTTTTCCTTCTTTTTGATTGTCACTTGATTTATTTAGCACAACAATCACTTGAATAAAGTGTTGGTTAAGGTACTTTGTGATGACTGGTTAGTTAGAATGTCACAAAGCCAATATCATATTCCCAGTAGGAGATCTAAGGAGTGATATTGAAAAAATCGGGTAACTAAATTTTCCTAGCATTGAAATCCCTTATGCAAATAATAAAATTGGAAAAGGTTTTGAAAAGAAAATTTAATTTCTGATAAAATTAATTTCAATAAAACTAATTTGTTTGTTGTTTTTTACAGAATTCGGACAGCTTTTCCGGTATGCCTGCCATTAGCGCCTTTACTGTCATTTCTGAGATTCTCTTGGCGGCAGCATTCCACTTGTTTCTAGCTTCTTTGTTTGTTGCCTTTAATGGTCTTTTCACTGGGGCCCAATATCTCTCGATATGCCGAAGTTCTGGGCAATTTGGTGGGTTGGCGATTTTTGGTACCAATTAGTTTTGGTCTTCAAACCATTTAAGGGTTACTTTACTGTAAACGCAGGAGGCTAGATCAGGCCAAAAGAAAGTAGATACATGGTGCTTTCTAATGAAGGGCAGCAATCTCTTCTGGAGGCACTTCTTCACATAAATTTCGGCGTTAACATTGCCACTTGTTACGAAACTTTTACTCCTTAGCCCACAACTACAAATCGTTTGCCATACCCGAAACTTCTTCGGGAACTTGGACTTTTGTTTTGTCCTAAATCTTTCCTCAACTCCTCCTCGTTCCTTTGCGGTGTAAAACTCTTGACCAGGCAATTGAGAAAATTTAGACAACACGTATGTTTTATCGTCCATAACACAGCAATCGAATTTTTGGAAAAAGGTCTGTCTTCAACTTTTTAGCTCGGCTCTAGGCTACCAAGTTCTTAGTAGCGTTTCTGTCGGGTACTGACTGCACTTTGTATGTTTTAAGTCCCGCATCTTTTTTAATTTTACGAACAAAAAACTCACAGCAACTCGCTTTTTCCTCCAAATTTCAATTAGATAACGCCGCTGGATTCTTCTCTAAGAGAGCAACGACTTTCTTCGCCTTTTGTGGAAAAACGAAACAAGAAACCGCATTTCCTTCCAGAACCATATTTTCTAGCAACTGTTAAGTCTGTATTAAATTTTTTAAGAATCATCGAGACAGTGTTTTGTGCATCTTTCGCCTTATTTGCAATGGTTTTCTGGCTCCACTGCCGATTTTCTCGAAATAATTCAACAACTAAATCGCGTCTTTCCACTTCCGATGCCATGACTCAACTGAAAGTTCACAAGTCAAAAAACATGTGATTTGTGTATTTCATCAGAATTTCTCCAACGCAAAGCCTACTGTTTGAATTTTTTCATTCAGATGAAGAGTTTCAAAGCAGTGGTCTTTCAAAGTTATCCGATTTTTTAGATCTCACTCCTTACTACTTAAGTACTACTGTGGGCAAAAAGTAGTGAGACTTTGTTCATAATTTCAATTTTTTTTATTCATTCTTCCAAATCTATTTCGTCCCCTTCAAAGTAATCGCCCCCCCCCCCCCCCCTGCCACAATACACTTGTGCCAACGTTTTTTCCAATTCTCGAAACAGTTGTTAAAGTCAATTTCCGGAATAGCCTTCAATGCGCTTAGCGATTCATGTTTAATGTCTTCAATTGACTCAAAACGGTGTCCACAGAGCGGTTTTTTGAGTTTAGAAAATAGCCAAAAGTCACACGGTGCTTAGTCAGGCGAATAGGGTGGTAGGGTGGTTGCGGAACGATATCAGTCGAATTTTTGGCAAAATGGTCTCGTAAAACCAATGCAGTGATTTTGGAACCAATCGTGCATTCACTCTTCTTAGGCCCAAATGATGTTTTAAAATGGTTTTCACTGATCCTTCCGATATTCCAACGATGCCAGTAAGGTCTCTGACTGTTAATCGTCTATTCTCGATTCTCGAGCACCAATTCCTTGATTTTATTGACGTGTTGATCATCAGTCGATGTTGATGGCCGTCCTGGACGTGGTTCGTCGTCAACGCGTTCTCGACCATCTTTGAACAATTTGTACCAATCAAAAACACTTGCTCGCGACATACAATTATCACCGAAGGCCTTTTGCAACATTATGAACGTTTCGGCACCAGAAATTTGATTCCGCACACAAAATTTAATGGAACTTCTTTGTTGAATAATTTCACTCATTGTGAAAATCGCCGAATGCACTTTCTGTACTTCAGAAAGACAAGCGTATACTAAACACTAATGATTAATTTGATGTGACATTTGGCACAGATGTCACCGACAGTCATACCAACCTTAAAAAAATAATATATTGATGAATGGGTTTCCGCGCGAAATTTAAATTAAAAAGTCTTACTACTTTTTGCCCACAGTAGTATGTACATAGAATATTGAGAATATTTGGTAAGTGAAATGTTTTTGTTTAAAAGAAATAGAGAAATTGACACACTGTTCTTCTTTCATTATTATCAGTTCAGAGTTGTAGAGTTGTTATAGAAACCATTGATGTTAAACAACACGCTAGCTATAAAGAATTACCTACAATTCTACGAGTTATCTCTGCAACTTTTATTGTTGTTTCAAAGATATATTATGACGGTCTGGCAGCAACCACCACCGTGTGAACAAAAAGCACATTTCCTCATCGTACATGACTTCGAACGATATATTTTAGTATGCTAACGGCCATCTGAACGCCTCTTAACATGTTTAAACAACAGCCATAATTATTACTGTTTAACTAGTGTTCAGATATTCCAGATATAACTAGTTCCAGATAATCAAAGGCAAAGGCAGGGTTCGAAGACATATACGATGAGCAAATGTGATTTTTGTTTACACGGTGGAAGTTGCTGTTAGACCGTCATAGTATGTCTTCGAGCCATTGGGGAATATCAAAATCTTTTGATTTCACTATGTTTTGCATCTACACGATGAGATGGCACTCCACCGTCTGAACGGCCCATATATAATGGGTGATTTTTTAAGAGCTTGGTTTTTGAACCAAAAAAACACAGAAATTTTACAAATGTAAATGAAATTTTTATTTGGATCGATAAATCAATTCTTTCCATTTACTTTTTGAAGATAATTTTACTTAAATGTTGCCCGCGGCTATTGACTGCACCAAAAAGTGAGATTAACTACTCATCAAATTCGCCTCTCAATTGATGCATGGTGTCGCGAGCAGTGTGGCATGTGGCACCGTCCTATTATAACCACATGTCGGCCGAGTCCAATTCTTGCATTTTCGGCAAAAAAAAAGTATGTTATCATCGAACCGGTACCTTTCTCCATTGACCGTAACGTTGCGGCCTTCATCGTCTTTGAAGAAGTACGGCCAAATGATGACGCCTGCCCATAAGCCGCAACAAAAAGTGCATTTTTCGGGATGCATTTGTAGCTGCTGAATTGCCTCTGGCTGGTCTTCACTCCAAATATGGCAATTCTGTTTATTCACGTATCCATTGAGCCAAAAATGAGCCTCGTCGCTGAAGACAATTTTTCGATAAAAAGCTTGAGAAACACATTTTTAACAGGTCACGAATATTGATAAAAAATTTCAATAATTTGCAAACGTTGTTCAGGCGTAAGTTTATTCATGATGAAATGGCAAACCAAACTGAGCATTTTTTACTTTGACAAATGTCAAGAATCACGCGTGAACTGTCAGAAATATAAACGTCAGAAAACAAGTAGTAAAAAAATCACCTTTTACATATTAAAACCACTTGTGAGTGTACGTTTTTACTTTTCAACTTTCTCTAAAAGACCGGCTTCCATTTCGATTAGTTTAGTGATTGGCAAAGAGCTTAGTGACCTTCTCCCTTGCAAGTTATTGTATAATGTATTGCTTAAATACCGTTATGTACGCGTATAAGGGACTACCCTACAGTGGGTTAATTGAATACAAATGTAAGTAGAGTAGCAATCATAATTTAAGAGAACCGAAATTGAACTTGAGAACAAAAGTATGAAATGATAAGTTCATAAAATATATAGGTAAGCCAAAAATGGTTCATCTGGTCTTCATCGCCAAGTCACCTTACGGATGGGCAGAGCTGAGTCCACTAACTTGAGATGGGGTGAGTTTACAGAAAAGCGGGCTATGCCCATACATGGTAAGTTTGAAGGGCTCATATGGTGGAGAGGTCAAGGTTACAGTGCTCTTGGATTTCATTCGGCGTTGTAAGACTCAACCGGGATCGACAACTTTCCGGCGGCTCAAGTTTCTGACTTTAAGAGATCCGCATGGTGTGGATTTGAACAAGCCACCAGTTTAATGCGACCCTGGTACCAGCCGGTGTCATGGCATATGGGCGACGGGCCAGCACCGCCTGTACCAATCTCCAGTTATCTGAAGATATGGTATCCTCACTGTTATTGGATCAATAACAGCCCAGATAAGACCATCTTCAGCAACCTCATTGAAAACCCGAATTAGTTTTGGCCTAAGGGATGCCAGTATCCGTCTCATATTTTTATTCTTTTAATTGATACATTCAACACACAGGGTGTACCCCTATGAATGCAGAGCATTGTGGTGAATGGAAAGAAGATTGATAGGTGGGAGGAAGAAGGAGGGAGAATTAGAGAGGGAATGCAATCACACAGGACACCGACAAAGAGATAGACAGCCATTGTGGCAAGTGTTATGCCCTTACCACAATGAACTTCAGTTTATCAGTGTCGACTATGACTGCATGTAGCGCCAAAGGCCAACCATCCACTCATGTTGTGCGTGTAGGTCCCTTCCAGGAAGGGACCTACAGTTTTATGCCGAATCCGAACTGGTTTGGGTGGCTTGCTCAGTCGAACTTTGTCGCTTTTGATTAACCTTAGAAGGGGCAGGGCGACCACCAGCAGGGCGAGCGGTAACATTTTGTTGGGCTCATTCAAGTGCCGACTTGTCTCGTTTGGATAGCGACGGAGAAAGTGCAGGTTCCAGCAGGTTTCTGATGGAGGGCGAGTCCCGCTTAATTGTTGGAACCTTAATTTCCAGATAGGTGAACGGGCAAAATAGCGTGGTACAAAACCGGATATAGCTGCCGGGGTGCGACAAGAAAACCGCTGGATATAAAGAGTGGGGTCCCATTGGCAGGCAATTGTCACACCAAGCGTTTGGGATCTCTTTTCGGGTTGGATTTAAGTTTTTTGGGTGATTCATGATTGTTGGATTCCCAATCATAGCCGCTATCCGAGTCTGAAAATGTGTAGTCACCTATGTATAGTTATCTATGCTGCGAAGGTTGGTACGAGTCCTTGTGGGAGTAAGTGCTCAGGGCCAGACCGGTGCTAAATGGGAGTCAGTCTCAACCAAACCGACATCGTCAACTGATTGGCGGCGGACCTAGAAAGTGCTTTGAGGCCTCCCACGGTTTTAACGGGACGCATACAGTTGTAAATGGAAAATTATGTGAACAGTAGGGGTTGTGCCGTTTGGTATCTGTCCCTCCTACAGAGAGAGAGGACACCAGAATACCGGGTTATAGCGAAGGAGAAAGTGCAGGTTCCAGCAGGATTCAGCAGGTTTCTGATGGAGGACGAGTCCCGCTTTATTGTTGGAACCTGAATTTCCAGATAGTTAACGTTATCCAGGATGCTTTCACTTACTCCCACTGGGTAACAACTATAGTTTCATATATTATATCTATATGAACGACAAAAACTAGACAAGTACACAAACACAAACACAAACACACCCACCCATGTATAGAAATATAAAGAGACATAGACGCACACAAATCATATAACGATAAAAAATGCAACAAACAAACAGGCGAACATTCGCGATGTGTATGAGCGCGCCTTTGAAAAACTCTTCGACAACTTGACAGAAAAGCTCAAGGCAGACACAATGGAAATATCACACAAAAAAGGACAAAACAAAGAAAGTAAGGATTCACTAGCAAAGCGACTCACACACACACACATTCATATGCATGTGTGTGAGGGAAACTAGAACTATATATGAAGGGTTTTAAAAAAAAGAGCATGCATGCAGTAAATTACACAATTTTGACGTTTTGTAAAACGAAAGCAATGTTTCTATTGCAACAAAAACATTAAAAACAACAATTTCACTGGAAGAAATCAAAAATAGTGAAAAGCTTTTTGCTTTACTTCTCTTTTGTACAGTTACACACACATGTACAAATACATGCAATTGCATGGTAAATATGAATGTAGTATGTGTTTATGTACAGGGTGTTTATTGTTAGAAGTGTGGTTTTCAAGAAGAAATAAAACGTATATAATTTAATGTTATGGCCAAAAATTTAATTTATTATAAAGAAAAGGATTTGCAATTATGTTCGCGGCTGGTTCGAATAAATTCCAACCGAGAGGCTTAATTTTCGACCACTTTTTGCAGCAATTGGGACTTACTTACTTACTTAGCTGGCGCTACAACCGATGATCGGTCTTGGCCGCCTCCACAAAGCTTCGCCAGTCACTTCTGCTATGCGCGCACTGGCGCCAGTTGATAAGGCCAAGTGCAGTCAGGTTGCCCTGCACCTGGTCTTTCCAACGGAGATTAGGACGTCCCCTTCTGCGTGTTCCTCCACCGTGGTTCGAATAAAACACCCTTCTAGCCGGAGCGCTTTCTTCCATTCGCTCAACATGACTCAGCCAGCGAAGCCGCTGGAGTTTTATACGCTTGACTATGTCAGTGTCGGCGTTCAGCTCATACAGCTCATCGTTCCATCTTATTCGATACACGTCGTCCACGCATACTGGACCGTAGATCTTACGGAGTATCTTCCTCTCGAACGCTCCTAACAGTCTCTCATCATTGATGGTCAATGTCCACGTCTCTGCGCCATACATTAGGACGGGAAGGATGAGGGACTTATAGAACGTTATTTTCGTCGGTCGAGAGAGGGCTCTACTTCTCAATTGCCTACTGAGCCCGTAGTAACACCTGTTGGCAAGAGTTAGTCTCCGCTTGATCTCAAGGCTGACATTATTGTTGGTGTTTATGCTGGATCCTAGATAAACGAAATCCTTGACGACTTCAAAAGTGTAGTTGTCAACAGTGACATTTTGTCCAAGACGCCGTGACTCTTTGTTTGTTGACACAAGGTATTTCGTTTTGTCCTCGTTCACCACTAGACCTCGTTCACTCGACGAGACTCCCTTTCCAGGTTGGAGAATGCTGTGCTGACTGCTCGAGCGTTTTTGCCAATGATGTCAATAGCGTATGCTAGCAGCATGACACTCTTGTAAAAGATAGTGCCAGAGATGTCGATGTTCGCAGCTCGAATTATTTTCTCCAGCATAAGGTTAAAGAAGTTGCACGATAGGGAGTCAGTCACCTTGTCTGAAACCTCTTTTGGTATCAAATGGTGCGGAGGGGTCTGTCCCAATTTTCACTGCGCTGGTGGTGTTGGTCAGTGTCATTTTGCAAAGACGAATGAGCTTTGCAGGGATACCAAAATCAGACATTGCGGCGTACAAGTGATCCCTAATCGTGCTGTCGACTGTGGAAGGCGGCTTTATAATCGACAAATAGATGATGAGTGTCGATCTGTTTTTCTCGGGTCTTTTCCAGGATTTGGCGTAGTGTGAATATCTGGTAGATGGTGGATTTACCAGGCCTGAAGCCACACTGATAAGGTCCAATCAGATTGTTGACGATGGGCTTCAGTCTTTCGCACAGTACGCTCGATAGAACCTTATATGCAATACTAAGAAGGCTTATCCCACGGTAGTTGGCGCAGATCGTGGAATCACCTTTCTTATGGATTGGGCAGAGTACGCTGAGGTTCCAATCACTTGACATGCTTTCATCTGACCATATTCTGCATAGAAGCTCATGCATGCGTTTTTTGAGCTCTTCGCCTCCGGTCTTAAACAACTCAGCAGGCAGGCCATCTGCACCTGCAGCCTTATTGTTTTTCAGCCGAGCAATGGCTGTTAAGACCTCCTCATAGTCAGGCGGCGGTACTTCAACGCCGTCAGTGATTGGGGTTTCCGGAGTGGGTTCCGCAGTAGCGGGATTATTGCCGTCTTCGCTATTAAGCAGCTGCGAAAAGTGCTCCCTCCATAATCTCATTATGCCCTGGATATCTGTCACCAGATTATTGGGTCCCAGCAATTGGGACCGTATGTCAGTAATAACGCGCCGAATATTCTCCTCCAAGGCGTCAATCCTCTTGTACTTAACTGCGTAGACAAGCGACTTCACATAACCCCACAAAAAATAGTCCAGCGGTGTTAAATCGCACGATCTTGGATGTCCTCCTGCCATAGGCCCACGACGCGAAATAATGCGCTCACCAAAAGTTTCCTTCAATAAATTGATTGTTTCGTTGGCTGTATGCCATGTAGCGCCCGCCGTCTTGTTGGAACCAAAAGTCGTCCACATCAACATCCTCCAATTCAGGCACGAAAAAGTCATTGCCATTAATCATGGCTCAATAGCGTTCCCCATTGACTGTAACATTAAGACCGGCTATATCTTTGAAGAAATATGGAGCAATGATTCCCTCTGCCCATAGAGCACACCAAACAGTGACTTTTTGAGGATGTAACGGCGTCTCAACAATGGCTTCTGGATTATGATCACTCCAAATGCGACAATTGTGCTTATTAACGTACCCATTCAACCAAAAGTGAGCTTCATCACTGAACAAAATGTTCTTGTGAAAATCGGGATCGGTGGCCATCTCGTTTTGGTAATAAATTTGCACGATTTGCAAACATTGTTCAGGAGTAAGTTTATTCATTATGAAATGGCAAACCAAACTGAACATAAATCAAGTGACAGCTGTCAAAAAGGCCAACTCCGAGAAAAGTATTGCCAGATTGAAAACCACACTTCTAAAAATAAACACCCTTTACTTGTATATGTGTAGTGGTATATGCGTGTGTTTTCGGTTGGCTGGCTGTTTGTCAGTCTGCCTGCCTTAAGCTCCTGTTGGCTGGGAAGCGCTTGGTCGCTATGATATGGCAACGCTTTCGAACTATGCTCTTTGATTGAACGTTAAGGCCATGCTATAAATTTTCTCGAAAAATGCAACACGCACACATAAGTTTTACAAAAACAAGAATTTTTAATAGTTTGCTATTTTATTGGCTTGTGTGTACTGAAAAAGATATAATGGGAATTGTAGACAAAAGCGCGAGATTGTCACTGTCAACGTCTAAAAATTCAATGTTTATTTGAAACATTGAAAGCAAAAAAATTACACTTTTGTTTCGTTGATTACTTACAAAGGTCAAATTTGGTTCTGGTGTCACTCTCTCACTTTTTAGAAATCTGAATTTTATAGAAAAGCCATGAGGATGTAGAAGAATTGCTTGAGACCCTTTGCTGAATCAGAATTCAGTTGAGATAGTGTCATTTTGAGGAATTGAAGTGACTGCAAAATTTATCAATGCATTAGGTTTCAAACAATATCCTCTAATTTATAAGCTAATTAAAGTTTTTCAAATTTTATGTTGGTATTCATCTCGTGTCGACCAGGAAAATGTATGTTTGCTCTCATCACATCAAAACGACAGGTACTCTCATTTGAGTTCTCTCTTCCTCGCTCTCCCTCGCAATGGAACTATGACAGTAGAGAGGATCAAATAGACAAGCACTACTAGCTCACATAGCAACAACTTGAAAACTAGAAAGAAAAAACTGCACTGGTAAATACATACTTTAAAAAGGTGTTCATGATATGCGCTAGGTAGAAGAGTTTAATTATGCAAACTGTTAATTTATTTCGCATAACTAGCTCAATTGAAATAGACACGAAGATTTGTATGTAACGTGTTTTTATTCATCAAAAAGCTGAGCATATTTTAACGATTCTTTAACTTAAAAGAGAGTAGTAGAAAATAGTAGTAGAGAAAGTAGCAGAAATGGTAGTAGAAATATATTAATATCTCCCTCTTCGGCACAAAGCAATCCTTTTTCGTTTTATAAAATTTGCAGTTGACAACCTCCTTAAAGAAGATTCATTTTAAAATACAATAAAAAATATACTGACTGGCAAGAGCGTCAGGAAAGTGTGTCGTGGAACTGTGATAGGAAAATGTAACCTAGAAATTTTTCAAAATACCCCCCAGTAAAGATGTTATCACATCAAAAATTCTAATTTAGAACTCATTTCATTGGACAATATAAAATTATAATTAAATATTCCTCTTCCAAGGTAGCTAGCTGAACGTCAGGGCTGAACAATTACACATGGTGTGATTTTAATTTACAGCAAAATTAGCATCGTCTACTCCAATTTGATCTTAAACGAAAACGAATATTGTATTTTCTAAAAAAGGTTTGGAAGTTTTAACACGAATGCTCAGTTGATAAAAGCCACTCTGAATCCCAGTTGAATTTTTCCTTATCGTGAAATTATTTCTCCCCATTGAAATATATGCTATTCTCTCTCCTAAATATTCCACCATAGTTAAAAAAATTTTTCCACTCTGAGAGGAATTTCTTATAGCTGTAATTTAACTGAGAGAGAAAACTTCCATTGTGGAGCTTTTAGTTGGGTTGGATTCTCTCCAACGATTTAGTTGTAATTAAATTAGAAAAGGTGAAAACGAAAGCTTATGCTATTCTCTCTCCTTTTTATTCCACCATAGTTCAAATAATTTTTCGACTCTGAGAGTAATTTCTTAAGCTGTGGTTATATTAAAATTTTACTCGGGGAAAACACCATGCTATTGTTGTTACCCGAACACGAAAAAGAGATTTTACTCACTCTCACAGCGAACACGATATGCTGGGTGAAATATACACCGAGCACGCCGAATATTCAGGGTGTCAATGAGTTATTCTACAAAAAAAAAAGGAACAGAAATGTATGTAAAATAGAAGGAAAACATCACTATTTTCATATGCAGAAAAGCGAAGTCGCAAATTTTTTTAGTTTTTAAAAGTGAATATTAAATATATTATTCATAAAACTATTGAAGAAAAATCATATTACTTATTTTCATAATTTTTCAATTATATTATTAATTTCACGCTCCATATTAATAAAATCGTTTAAAGTTTTATGTTATACCATTTATTGTAGCCGTTGCAAACAATATAGTATTACAAAGAAAAAAACTGAATTTTGACAAAAAGCAATTCTTTAACGAACACCAATGTAACCACAGTGGTCGCTGTGGCGTAGTGGTAGTGCGTTGGACTGCTACGCAGAGTGTCCGGGGTTCGAATCTCGGCACAGGCAAAATCAAAAAAAGTAAAAAAAATAATTTTTCTACACGGCCTCTTGTCAGGCAATGGAAACCCTACAAGAGTAAAAATTACCTATGAAAAGCTTTTCCTTCGCCGTTCGGATTCGGCTTTAAACTGTAGGTCCCTTCCATTCATGTACAAATATAATACACACAATATGAGTGGATGCGAAAAAGCTCGGCCTAGGCCCTCCATGGTCTGTTGTACCATCAAAAGTAAAAGTAAAGTAATGTAACCACTACATCGATCACGAGAGTAAAATATGATCTGTTAGTCGAACAGCGAACACCAGTATAACCAGCACCTTATAGTTGTGATTTCAACTGAGAGAGAAAACTTCCATTGTAAAGCTTTTAGTTGGGTTAGTTTCTCTCCAACGATTTAGTTTGCAATTAAATTAGAAAAGGTGAAAACGAAACGCTTAGTAGAAAATGTCTTCAGAATGTTCGTCTTTTCTTCCCCCTCGATTTGCACACATTAAATCTCTAAATACTCAATGCATATAAATTAAAGCCAAGATAAATTTTAGTTTAAAAAGCACTTCATACAAACATACACACGTATGTATGCAGTTAAATACGCACAATGCGCATAAAATCTTCAATTAACTGCCGGCATACTTCATTCAACCTCTACCCTATTCTAGTTTATATATGTATTGTATGTACGAGTGTGTACATATTGATATGTGAGTCTTCAAAATACTGAATTTGGAATCAAAGCAACAAAAACAACAACAACAAAAATGTAATAATATCAACGCACGTGACTTGTTTACCATATTGAATTATTTGTTGTGATACTTTTTATATTCCGCCTTTCGTTGTTGTTGGTATATATACTTTTTTTGCAACCATTTGATTTTCTTTCTTCTTATCCATGTGGACTCTTAAATTCCACGAAAGAAAAAGGATATGAAATTGTAAGAAGTTAGAGAGAACAAGTGAATTCGCTACAAAATGTTTTTCGTCTTTCGTTCCTTTTTTCTTTTGCTTTTCTGATTACTTTTATTTATTTTTATCGATACTTGTGTGATACATCGCCAAAAAAAAAAAAGCAATAGGAGAATGCGGGAGGCAAGAAACGAGCATACTTTCTTTCCGTAAGCTGCTGGTTATACTGGTGTTCGCGCTGTTCGACGAACACATCAAATTTTACTCTCGTGCTGGGTGTAGTGGTTACATTGGTGTTCGTTACAGAGTGGCTTTTTGTCGAAATTCAGTTTTTTTTATACTATCGTATATTGTTCGCAACGGCAACACTAAATGGTATACCAAAAAACTTTAAACGATTTTATTAATATGGAGCGTGAAATTAATAATATAATTGCAAAATTATGAAAATAAGTAATATGATTTTTCTTCAATAGTTTTATGAATAATATATTTAATATTCACTTTTAAAAACTAAAAATAATGATGCCCAGGTTTGCATGTTTTCCTTCTATTTTACATACATTTATGTTCTTGTTTTGTAGAATAATTCATTGCTAACCCTGAATACTCGGCGTGCTCGGTGTACATTTTACCCAGCATATCGTGTTCGCTGTGAGAGTGAGTAAAAGCTCTTTTTTCGTGTTCGGGCAACAACAATTGCATTGTGTTCGCCGAGCAAAATTTGAATATAACCACAGCCTGAGTATGAAAGTCAATGCTTTATTTGGTGGTGCACGAGTTGGCATGTTGTTGTTTTTTTAGATGATGTTTTATTTAAAATTCAATATTTAGAATAACTGCAGAAAATAAAGAAAAAAGCTTGTCAGCAAGAAAATTGAGCTATTGCTTTTTTTAAGCATTGAAAACTGATATTGAAGTGAAATTGATTTTGTTTTCTATTTTCGTATTTTTGCCTTCTTCCGCTCACTTCAGCATGATTGAAATCTTTTCTTTTTGTCAAAAAGAAAAATTATTGATGTCAAAGTGTCGCTATACAATTAATTTTCATGCATCGTGCGTTATTGTTTCTTTCTTGTCTGTTGTTAAAAGTGAAATCGTCACAATATCATTTCATGGTTTTAATGATGTGAGTGTTTGTTTTATTTGTGTAGACTGTGCACACTTTGATGATTTGATGGCAGTTTTTTATTTGTTCCTTAACGTGATATTCATATAAAATTTGGTGCTCGGTAAGTCAAATTAAAAATAGCAAAAAGTAAAAAGACGTATTATATTCTAAATTAATATTCCCTATCGATATTACAAACGACTTAAATTTTAAAGCTCTTTTATTTCTCTCTTAAACCTTCTCATTCCATATCCCAGTCGGAAAATATTGTTGATGGCAATGGAGAAAATATTCACAGAACTCTATTCACTTTGATTTAACAATTCACTGAAAAAATTCAAAAGACACGTTTCTATTAAATTAATATCAAAAAAAAAAAAAAAAAAAAAAAAACAAAAAACAACAGGCCACGCAAATAATACTCCTTTTTTATACAAAAAATATAAGCATCTTTTTCCTTGCTCATACGTTGTCTCTTCACTGTTTTATGCTCATTTCATTTTTCATCAGCGAATTCATCAATTGATTTAAATCGTCTCTCTCCCTAAAATCAAGTGTTAGTTTGGTACTTCGTATCGATTTCTGCACATTTCATAATAGAAAGCTCAGATATTTAGGAGCTAGGACTGATCGGCTCTGCACCGTTCAGCACTGAATCTGAATTTTGTAGAAACATTTATTTATCATTTCAGTATTTGGGGAAATTTTAACTCAAAAGGGCTGATTGCATCTATTTCAGTTTGGTTATCTGCAATCTCTTTGTTCTTTGGTAGGTGGAATTTCAACACTTTGTCTATTAGAGGATATATGGGCTGTAATCTTTAAATAATTGTGATAATGAATTGTCCGTTAAAAGTGGTATGATGACCATTTTTGTTTAAATGGCAGTCAGCATGTACATGCATATGTACATATGTGCTTAAGTATTTATACAGAGATCTTAAAGAACTAACCATACGAATTTTATGAAAAACAGTTCGGTGTTTACCTTTCACCAACAATAGTAGTTTACTTTGAGACTAAGAAAATAATTGGAAATGCATCCAGCTGTTATATATTGGGACACTAAAGTGGCCGACGAACAGTGATGGTGTTGATTCCTTGCGAAATTCTAAAATATACTATATATAACTCAATACCAACAAATTTATTCGCGATTGAAGATAGCCAATCAGAGTACACTGTTCACTTGAGTTTCCGCGGCGCTGTTGATTGTGACCGCTAGTTTGACGCGTTGATGTTGTTCCAAACGATTGTTAGTTTTGTTTTTATTTTTTGTTATTAATGATTTATTTATTAACTTAATCTTTTCGACAGGCTTTCTTCAAACACAAATAACTTTCAGTATTTCCTTTTTTTTTTAGTAATCGCATGTAATCAACACCTTTGTTCCACATCGGCCACTTTTGGGCATCCTGCATATAATTATTTTTCTATCTTAATGTTGGGTGTATTCTTCCCAATACAAATTTTCAATTAGATTTTTGAAAAAAAAATCAGTTACTATATATGTAATATGTAAAGCAGTGACGAAGATAGCATTTGGAATAGTGAAAATTTTTTTTTGTGATTTCAAACAATACTGAACAAGAGGCGAAGAGGTGGTTTGATCAATACGAAGAAGTTGCCTGATGTGGAGAAAGGGTACTTATGTATAAAGACGTAAAAGATAAGAGCATCGACCATATTTACACACATTCATACTGTTCTGCTTAAATAAATTTATCTACGTACTGCAGTGATGGGCAAAGATCGTAGCGAAATGTCTTTCGGGAATGCTCAAAACCGGTTATGTTCGCGTACAAGAGACTGAAATACAATGATCTAGGGTAATGAATTACCTATGTGCCGACTGGGTTATCGTGACACTACATATTACTTTAACACTCATTGATTTGCACTTTGATTCCCACTTCTTGCATGCTCTCACCGCTTTCATCTTTTGAACGTGAAACACTCTCATTTCTTACGAAAAATTTTTGTTTTTGCTCAACAACAAACAAATCAGTATCTGCACCAAATAAAAAAAAAATCGCATGCTACAATTTGTGCTGAATAGCCATTTCTCATATAGCGAAAGAGTATGCGACACAACAGCTACAACAACAAGAAAAACAAAAAATAATTCAAGAGAGCGATAGAGAAGGGGGTGAAAGAGAAGGAGGTGAAAGAGAAGAGGGCAAAAGAGAAGGGGGCGAAAGATACAGAGCACACAAAAAATCAAAAGAACAAAGAGAATGAAATTCTTGCACAAATATCTTGCAAATTATCGCATACGTATGTGTGCACATATGCGATACGTATTGGCAAAATTTTAATGCAGCAGCAGCAGCAGCAATTACAACAACAATTGTACCCATTTAAAACAGTGACAGCTTGCAGCATGAATACATACATTGAAATATATAAATAGCATAAAAATACTCGTATTTTTTGTTCAAAATATAAAAATATAACAAACTACCATATATGGTATTTGCATACTTTTTTCCCCTTCTTTTGTTTCGCCCTTCACTATATATTTTCCATTTTTTATTCTATTGTCAGGGTACTTTTATTTCTTTTTTGGTTTTTTCTTGGTACTCTGCCTTCTTCTCTGCATAAATCAATTTATCAATTTGAATTGTCGTTGTTGATGGTGCTGTCTTTGTGGTTGTGGTTGTTGTTGATGTTATTGCTTCTATTTGCAAGTCGAGTTTATTTCACTTGTCAAAATGTTTCGCTTTTGGTTTATTAAATGCAAATGCAGTCTAGTGACGCAACGCAGAGCAGCTATGCAACGGAAACGGAAGCGACGTATAAACTCTCATCATCATCATCATCATCAGTAGCAGCGGCATCACGATGATAAGCTGCAGCAACATCCACATCACAACGACAACAACAACATGGATGGCATCCATTCCAGAGAATGAATTCAAAAACGTTAAAGTATAGAAAAGAATGCGAAACTAACAGTGACTTTTAGGGACGAACAAAAAAAAAGATGAAACTTTTTCTACTGCTTAGAATCAGAAAATCAGCAGAGCGTATTAGTACATAGTCGTATGAAAGAAGAGAAAAAAAGAAAAGAAGAAGAACCAAATCTCAAAATGAAAAGCGAAAACTTTCATTTGTCACTTTGTCACATTAACGCAATGAAAATGCATAAATATCATACAAAAATACAAAAATATATATTTGTATGTGTGTGGGTGTGTATGCAGGAAGAATGCGACCAGTGAATTGTGTCAAAAATGTATGAAGAATCGGAAAAAATGAGCAAATGAACAAAAAAAATAGATGGCGAAAAATATATGTTGTACGACTTTGCAGCGATTCATATCACTGACTTTTCAGCTCGAGCTCGAGCTCTTTCATTTTCATCACTAATGACATGAAATCGTGATATTCAAAGTTAATACTTACTAAGAGAATAAGTATACTACATAGTCATTAGTTAAGAGTGGCATCGATGTGGGAAATGACTGTGTATTTGCACTAAGCTCAGCTCTATATTTTAATGTGTGTACATATGTTGGTGTATTACTTATGTGATTTGTGGTTCTATTGATACGAGTATACGAGTACATACATTCTTTTAAGGTAATAAATTCGTCCTGGTACTTCTTTGTTTCTTTCCTTTAAACGATTTCCTATTGATATCTTATTTTGTTTTTCCAACACGTGGTCTTAAAATTATAGACTAACTATTTAACACTTCAGTATGTTTTTGATAGAAATTTAAATAGTTTCTGATCATATCAATATCGACGTCCCAAAACACTTTCTATTCTGTTTATTCTGTTCAAACTCCATTCTTATAATTCTATATAACTAGCTGGTAAAAATTGTTTCATCTGTAAACAAGATTTTTCTGTGCCAGTTATCAGCGTGCTTCAGCAAAAGACGTTTGGGTTTTTCTACTCTATTTTTTTCCAAAGCTGCAGTCAGCAAATGTCCGGTACGATGTTTGAAGGCACCAAGTCCCAAGCTCTTTTTTTAATAATTCGACTTATGAACTTTTGCGTGATATTCATTTCACGGGCGGCCATCATTTTGTGTTTTCGGAGCGAATTTCGCTGAATTCTTGATGAGACAGCTTTGATGACAGCTTTGCGGCGTGCGAACTATACGTGGACGGCCCGATCGGTGGCGGTCTTTGATATCTCCAGTCTCCTCAAACAGTTTTATGCACCGTTTGACGAACATGCGACTAATCCCAAGTGGGCGGAGCGTTTTGAAAATATCGCGTTTTTTCATTTCACACTTAAAAAGTGCTAAAACAGTGATTACTTTACTTTACTTTTAGTGGCACAACAGCCCATGGAGGGCCTAGGCCGAGCTTTTCGCATCCACTCATGTTGTGCGTGTTATACTTGTACATGAATGGAAGGGACCTACAGTTTAAAGCCGAATCCGTACGGCGAAGTGAAAAGCTTTTCATAGCAATGTTTACTCTTGTAGGTTTGCCATTGCCTGCCAAGAGGTGGTGCCATGTAGAAAAATTATTTTTTCTACTTTTTGATTTTGCCTGTGCCGAGATTCGAACCCCGGACACTCTGCGCAGTAATCTAACGCACTACCACTACGCCACAGCGACCACTAAAACAGCTAAAACAGTGATACGGTTCTCATTATTTGACCACTCCATGGTGAAAGCTGACACAATTTTGAATTCCCGTTACAGACTAACGCTATAGAAGTTAGCTTTCATGGACCATGTGGTAATAACAGGATATGTTCAATTCTACTATTGGAATGGGTGTGTTCAATGTTGCAACATTATTTACGTCCCTACTACTTAAGTATATGCAAAGCTTTGTGTTGATTCTGAATGGAAGATAGGGAAGAGAAGAAGTATCGGTGAACAATCACTTTGAACCTGGTCAGGTCAAAACCGTCAGGAAAAACATTTGCATGCAGCTTATTCCATAAACGACAGGAAAAATATATCTCTGATATCGGTGGTGCATTGGAACACCTATCTATGTGGAATGTGTGAGTTCCGCTCATGGGTCGTTCAGTTCTGCGGGGAGCCCACGAGCTAGTGGCATCAAATTGCACATTTCCGCAGAACCTCTCTACCATTAAAATAGTGGTTGAATAAAGCCACGCAAGCAACATTTCTTCCAGCGAATCAGTAGAACTGGAAATCTTACTGTCTTATCGCTCGATGTTGGATACGATTCAGGAACTCCAGTTGTTTTTGTGAAGCTACTGCCCATAGATGCGAATTATACTGCATTTTGAGACGGATATAGGAGATGTAGATCATGCGCAGATCTGTCGGCGTGAAGTATTTCTTACACTGGTTTATAAAGCTGAATCACTTGACTGCTTCTTTCCCACATCAAAGATATGATTATTCCAACGAACGTCAGTTTGGCCGGACATGCCCAGTGCATAAAGAAGAGCTGGCTGCGCAATAACTACCACAGTCAACGGGTTAACGGGGATTTGGGAAATTCATTTGTGGGCATTGGGTCTAGAGTACCTTAAATTCTTCTCTTAATTGAGTTATTTCAAGCATGCTTTTTTCTCAATCTCCAAGAGTTAGGGTGTTTTGAATAAATTTACTATGTAGTATGAATGACAAATGGTGCTGCCATTCGCAAACGAGTACATAGGGTTTCTTGTTAATGACAGAAGGTCAGCTTTGATTGAACGATTTTTTCAGTTTTGATAATTTACAACAACAAAATAATTTACACAAGCAAGTAAGAAAAACTATTGAACATGGCTGGACATTCCACGCGAATCACTTGTTTTGAAAATTTCATACTTGATTTATTGAAAGAGTGATGCTTGGCTCTGCTCTTTCGACATCATTGATACAGTGTCATTCTATCAATTTTTGCAAAGGTATCTATGAAAATGTAATTTTCTCGGAATTTACGTTTATGTTTGTTTAGTTGTAATTTTGAGTTTGATATATGTATGTACCTATATATAATATAGGGCGTCCCAGAGTGTACGAATTAAATTTTGTACCTTTTTTTCTGAGAGCAAGTGGCAGCCCTTTAACAGCTGTCGTTTACCAGCTATCGTTGTTACGATTATTAAAAATGGACTACACAAGGATCAACACGTTGTTATTGTGTAAAATGAGGCCGGAATTGCGGTAACTGTGACTGGCATTCGTTACAGGAACATGATAACGGAGATTTTGTGGGCCCAACTGGATGGTATGGATCTGAATGACACGCGTGGTTTCAGTAGGACGCGTGGCTGTGGCACCCCCTGCCACACCGCGAATGAAATAATCGATTTATTTGAGCAACGGTTTCCAGACCGAAGCAGACGATTTCCCGAAATTCCGATGACACCTGGCCACCAAATCGTGCGATTTAACGCCTTCCGCTTTGGGGTTTTGTGAATTACCAGGCCTATGCGAATAAACCACAAACAATTTCTGAGCTCAAGGCCGAGATCGAACGCAACATCGGTGAGATAGAGCCACATCTTTCTCAAAATGTCATCGAAAATATCATTCAATATCATATTCAAAGAGTCTGTGATCAGAGCCGCGCGGGCCATTTGCAGGATATATTATTCCATACTTAATCGGAACATATCTACTTTACAATGCAATAAAAATATCGCCACTCGCTTAAAAATATGCGTTTCATTTTTAAAGTAAATCGTGCCCTCTTTTCGGACACGTTCTTATTGAACGCCTATGAAATTCCTTATGGGTACATTTTTTTGTTTATATATTTATATATTACACATTATTGATTCAAAATATTAAAAGCTGCCTATTTAAAAAAAAAAAAAACAATTGATTGGTTTTAAAAAGTCATAAAATTGTATTTATGATATTTTAAAGAAGTTAAATAAATATTTCAGTAAAACAATAACACCTCTAAAGCGCACACAAGTACAAATGTACATACCACACACATACACACACAGACTGACATACACGTTCACACTTAGCACAAGCAACGAAAATCGTTTAAACTCACAAAAATATAACAAATCAATTTAATTCATATAAAAAAATATTAACCAAACAACACATACATATATAGGTAGTACATATATTTAACCCTATCAGCCGCATACATGCATATTCACAGGCACACACACTCACACACACTCACTCACATATAAAAAACACATTCAACAACAGTAACAACATGCAATGACAACATTGTGACAGCAGAAATGACAGCATAATAATAAAGAATGAGACCCACAAAAAAAAAAAAAAAAAAGACACCAACAACAAAGAGCATGTAACAACAACACAGGAATCATATCGAGAAATATCGAAATGCATAAATAACGGTGAAATCGACATAAAAAGAACTGTGTGTGTGTGTGGGTGGGGGGAGGGGGGGGGGGGGGGTGGTGGATAAAGGAGTACTGGAAGGAAAGGAAAAGGGAAAGGAGATCAAAAAAAGTGAGCTTCGCATATGGACATGGAAGTTGTCGTTGTCGTTGTCGGTGTCGTCATCGAGTCGCGTATAGACGCTTTGTGAAAATATTTATACAACAAGTAGTATTTACTGTACATATCAGTGTTTTGTTGTTGTGTTTTTCATGCTACTGATGTTTGTTGGATAGGTGTGGGGGTAGGTGTACGTGTGTGTGTGTGTGTGTGTGTGTGTGTGTGTAAAATCAGCTACAATGACATCAATTTGATTTTATCTGCATAAAAGTGTTGATGTTCAAAAATTTAACTGTACCCCGGAGGTCAGTCACAACACTCAGACAAAGAGAGCAAGAGCGAGCAATTGCGCGAATTGCAGAAGAGAAGAGTTTAGAAGAGACATACAAAAGTATATTTAAATATGGGTACCCAAACATGTATGCGAGTGTGTATGTGTGTACTTAGAAAGCTACATAAGTATGTGTGCTTACGCCGGTGTTATATTTGCAATTTAATGAATACGGTCAATTGAGCAGTAAAGCAGTCGTAATGAAATCAATAGAAATTTAATTTCGTGATTTTTAGACAGATATACTCACTTCCGTTGAAATGTTTATTAGGTTTGGCATGTGACGATGGAAACGGAAATGAGCCATAACATTTAATTAACACTACCTACTACCATAAAATGACTTAATTTTATGGTAATTTTTGTTGTGTTTCATATCGCATGAAATTATCTTTATGATTCTGCTAATTTGAGCCAGATTAGCTTAGTCTATGATGGGTATAAAACTTGTTTAAATTATTGTTGAACTTTGGTCTTGGAGTTAAGTAAAATTTCACTTTTTCTATTGATTTTTTTCCCAGAAGAGAGAGTGTAATTTTTTTTTAAAAAGGTCACACTTTAAATGGTATTGTTTTTTGCAGGTTTCACGATAGTGAATTCCGCGTGATACCAATGCTCAATTCTCCAAGTGGTGCTCTAAATGTTTTGCTAGATTTATTTCCCTAGAGTGTTTTAAGGAACGCAGCCTCTCATCAATGATGAGAGGCTGTTAGGAGCGTTCGAGAGGAAGATGCTCCGTAAGATCTACGGCCCAGTATGCGTGGACGACGTGTATCGAAAAAGATGGAACAATGTATGATGTATGAGCTGTACGCGACACTGACATAGTCAAGCGTATAAAACTCCTGCGGCTTCGCTGGCTGGGTCATGTTGAGCGAATGGAAGAAAGCGCTCCGGCTAGAAGGGTGTTTTATTCGAACCACGGTGGAGGAACACGCAGAAGGGGACGCCCTAATCTCCGTTGGAAAGGCCAGGTGCAGGGCAACCTGACTGCACTTGGCCTTATCAACTGGCGCCAGTGCGCGCATAGCAGAAGTGACTGGCGGAGCTTTGTGGAGGCGGCCAAGACCGATCATCGGTTGCAGTGCCAGCTAAGTAAGTAAGTAAAGGGAAGGCGGAGATTCGGTGTCTTTATTTTTCCCTTTCTTAAAACTTTTACCCTCGCTGTTCTTGTTCGCTGATCTTATAAAAATGGCTACCTTGAAGGCATGCAACTTATTTGTTATGTAGTCCGTTGTTTATAGATTTTCAAAGGGGGATTCTTACAACTTCTGCAATTTCAGGAACCATCGGAAACACGATTAAAATCTATGAAATTTAAAAGGCGTAGAAGAAAATGAATTTTTTTTTTACTGAACTTATTCTTAAAGTTGAGTAAACTTTTGTTGGTACAAATTAATGACCTTAAAATTTTAAAACGTCTTCGCTGACAAATCTTTGGGGTTCGAAATTTTAAAAAGCTCATTTAGACTTTAACTTCTACTTCAAAAGCTTTAGTAGATACAATTAACAATTGAGTGGGTAGGGTGCGCATTAGTTTAAGCACTATAGTCTACTTCTCTCTTGAGGATTCAATGTTGTATGATATGACATTGGACGTCTTGGTTTCTTGGAACCTTGCCGGCTTCAGTCGATAGCTTGACTGGCTTGCAGAGTGTGGCCAATCAACTTATAACTTTCTGTGTACGATGCTGGTGGAGATGGCCCATGTCTGCCATTTTAAGTGGCCAATCATACTGGAGATAAGTACAGGTCGACTTGCTAGTCAGTGCAAGGTGCCAGTGAAGATCTATTAGAACGTTTTAGTAAATTCAACCATATTAAATTCTCTATTTGCCGCAATAGAAACGAAGGTTATAACAACCCAGGTCACTAAGCACTAGATGCTTTAGTTGCTCATTTTACTTTCGATTCGATTCTTAGATAAATCTTCGTTTAATTTTGGGTATCGTTGCTTTTTAATCCAGCTACTCTTAAAGCTGTCCCAGATCGGGGTTACACATGTCAAATCGGTAGTTTTTCGCAGCTCCCCTTTGCGGCTCAAAGTTCATTACCTCAATAAAACTCTTTTATAAATTGACATAAATAAAAAAATGTATATTGTAGTCGGTATAATAACATTTTGCATAACTTTACATAATAACAAAAAAAAAAAGAAAAAACAAAAGAAGCTTTTCCCTAAACGAGATTATTAAAAATGATGTATTTCAATATTTCTAACGAATTACGAAACAGCATAAAAATGCTGTAGAGGAATAATGTCAACAAACAATTTGTCATTTTCATGGCCTTGTTTACAACATTTTGTAACAAAAGCAAATATGAAGTTTCTACTGACTGGGCAAACTTTGCACTGCCATAAGAGTTAGAAAAAAGGAAGGAGGAGGATGAGGCAAATAGAAGAAAAAGGAATGGAAGCAGCGTTAAAAGTAAGTAAAAGAAGAGCACAGAGTAAGGAAGAACAACTCAAAGATACACGATGGCAATAAATCGTACAAAATATGTGTCTTTTTGAAGGACTGTGCACTTTACTAACACACTGACATACACAAACAAGCAAACACACACATGCATGGCATACACAAACCGGAAACATTACATACATTTACGTAGCAAGTACACATTTATGTATAAATATTTGTCTATTAAAAGCCATATGCGTTCATAGAGGAAATACAGTGATACTTGTAGAAAGATTTTTGTTTCGGCGCTGCTGCTCCTCATACTATACTTATGAAATATATTATAAAACAAAAATAGCAACGAGTCCTTTGGCTATTTATGGTAGATCGTTTTGTTGGAAAGCCTTAAACGTTTCATGCTGCTACAACTACTAGCTACTATCAGTTCTGAGGGGAGGGGTATTGAATGGACGAGCTTCGGCGTGTCTGCGTTTCAGTGTGTGCGTGTGTCTACTCTCTTATGTGTGAGAGATGTCACAAAGAAAAATAATAATACATAATAATGATTGTCAATGTTCTTGGCATTTGTTCTCCAAATTGTCATAATCAATTTTGATATATTCTATCATATACGAGTACTCGTACTTGTTTTGTATATTTAGAAGTTGGTATTATACGAGTATGGTCGTCGTATTGCAGACATGATCTTTCATTGTCTTTTTCTTTAAGTTTTCATAATTTTTTTTTTGTTTTTGATTTTTTATTTTGCCTTTTGCTTCTTGTTTGCCCTCGTATTTATTTATTTATAAGTACATATGTACGAGTATATGTGTGTATGTGTGTGTGTGTGGGACTAAAAATTTGTACTATTTGATAAATGAGAAAATTTTTCATGTGGCAGCATCAATGTCAAATTAGTAGAGACAAATTTATGTTGAGTTGAAATTGCAATGGGAAATTTATTTATAATAGGTTAGGTTTATATTCATTTCATTATAATAAAGTAGATTTAACTGTGTGTTTTTTATTTATGATAGAAATAAGTAATTGAATGAATATTCAATAATGTTCTTTAATTGTCTCACATTCTATTGAGTTTCTTTAGAATAGTTTTTAGTTCCCATTTACACATTTGAAGATTGGAACCAAAGATCTTAATAATATAGGTAAATATGTTCCACTCCAATACAATTGCGCGTCCGCACTAAAATTGTGGTGGGATTTATATTGAATCCTACTATGTAGAAGAGAACATCTTTCATATGAGAGAGAGCAAAAAAGCCAAAGAGCAAGTTTTGTTTTGTTTTGTTGTTGCTCGCTTGACTTCGTTTTTCCACATACTAGATATTCTAGATATTCATAACAGTAATTTAATTTATATTTATTACTTGTTTTTCTTAAATATTATATGTTTCTTTTAAGTTAAATACATATTTTTCAAGTTTTTGGCCTAAAGCTTATCAAAAATTCATCATTATAGTTGTCAATTGTCAGAGCAATATCCATTGCTACTGGCCCCGAAAGATTGCCTCATACCCGTAGTTACTTGCGGAAGAAAATATGAAGTTAGCTTCAATGGAGCAATCCAGAGGTCGTGCTGGAGAATCTGACGGATATCTTCTTCACTGACGGATCCAAGACCGATGAAAGTACTGGAGCTGGATGGCACTTAAACGAAGGTGTCAATTGCTACTATTCCTTGGGTGGGTTGGCAACTGTCTTCCAGAGAGAAGTTTTCGGCATCTTTAAAGTAGCGGAATGGATAATTGAAAGAAAATGGGAAACGTATAGGTGTCTGTAGTGGCAGTCAGGCTGCAGGCTCTGGAGAATGCGAGAATTACTTCAAAGATTGTCCAAGAGTGTAAGAGGAAACTTAGATCAGTCGCAAGACTGAATCAGCTCCATCTTATCTGGGTTCCTGGGCACTGTGGAGTTCCTGAGAATGAGAAAGTCGACGAGTTGGCCAACTGTGGATCAAAGAATATGCCTTTGGGATCAGAGCCAATAGTCGGGACCAGTTTAGCGGAATAAAATCATTGGATAAAATCTTATGCTAATGATTGGACGCTGGTCCAATCTGGACATCTGTAAAATGGCTAAGTGTTATGTGACTTGTCCAAACAGGAAGGCAGCAGAATTCCTTCTTAAATTAGGAAGGAAGGACCTTCGCCGGTCCTCATCACAGGACACAATAAATGGGGCCAACATATGACCACCATCGGCATCACCGAGGACCCGACTTGCACATCTTGTCTGGAGGAGGTGAACAGCACAGAGCATTTTCTTTGCACAAGTCCCGCCTTTGCCAGAACGAGATGTCGCATTTTGGGTTTCGCTGTAACAGGAATGGACAAAGTTCACTCCTTCCCTTCTGCGATCTACTGAGATTTGTGAGAGAATCCGGAAAATTTGCGGAAGAGAATGTAGTCCCCCTATAACCCCTTTTCCAACTTTTTCCCCCTTTTTTCCTAACCCCTTACTTGCTGTAACCCCTTCTTCTTTTCCTAGGCCTTAAGTACAATGGGCTACATAGCCTGAGTGCTTGAGGAACTGTCCTGCACTCGTATGTCAGGTTCTCGGCTTTCTTCACATCCATCCATCCATCTATTATAAAACCAAAGCCGTTAAATATTCAATCAATAAAACTCTCTTCGTTGGCCACACTTTTTCCTGAGCTTTGCTTCTTTACAAGGTCTTTAAAATCGTAAATCATCACCTTAAGTACTTTTCGCAAAGGAAAAAGTTTTAGAATTTTCAAAATGGGTTATTTTGCTTTCTGCTTTACATAGAAGATATTTTAGCATAAAATGATAAAAATAATAAATCCGGCATCCCATGATTTCGGGATTTTGGGCGAACACTCCTTAGTACCTACCATACTTGCAATATCTATTGTTCTGTAATATTTCGATTAGTAAAAACATTATTCCTGAGTTTTTTTTTTTTGAAAATTGGGAACTGCTGTAAAGTTGAAAAAATTTAGCTTTTGTTAAAAAAAAATGTGTTGAGGCTGGAATTTTTTAAAATTTTCAACGGGCAACACTGGCTCAAAATTTGAAGGTGACAGTCGAGTCGTTCTCTTCATGAAATTTGTGCACCTCAGATTTTCGGTCTGTCGAATTTTGTTTAATATCCATTTTGGTACAAAACTGTCCTAATCATGTAACTGTAGGCCTTTTCCACGAAGAAAGTATAGTATCGAAGTCAGCTAGCCCGAATTATTCATGAAAAGAAACTAATTCGTCATTTAAAGCTTACTATATTCAATAAATAAATCTACCGGCTTTAGGCTTCAAATCTATTTAAATCTGGAAACAAAGTCGAGAAGCATATCTCATTCAAAGGCGTAGTCCTTTACTGAGAACTTAATAGCAATAAAAGAAGCCAAAACACGGTCTAGCCCCCCCCCCAGGGATGCTATAGCAGTAGCTACAAATTCAGCGAATTAAAACAATCAAAAGTTTTTCAATAGCAATTAGATTTATTTTGTTATTAAAATAATATAATATTAGTTACAGTAATTTATTAAATTTGAAATAAAAAAATATTATTATTCATTTTCCGCAGTCAATATCCTTAGCATACCTTTCCAATGATAGCACACAATTGTTTCTTAGCTTTGCATCCTACGAGTAAATGTTTCAAAACATCTGCAAGAGATCTGCCTGTATCGTTGTTACATTTAGATAGCAGATGAGTAAGCACCTCATTAACAGATTCAGCAGCCTGGGTGTAGGCTAAGAAGCTGAAAACAGCAACTGAAATGAAAGAGAGAAAGAGAAAGAAAGAAATATTAATTAATTTAGTTCGCTCTAAAACATGGAAGGGGAAGAGGAGATGATCATCCGATATTCTCCCACTTTGGATCATAATACTTAGCAATTAAATCCTTTCAATATATCGCACCGCAACTACAAAACAGGCACAACTCAAAATTGAAAGATTTTCAGAAAACGAGAGAAAGAAATGTTTTTGCTTACCTGTGGATGCATATTAAATATGGATATGTAATATTTATTTTGTGGAAAATACTTAGTATGTGTATGTATTACAATTTTTATATGCATCTGTGTTTTTCTTATCATTTTCTCAATATTTTCCCATATTGAGTTGAGCCTCCTTCGCAGTTAGGGTGCGATATATACACTAGAAATTAGTTAATATGTGAACTAGTTATACAAATTTATTTTTTTGCTTCACCCAAGAGAAAACAAGTGGAGCTTGTGAATGCCATTATTCCTGTATCGACAGTTTGCTTACAAGTTGGAAGATTGAAAAATACTGAATGATTGTTGTCGACAAATAATTCACACATTTAGTTTTCAATATACGGAAATGGAAACTGAAATTGTGTTGGATTCTTTACTAAATTTCAAATACAAAATTCACAAAAATAGAATAAATCATGTTTTAAGGGCAAAAAATTAATTAACTTTTGTGAAACTGTTTCACACTTTACTTATTTTTCCTTATCTCTTTGTTTTTTTTTTTTTTTTTTGAATGAAAGTAATTAGTTGCATTTGTTTCAAAGAAGTTGCAATTGCAAAGCAGATAGAAAATAACCCACAATATTTTTTTTTTGCATTTTCGATCATAATATTTAATTAAAATTTCATCCTCAACTCAGTTGGATACTAACTTCATCTGTACAGTTTTCACACATGAATTATTCTTAAGCAAGGAGCATCAATCTCCCCAGGAACAAAAATTGCCTAACTGAAATCCGATCAAAAGTTCAGACCTACATCCAGGGCTAAAATAAAACTTAAAGTTCAAAATAAAACCAGAATAAGATCCAAACGAAAAATTTAACCAAAACTCAGTTCTAAAATCATATTAAAAATCACAAAGAAATCAACTAAAAAAATAAACCTAAAATCAAAATTAAATTAAATTCAATAAAATTCGAAATAAAACAAAACTACAACAGAAACTTAATCAAAAAATAGGGATAATTTCACAACTAAAAATCAAGTCAAGCTTCAGACTACGAACAGGGAAATCAGTCCGAAAATAAAACATAAAATCACGTCCGGATTAAAAAAAACTCATCAAAAATAAATACAAAAATTCAAATTTAAAAACGATATAAAAATCAAACAAAAATAAGCCAATTATAACACTAGCAATCAGAAGACAAATATATAGACTTCAAATAAGACCAAAATTCAGAACAGAAATCTGACCCAAAATGTACATAAAATTGGACTAAAACCCAGGCCACGAATAAACTTAGGACCATACCAAAAGCCTCACCAACAATAAAACCTAATTTCTGATCAGACAACCGACAATTGACATAAAATCAGATTGGAACTCAGACTAGGACTAGATTTGACATCAGACCTTGAGTACAACTAATAATCAGTCCAAAAATAAAACTAAAGATGCGTCCAAATATTCAGACAAAAACTAGACTATATCAAAGCTATATTTAAATAAAAAAAATACCTCACCACCTTAAGAATTTTTAGTAAAAAAACCACATAAGAAATAAAACGTGAAATTCAATCAGGAACCAGGAAAAATACACCTAATGTCAGACAAACGTTTAAGTCAGGAACCGGACACCAAATTCTAAGAAATTTAATATAAAATCGGATCAAAATTCCAACCCTCTCTTGATCCACCACCGAATATTCAAATTTCCTGTTGCTTTTCCTGAAATACATGTAGTCAATTTATAAGTATTCATTATTAAAGATTTTCTCCCAGAAGAATCTATACTGTAATCTACGAGTATACTGAGGTTGGAGATTGTTATCGGCAGCTGCATAAAGATTTACCTACGTTCTACAATTTTGGCAGTACAGGCCACTACATAAATATAATTCGTGCATACCAATCAATTCCGCTCTCGTGTGAGTAATTAAATTTGGTGTTGTCACGTTCTCAAATAAAACAAATTAATAAAAAAATATAATTTATTTTTAAAAATATCTACTCCGCATTTAACAGAATTACTATTACTTACGTAAATAAATGCACGATAACGAAATAATAATTTTGAGGTCTTAATGTGAAAAAATAATTTAAAATACCTTAGTAATGTTAATTACTTATATCTTTCGATCTCTTAGTTCTCTCTTACTGCACTGCCTACCAACGAATGCAACTAAAGAATGTAATTTTCAATTTCCGCCTACTGTCCAAAAACTTGAGCTAAGTATAAAAATCGCGAAAATATTTCAAACAACAATCATCCACAGGTTTCAGTTAACGTACAAGCAAAAAAAGAAAACTTAATCAAGTCATGAAGTCTACTGTCTTCGCTTTGCTAGTTTAAGGTAAGTTTTAGTGTTCAATAGCTTTTGACTATTTGAAATAATGTTTTTCGTTTCATGTGTGCAAGTAGTTACGGTTTTCGCACTATTTGCTGTTACATCTGAGGCTCAAATTATTGAAATTTTGGATGCCGCAATTGCAGGATGTGGACGTTTAGGCGGGAATAATTCACTGTTCAAGTTGGTTGATCAACTGCTTTCCAATTGCCCTAACGAATAATTACCAAGGGTACGCACACGCACGCAGATATGCTGACATTGGAAAGTTTCTGAACTGATGCTATTCAATTGATAACTTCAATATGTAATTATGTAAATACAAACAAAAAAGGAAATAATATTCTAATCACTTCATAATAAATATTCATTAGCAATTTCTTAATAGTTTTGCTGTTTCATTAGACCTTTTTAAACAATTCTTCTTAAAAATTTATGTTTGGTTGCGCTGCTTTCCTTTTTCTCGAATAAAATCCTTCATTTTTACTTTTCATTGTAAATTTAACATTTTCCTACTCATTTATCTTCGAAAATGTTGAAACTAGCAGAAACTCTGTTGACATTGCTACAAAGTACTGTTAAGTAACAGCAGAATATTAAGCATTCATGTTATTTCACTACCATTTTGTTCCTTCTATATAAATTGAATGTAAGATAAAAGTTTCTGTAATAATTTCAAATTTCATACACTTATCCGAACAATAATAAAAATAAATGTAGGTAGTGTTTTGCATTGCCTGATTACAGTACAGTACACAGTTCAGCATGTTAATATCTAATAAGTCAGAAAAACACGACTTAGTCGAATATGTTTTCCTGAACTTTGAGACTTCCCCAGAGAGAAAAATGATATGTAATCTTAAATATATAACATTTCTGTAATCGTGTCGTATCCATACTTAAACTTAAAATAATACAATCTTAAAATAAGCAGACTGCTCTGGAATTCATTTCCCTGATGTTGGAGTTATTTGGAAAGCAACTCTTCTCTTAGCAATAGAAGTAATGAAATGATAATTGCAGCTAAATTTGAAATGCGGATAACACAAGATAAATTTGAGTT
This sequence comes from Palloptera scutellata, assembly GCA_958295655.1. Taxonomy (NCBI): domain Eukaryota; kingdom Metazoa; phylum Arthropoda; class Insecta; order Diptera; family Pallopteridae; genus Palloptera; species Palloptera scutellata. The sequence continues at coordinate 48,581,387 of OY282450.1, forward strand.
CATGTTCGATCCATGCGCTCCTCCATCTCAAGTCGACACACAGCCCCATCGACCAAAGGACAACGATTTACGGATATGCACCTGGAATGTCCGGACCCATCTACCCATCTACATCTGGTAGATGCCCTCGATAGATATCGAGCTGACATCACCACTAACAGGAGAAATGCGATGGACGGGACAAGGTTTTTCCAAAAGAGCATTCTTTGATATCTACTACAGCTGCCATTAGTCGAAGTTAGGTGTTGGATTTAAGATTGGGAAGAGACTGCGTCATCTAGTCTCGAGGTTCACTCCTTTAAACTCCTACATCCGCATCAAGACAAAATTCTTCAACATCAGCCTAATTTGTGTCCATGCCCTGACGGATGAGAAGGATGAAACGACCAAAGATTACTTCTACGAGCTCCGCGACAAAACTTAGGGGAATATGCTCAGGAAACCCCAATCACTGACTGCGTTGAAGTACCGTCGCCCGACTATGAGGAGGTCTTAACAGCCATCACTCGGCTGAAAAAAAAATAAGGCTACAGGTGCAGATGGCCTGCCTGCTGAGTTGTTTAAGACTGGAGGCAAAGAGGTCACAAAATGCGTGGACGAGCTTCTATTGAAGCTCGTGGGAATATTGTGGGATGACAGCGTGCCAAGTTATTGGGACCTCAGTGTAGGTGAAGGTGATATCACCATCTGCGCCAACTACCGTGGAATAAGTCTTCTTAATATTGCATATAAGGTTCTATCGAGCGTACTGTGCGAAAAACTGAAGCCCATCTGATTGGACCTTATCAGTGTGGCTTCTCTCTAGCTCTCCGGCTATAAGGGTGGCTTATTCGAGCCACGGTGGAGGAACAAGCAGATGAGGGCATCCCCAGTGGAAAGAGGCATTGATTGAAACCATCTATAAAAGGTTTAAAAATGTTATTAAATTCCTTAAAAATTCAAAACATTTTCTCCATCTTTCTGTTTTCAATATAAAATTTGTACATATGTCTACACATTTATTGGTATGCATAAGAAAAATCTTTGTAAATTAATTTGTTGTTGTCGGCGATGTTGAACGCTCGCTACCGGCTTCATTATCATTAACGTAATCGTGAAAATGTCTGCTTCCGGCGCGTTTTACTTGAAAGGAAGAGCAAACATATCCTTGTAGATATGTATTAAAAGGATACAGCAAAAAAAAAAAACAACAAATCAGGCCTCAAGTTAAGAGACATTAACAAATTTACTCCAAAAAACAAAAACAAAAACAAAAACAAGAAAGAGAATAAGAAAAGGAAACTATAAATTCAAATGGGAAAAGAAATTTTTAAAGTCCAAAAACTTTTTATTTTTCTCTACTTTGGTTCATAAAAATATTAGTACCAGAAAACCGAAGAACTAACGGACGAAGAAAAGAGACATAACTACTTAATACTCACTCACTCATGATCTTTCTCTTTCGTTCTTTTTTTGATTTCCAGCAAAGACTCCAAATGTCAAAAAACTGCTTATTGCAGTCTTTTGGGGGAAATTCACAATTATAATTAAGATAATCAACGCAAAGTAGAGCGTTAAGATGAAATTAGGAAACTGGCAACTCAATGTTTTACATTGGTGCCGCAATAAAGCTCCTACAACTGCCACTTCAGACGACTCAGTTTAGCGAACAGCCCAGTTGTAAAAAGCTAATTGTTCGAGCGCTTCAAAACGAGCACTAACTCACTGAGTTAGTTGCCTAAGTGCCTATGGATTTTGAACTCAACTTAAACTTTTTATGTTATTGCAGATAGATGTGGTCGCTGTGGCGTAGTGGTAGTGCGTTGGACTGCTACGCAGAGTGTCCGGGGTTCGAATCTCGGCACAGGCAAAATCAAAAAGAAAAAATATTTTTTCTAGACGGCACCACCTCTTGGCAGGCAATGGCAAACCTACAAGAGTATAAATTGCTATGAAAAGCTTTTCACTTCGCCGTTCGGATTCGGCATTAAACTGTAGGTCCCTTCCATTCATGTACAAATATAACACGCACAACATGAGTGGATGCGAAAAGCTCGGCCTAGGCCCTCCATGGGCTGTTGTGCCATTAAAAGTAAAGTAAAGTAAAAGATAGACACCTCTAATAAATAAAATAGCAAAAAAGCAGTCGACTGTTTTCTAATTTTCACTAAGGGTTATGAAATACTCTGACACAAGGTAAACGAACGTGTGGAACAATGGAAATAAGAAAGTTTTCTTAAAGATCAAGCCCTCTCTCAACCGACGAAAATAACGCTCTATAAGTCCTTCATCCTTCCCGTCCTAATGCATGGCGCAGACACGTGGACATTGACCATCAATGATGAGAGGCTGTTGGCTGTTAGGAGCGTTCGAGAGGAAGACACTCCGTAACATCTACGGTCCAGTATGCGTGGACGGCGTGTATCGAATAATGGAACGATGAGCTGTATGAGCTGTACGCCGACACTGACATAGTCAAGCGTATAAAAATCCAGCGGCTTCGCTGGCTAGGTCATGTTGAGCGAATGGAAGAAAGCGCTCCGGCTAGAAGGGTGTTTTATTCGAAGCACGGTGGAGGAACACGCAGAAGGGGCGTCCTTATCTCCTTTGGAAATATCAGGTGCAGGGCAACCTAACTGCACTTGGCCTTATCAACTGGCGCCAGCGCGCGAATAGCAGAGGAGGCTGGCGAAGCTTTGTAGAGGCGGCCAAGATCGATCCGATCATCGGTTGTAGTGCCAGTTAAGTAAATAAGTAACCCATTTAAAACAAAGACCTTTGAAATAATTTTTTCGAATGCAAACCACAACAAAATGCACTGGAATTATTATGGACTTTGACGTATTTCTACTTACTTATGCACGTGCTGAAGGCACGGATAATCAATAAAACTCAATCTGCAGACTAGTGCAGGGCAATAAAGCAGAACGAGGAACACCTAGTTATTACAGAAAATAAAACTTGAGAGGGGAATTAAAACCAAGGCTAAATCGTTTAAAGAAATTAAAGATATCACGAAGGATGATACTATGTAGAAACATTTCGTAGAGGTTCCATATCTTATGTGGGCCATGACATCAGAAGAGGACTAACTTATAAATGGCGAGGACCCCAAAATGTTCTTTTTTTACAGATTTCTTTCTTGGTTAATCTGGTTTTTAACTTTCCTCTCAATTCCTCTAAAAATACATTTTTTATTGGGAAATATAATCTGTTGATTCTTTGAGATTACGAAGTGATGAATTACTTGAAAATTAAATTTTATTCGCTAAAGTCGAATTCAGAAAAAGTGTTCGACATAAATTTCATACACGAGTATGTAAATCTTTCAGGTTCATTCTTGTAGGATCACAGGTACTCGTACAATGAACTCTATTTATGTTTCATACATAACTATGTCCAGTGAAATACAATCAGGTACAATCAAAAAGTCGTTTTATTTCGAACCGTTTAATTTGTGTAAAATTGAAGAGAAACAACTAAATCGTACAGCCGCTACACTTTAAAAGAGTCTAACGTCTTTTCTCGTAAACTTTCAGTAAACGTTCAGCATCAAACACTCTCTCAAAATCATCCTACGCAACCTAAGAAATATTAATAATGTTAACAAGACGTGTGAGTGAAAAATATTGTGTACAATTGCATTTCAGAACGAAAAAGTAATGCCAACTGAAGGAATGCTTGCTTCTTTTTCGATTAAAACGAAGTCTTCTATTATATTTACGTCCCAAAGGCTTCTCTAACTAGACCTTTCCAAGGCAGCTACGCGTGAGGCTTCTTCTTCTTCGTTTAAGCTTTCCACGTAGCTGCTGTAAGCCGCACTCGCAATGACATCATGTGGTAAAAAAGATATGGAGCGAGATACGAAGACGTAGGTTTCCACGCTAGTTTGGAAGGTTTCTAGAGCTGCTTTAGAAGCATTCCATTTTCTTGAAGAATAAGGCAAATACAGAAATCATGTCTGAACAACTCAGACATTTTCAACTGGGGTAGTGCGGCCAGTGTTACATTCACACATACTTACAATGTATGTTTCTACTACCTTCTACCAGTTATCGCTCCCTACAACTACAAAGCAAATCTCTTTGTTGTTGTTACCATTGTGCTCCTCATTGCAGAAGTTTACTTCCTGTTTTCTTCTTCTTTTTGGTATTAGTAATGACGTGCTGCGTAAGCATAAAATTATGAGACTTGTGGTCGTCCGGATTTGGTCTGCTTCTTGATTTCTTTGGTTTTAGTTTTAGTTTTAGTTTTGGCTATGGTACTCTGAGATGATACTATTCTTTGTGGGTATTTTCTTTTTTTTTTTTTGGGTTGTTTTAGTAAGTCGAAGTAAATATTGTTATGGTTGTTTTATTGTTGACCCGATTTCTACGTTAATTTTCGCCTTCACTAATTTACACTGCAAAAATATATTGTAATGAACTCGCATGGAAAAAGGCAGAACACAAACAACAACAAAAATCAGTATAGCTGCAACAAAAAGTTAATGCTCGTAAATTTGTCAGTCTAAACTTGTTTTTTTTTTGCCGTTTTGCAGCTCTCCTCGCCGGTAGGTGGGAAAATTAAAATAAATGATAATAAATCGCAATGGCGCCGTATCGAATCGTAAATTAAAACGTTGGGTGACACTTTTTGTTCCTGCCCCGTTGTTTTTTTTCCCCCACCAGCTTCTTTTACTCTCAACATTTACTACGAGTTGTGAGTGGCGCTGCGTTGTTGTTGTAATAGGAAAAAGCTTGTATTGAAATTCGTATTAATATATTTGGCATAAAAACTGAAGCGAAAAATATAAAGGGGCAAAAACAAAAAATAAATATATATAAAATGGTTTAATTAATGAAATTTATAAAAATTATGTAGTCGTAGTTGTGAAAATGAGGGTGGGAAGGTGGCCAGGGGGGGGGGAAACGGGGTTGGGGCAGTAGAGGGTTGCTGCGCAGTGAGAGGAAGAGACAGCGTAAACATGTCACATGTCATTTTGGTTTTTTAAATTTAAAATTTAAGGTAATTTTCTGTGAACTTAGCTGTGCGTTGTTAATTTAATATTTGCAGTGAGTATGCATGCATTTTTCAAATTACTTTTGAGTTATGACGAAATAAGTTGACGTTGTTAACTAATTCAGAAAAATAAATATATTTTAGTGGAATTTTTATTTTGATGCTTTTGAAAGTTTAATTCATGAATTCAGTTATTTGCTTGGTCGAGGTAACTTTAATTTCACTTTTACTTATTACTTTACTGTTGGGCTGTGGATACCAATGACACTATTACTTCAGGTCACAGTAGCTTTCAGCTAGAACTTGAGAATTGTGGCCCCATCTATGTATGTCCTGTAAAGTCTCCTATTAATTGCAATTAATAATTTTTGTTCTTCAAAATGTATTAATTCTTTCTGTTCTAATATTCTCACATCGAAAATTTCACAGAGCAGCTTTTATTTCTTACATTTCATATATCTAGGTATTTTCTAGACTATTCACACAAACACACACACACACACACACACACACATACACTCACACACACACACACACACACACACACACACACACACACACACACACACACACACATATATATATATATACACATACAGGAGGACCTACCGTCCGGACATGAGAGGTGGTTTTAGTGGGTGGGGGTCTCACACCTAATTGAGACTTTCAATGCTTTCCCCCTCCACAAAAAAAAAAACATATACACACACACACATATATACACACACGGGAGGACCTACCGTCCGGACATGAGAGGTGGTTTTAGGGGGTGGGGGTCTCACACTGGCTGAGGCTTTCAATGCTTTCCTCCTCCACAAAAAAAAAAAAAACAATTTCACACACACACACACACGTATGGTATATACATTTACACTTCCAACATAAAGTTTCTTTGTGTGGCGTAGCATTCTTCATTCATTCATTAGCCCACAAATTATTCACACTCACAATCAGACAGACAGTCGGAAACACACAAACTCACACAAGCACACTCTCACATACACACACAAACACATGGACACCAAATAACAGTTCAGTAGTGCTAAAATGCATATTGATTTGAATCGTAAATACTTACTTCCTCATACATAAATACATAACGGGTAGCCCATCTAACATTTGGAATTTGAACTACGTGTTATTTTGAGTGTGGCCACTCTAATGTCATTCGTATTATATCGGAAAATTAGTTTTTAGTTTATTTGCGGTAAACGAAATGGGTCGATATACTCTTGAACAACGTTGGGAAATACTAAAAATACCATTTGGTATGTACTTGCAAAATGGTGAATCTCATACTGCCCAAAATTCGATAGTAGAGAAGCGCTTTCCACGTAATTTGTGGATCAATTTGAAAAACGTGTGCGTGAAACTGGTTCTTAAGTGGATAAAACAACACGTTCTCGTACTCCTGCATAAACGAAAAAATTGCTGCTGTTGCTCAGAACGTGCAAGACGAACCAACCACATAAATTCGCCATCGTTCTCGGGAATTGAACATTTAACGTACTCCTTTGTTGCGAATTGTGCGCAAAGACCTCGGTGTGATGACGTGCAATTGGTACAACAGCTGAAGCCACATGACCATCCGCAACGTTTTCGGTTCGCTAATTGGGCTTGAAAGAAGATGAGCATTTAAAACGAAAAATCATCTTTTCTCACGAAGCTCACTTTGACCGCGGTGGTTACTATTCGGCGGTTAATAAGCTAAATTGTTGCAGTTGGGGCTCAGGAAATCCTTGCGATTGTTGAGAAGCCAATACACCCTCACCGAGTAACTGTTTGGTGTGGTTTTTGCACTGGCGGTATCATTGGGCCATTTTCCTTTGAAAATGAAGAAGGTAAATTCACTACAGTAAATGGCTACCCTACAATAATAACAGATTATTTGTGGCCTATTTTAGAAGATATGGACTTACATTTGATTCCAACATGATGGCGCGCCGTGTGAAACAAGCCGTGCAATAAACGATCTTTTGCGAGGTAAGTTTGATGTGCATTGGCCACCACGCAGCTGCAATTTGACTCCATTGGAATATTATTTGTAAGGTGTCGTTAAAGATAAGTGTTAACAATTGAGGCTCTTAAGGACGAAATTGGTACAGCCGGTACAGTCGAAAATTCAACGGGCTACTGCAAGGCCAGCCGAGGAAATCATTTGAATGACACAATTAACAGAAAGGATTATACTTTCGAATAATAAAAACCTCATTGAAAATAGATTATACGTTTCTTATTTACACCAAAATGAAATTCCAAATTATAAATGGTCCACCCTATATATACTCATACATACATGTTAATGTTTTTAGGCTACATCTTCTTCTTCTTCTTCTTTTCCATCGAATAAGTTTGAGTTGTTTTCGAAAAGTAAAGAAAACTTTTCTTCCATAAGTTTTATAAATCCCTTTTGCTCATTTGGGAATTTCACACATCGGTAGAGCTGTGCGGAGAGCAGTGTGGAGAGCTGTGAGTGCTGGCGGGCGGTATAGAAAAAGGTTAATATCGTCAATTAACTCAGTTTATGAAAATTTGGAAGCTACTAATTGACGAGGGAGTGGAGTACTTTTTAAAATGATGCTCTATTAATATTTTATATATTCAGAGGTAATGTTTTCATAAATTTATTTTTTTTTTTTGAGATCAACAACTAATGCGCTTTAATAATAGTACAAAAACAACCATGTTCAAATAGAAAGGAAGCATGTCTAGTGAGGTCACTATAAGATTAAGGGATGTGGAAGATCTTTATTTCCTCAAAAACTTCATAATCTTAAGATTAGTGATCACGCTTCATTGAAAATTTTCCCTTCAAGCGATTCACTTGTCATGTGAAAACTTGTGGAAAGAAGACACCTCGCTACATCCAAAATTTTATATTTTTATTGATTTAATATTTAAAGGCCTTTGGTTTTATAATACAAGGATTTTTAATGAGCTTTAGACCAAGAATTTGTCGTTTTCAAACAAACGCTTTCATAAAAACTTTTTCCTTCGACTTTAATCAGCTGTACTTTTTAGGCCAGTATAACAATAACATAACATATTTAACTTAAACAGACTTAAACAATATTTGAGTCAAACAAGTAATATACCTCACACAAATTACATTAATGTTACGAAAATATGTACGATTATACAACGTATGAGTACATATGTGCAACATACAACATCAAGATATTCTAAAACATTCATCTCTTTTATCTCGTCACCAAATGTCTGTAGCTGTGAGCGCAGTTGCCAGTATCAGTTTTTAAGTTCATTCTCTCTTAATTTGGAGTGCTAATATTATAATATGAATGCAGCATCTCTAAAATATTCCGTTTTCGGTAGTTGACTTTCTTTAGAGATATTTGACGTTGTGGGTTCCAAGCTAGACGCGCAACAGTTCAATCACGGCCACAAAGAAACCCGCCGCACACATTATGTAACTCACTGACGGATGTCAGATGGCGTCCAGGGGACGCCATGATGACGCTGTGTGTCGACTTGAGACAGACAAGCGCAAGGATCGAACATGGACGTACCCTTATTGTGCGACTATCCCCAACTTTAGCTCGTGTTCTCCGCCACCAGATCAGTGAACTGTGTAATCAAAGTGATGGTTTATGGTATTCATAGTTCCTAACTTTAATCAGGCAATGCCAAACACTTACTTACTTTACTTACTTTTAATGGCACATCAGCCCATGGAGGGCCTAGGCCGAGCTTTTCGCATCCACACATGTCGTACGTATTATATGTGTACATGAATGGAAGGAACTATGATGTTTTATGCCGAATCCGAACGGCGAAGTGAAAAGCTTTTCATAGCAATTTTTACTCTTGTAGGTTTGCCATTGCCTGCCAAGAGCTGGTGCCGTGTAGAAAAATTATTTTTTTTTACTTTTTGATTTTGCCTGTGCCGAGATTTGAACCCCGGACACTCTGCGCAGCAGTCCAACGCACTACCACTACGCCACAGCGACCAAACACTACCTACATTTATTTTTATTATTGTTCGGATTAGTGTATGAAATTTTAAGCAATTATAACAGAAACTTTCATCTTACATTTAAGTTATATAGAAGGAACGAAATGGTAGTGAAATAACATGAATGCCTAATATTCTGCTGTTACTTAACAGTACTTTGTAGCAATGCCAACGAGTTTCTGCTAGTTTCAGCATTTTCGAAGATAAATGAGTTGGGAAATGTTAAATTTACAATGAAAAGTAAAAATGAAGGATTTTATTCGAGAGAAAGGAAAGCAGCGTAACCAAACAGCAATTTTTGAGAAGAATTGAAAAAAAAATGTCAAATGAAATAGCAAAACTATGAAGAAATTGCTAATTGCTAATGAATATTTATTATGAAGTGTTTAGAATATTATTTTTTTCTTTTTTATGTACATAATTACATATTGAAGTTATCAGTTCAGAAACTTTCCAATGTCAGCATATCTGCGTGCGTGTGCGTACCTTTGGTAATTATTCGTCAGGGCAATTGGAAAGCAGTTGATCAACCAACTTAAACAGTGAATTATGCCCGCCTAAACGTCCACATCCTGAAATTGCGGCATCCAAAATTTCAATAATTTGAGCCTCAGATGTAACAGCAAATAGTGCGAAAACCGTAACTACTTGCACACATGAAACGAAAAACATTATTTCAAATAGTCAAAAGCTATTGAACACTAAAACTTACCTAAAACTAGCAAAGCGAAGACAGTAGACTTCATGATTTGATTAAGTTTTCTTTTCTTGCTTGCACGTTGAACTGAAACCTGTGAATGATTGTTGTTTGAAATATTTTCGCGATTTTTATACTTAGCTCAAGTTTTTGGACAGAAGGCGGAAATTGAAAATTACATTCTTTAGTTGCATTCGTTGGTAGGCAGTGCAGTAAGAGAGAACTAAGAGATCGAAAGATATAAGTAATTAACATTACTAAGGTATTTTAAATTATTTTTTCACATTACGACCTCAAAATTATTATTTCGTTATCGTGCATTTATTTACGTAAGTAATAGTAATTCTGTTAAGTGCGGAGTAGTTATTTTTAAAAATAAATTACATTTTTATATTAATTTGTTTTATTTGAGAACGTGACAACACCAAATTTAATTACTCACACGAGAGCGGAATTGATTGGTATGCACGAATTATATTTATGTAGTGGCCTGTACTGCCAAAATTGTAGAACGTAGGTAAATCTTTATGCAGCTGCCGATAACAATCACCAGTATAGATTCTTCTGGGAGAAAATCTTTAATAATGAATACATATAAATTGACTACATGTATTTGAGGAAAAGCAACAGGAAATTTGAATATTCGGTGGTGGATCAAGAGAGGGTTGGAATTTTGATCCGATTTTATACAATATACTACTGTGGGCAAAAGTTAGTAAGACTTTTTAATTTAAATTTCGCGCGGAAACCCATTCATCAAAATATTATTTTTTTAAGGTTGGTATGACTGTCAGTGACATCTGTGCCAAATGTCACATCAAAATAATCATTAGTGTTTAGTATACGCTTGTCTTTCTGAAGTACAAAAAGTGCATTCGGCGATTTTCACAATGAGTGAAATTATTCAACAAAGAAGTTCCATTAAATTTTGTGTGCGGAATCAAATTTCTGGTGCCGAAACGTTCAGAATGTTGCAAAAGGCCTTCGGTGATAATTGTATGTCGCGAGCAAGTGTTTTTGATTTGTACAAATTGTTCAAAGATGGTCGAGAACGCGTTGACGACGAACCACGTCCAGGACGGCCATCAACATCAACTGATGATCAACACGTCAATAAAATCAAGGAATTGGTGCTCGAGAATCGAGAATAGACGATTAACAGTCAGAGACCTTACTGGCATCGCTGGAATATCGGAAGGATCAGTGAAAACCATTTTAAAACATCATTTGGGCCTAAGAAGAGTGAATGCACGATTGGTTCCAAAATCACTGCATTGGTTTTACGAGACCATTTTGCCAAAAATTCGACTGATATCGTTCCGCAATCACCCTACCACCCTATTCGCCTGACTTAGCACCGTGTGACTTTTGGCTATTTTCTAAACTCAAAAAACCGGTTCGTGGACCGTTGGACCGTTTTGAGTCAATTGAAGACATTAAACATGAATCGCTAAGCGCATTGAAGGCTATTCCGGAAATTGACTTTAACAACTGTTTCGAGAATTGGAAAAAACGTTGGCACAAATGTATTGGGGCCGGGGGGGGGGATTACTTTGAAGGGGACGAAATAGATTTGGAAGAATGAATAAAAAAATTTTAAATTATGAACAAAATCTTACTAACTTTTGCCCACAGTAGTACATACAATATCTTAGAATTTGGTGTCCGGTTCCTGATTCTTACGTTTGTTTAGGACTCTAGGTGTATTTTTCCTGGGTTCTGGTTGTATTTCACGTTTTATTTCTTATGTGGTTTTTGTACTAAAAATTCTTAAGGTGGTGAGGTATTTTTTTATTTAAACATGGCTTTGATATAGTCTAGTTTTTTTCTGAATGTTTGGAAGGATCTTTAGTTTTATTTTTGGACTGATTATTAGTTTCACTAAAGGTCTGATGTGAAATGTATTCCTAGTCTGAGTTTCAATCTGATATTAGGTCTGTTATCGGTTGTCTGATCAGAAATTAGGTTTTAGTTTTGGTGAGTTTTAGTCCAATCTTAGGTAAATTTTTCGTCAGATTTCTGTTCTGATTTTGGTTTTATTTGAATCTTGTTTGTTTTTTTTGGGGATATTTGATTTCTGATTGCTGGTCTTATATTTGGCTTATTTTTGTAAGATTTTACATACACTGATTTTAAATTTGAATTTTGATGATGTTTTTTTGATCCGAAATTTTGAAGTGATTTTATGCTTTATTTTCGGACTGATTTCCCTGTTCGTGTTCTGAAGCTTGGCTTGATTTTCGGTTGTGATTATATGCCTGTTTTTGATTTAGTTTCTGGTATAGTTTTGTTTTTTTTCGAATATTATTGAATTCAATTTAATTTTGATTTTAGGTTTATTTTTTAAATTGATTTCTTTGTGATTTTTAATATTATTTTAGGACTGAGTTTTGGTCAAATTTTTAGTTCGGATCTTATTATGGCTTTATTTTTAACTTTCAGTTTTATTTGAGCCCTGGATTTATGTAGGTCTGAACTTTTATCGGATATCAGTTAGGCAATTTTTGTTCCTGGGGACATTGATGCTCCTTGCTTAAGAATAGTTCATGTGTAATAACTGTACAGATGAAGTTAGTATCCAAGTGAGTTAAGGATGAAATTTTAATAAAAATTTTATGATCGAAAATGTAACAACAAAATATTTTGGGATATTGTCTGTTATTGTCTTTTATGCAATTGGAAGCAATTACGTAAAGTGTGAAACAGTTTCACGAAAGTTAATTAATTTTTTGCCCATAAAATTTTATTCTAAATTTGTGAATTTTATATTTGGAATTGAGCAATGAACGCAATTCAATTACAGTTTCCATTTCCGTATATTGAAAACTAAATGTGTGAATAATTTGTATAAAGATGATTCGATGTTGTCGACAACAATCATTCAGTATTTTTCAATCTTCCAACTTGTAAGCAAACTGTTGATACAGGAATAATGGCATTCACAAGCTCCACTTGTTTTCTCTTGGGTGAAGCAAAAAAATAGATTTGTATAACTAGTTCACATATTAACTAATTTCTAGTGTATATATCGCACCCTAACTACGAAAGAGGCTCAACTCAATATGGGAAAATATTAAGAAAATTATAAGAATACACATACTAAGTATTTTCCATAAAATAAATATACATATACTTATTACATACATATATTTTATATGCATCCACAGTTAAGCAAAAACATTTCTTTGTCTCGTTTTCTGAAAATCTTTGAATTTTGAGTTGTGCCTGTTTTGTAGTTGCGGTGCGATATATTGAAAGCATTTAATTGCTAAGTATTATGATCCAGAGTGGGAGAATATCGGATGATCATCTCCTCTTCCCCCTCCATGTTTTAGAGCGAACTAAATTAATTAATATTTTTTTCTTTCTCTTTCTCTCTTTCATTTCAGTTGCTGTTTTCAGCTTCTTAGCCTACGCCCAGGCCGGTGAATCCATTATAGATTTGCTCACTCATGTGATAGCTAAATGTGACAACGATACAGGCAGATCTCATTTAGATGTTGTGAGACATTTACTCGTAGGATGCAAGGCTAGAAGACACTGGTACCTTGTTGCGAGGGGAAATTGCTTCTATTGTTAACTAGTAGAATGATAAATAATATTTCATTATTTTAAATTTTATAAATTACTGTAGCTAATATTCTATTATTTTAATAATAAAATAAGTTTAATTGCTATGGAAAAAACTTTTTAATGAATTTTCTGTGCACGGCCTAGACTGTGTTTTGGCTTCCGTTAGTGCTATTAGGTAAGAAAAAGTTCTCAGTAAAGGACTACGCCTTTGAATGAGTTATGCTTCTCAACTTTGTTTACTTACTTACTTAACTTGCACTACAACCGATGATTGGTCTTGGCCGCCTCTATAAAGCTTCGCCACTCGCCTCTGCTATGCGCGCGATGGCGAAAGTTGATAAGGCCACGTACAGTCAGGTTGCCCTGCACCTGGTCTTTCCAACGTCCTCTTCTAGGACGTCCTATTCTGCGTGTAATTCACCCTTCCAGCCGAAGCACTTTCTTCTATTCGCTCAAAATGACCCAGCCAGCGAGGCCGCTGGAGTTTTATACGCTTGACTATGTCAGTGTCGGCGTACAGCTCATACAGCTCATCGTTCCATCTTATTCGATACACGTCGTCCACGCGTACTGGACCGTAGATCTCACGGAGTATCTTCCTCTCGAACGCTTCTAACAGTCTCTCATCATTGATGGTCAATGTCCACGTCTCTGCGCCATAAATTTGGGCGGGAAAGGATGAAGGACTTAAAGAGCATTATTCTCAATTGCCTAATTCTCAATTGCCTACTGAGTCTGTAGTAACACGCAATTGGGTCTTTCCCAATTTTCACTGCGCTGGTAGTGTCGGTCAGTGTCATTTTGCAAAGACGAATGAGTTTTGCAGGGATACTAAAATCAGACATTGCGGCGTACAAGTGATCCTTAATCGCGCTGTCGAAGGCGGCTTTATAATCGACGAATAGATGATGGGTGTCGATCTGTTTTTCTCGGTCAATATCTGGTCGATGTTGGATTTACCAGGCCTGAAGCCACACTGATAAGGTCCAATCAGATGGGCTTCAGTTTTTCGCACAGTACGCTCGATAGAACCTTATATGCAATATTAAGAAGACTTATCTCATGGTAGTTGGGGCAAATGGTGAAATCACATTCACCTACACTGAGGTCCCAATAACTTGGCACGCTCTCATCCCACAATATTCAACATAGAAGCTCGTCCATGCGTTTTGTGACCTCTTCGCCTCCAGTCTTAAACAACTCAGCAGGCATGTCATCTGCACCTGCAGCCAAATTTTCTTTCAGCCGAGTGATGTCTGTTAAGACCTACTCATAGTCGGGCGGCGGTACTTCCACAAAGTCAGTGATTAAGGTTTCCGGAGCATATTCCCCTAAATTTAGTCGCGGAGCTCGTAGAAGTCATCTTTGGTCGTTTCATCCTTCTCATCCGTCAGGGCATGGACACAAATTAGGCTGATGTTGAAGAATTTTGCCTTGATGCGGATAGTGGCTAGGCGCTCGTTCACCGCCGTGAACCTCGAGACTAGATGACGCAGTCTCTTCCCAACCTTAAATCCAACACCAATTTAGTACCTCGACTAATGGCAGCTGTAGTAGATATCACAGGATGCTCTTTTGGAAAAACCCTGTCCCATCCATCGCATTTCTCCTGTTATTGGTGATGTCAGCTCGATATCTATCGAGGGCATCTACCAGATGGTAGATGGGGCTGTATGTCGACTTGAGATGGAGGAGCGCACGGAACATGAACTCAAATTTACCTTGTGTTATCCGCTTTTAAAATTTACCTGCAATTGTCATTTCATTACTTCTATTGCTAAGAGAAGAGTTGCTTTCCAAATAACTTCAACATCAGGAAAATGAATTCCAGAGCAGTCTGCTTATTTTAAGATTGTATTATTTTAAGTTTAAGTATGGATACGACACGATTACAGAAATGTTATATATTTAAGATTACATATCATTTTTCTCTCTGGGGAAGTCTCAAAGTTCAGGAAAACATATTCGACTAAGTCGTGTTTTTCTGACTTATTAGATATTAACATGCTGAACTGTGTACTGTACTGTAATCAGGCAATGCAAAACACTACCTACATTTATTTTTATTATTGTTCGGATTAGTGTATGAAATTTTAGGCAATTATAACAGAAACTTTTATCTTACATTCAATTTATATAGAAGGAACAAAATGGTAGTGAAATAACATGAATGCCTAATATTCTGCTGTTACTTAACAGTACTTTGTAGCAATGTCAACAGAGTTTCCGCTAGTTTCAACATTTTCGAAGATAAATGAGTTGGAAAATGTTAAATTTACAATGAAAAGTAAAAATGAAGGATTTTATTCGAGAAAAAGGAAAGCAGCGCAACCAAACATAAATTTTTAAGAAGAATTGTTAAAAAAGGTCTAATGAAACAGCAAAACTATTAAGAAATTGCTAATTGCTAATGAATATTTATTATGAAGTGTTTAGAATATTATTTTTTTCTTTTTTATGTACATAATTACATATTGAAGTTATCAGTTCAGAAACTTTCCAATGTCAGCATATCTGCGTGCGTGTGCGTACCTTTGGTAATTATTCGTCAGGGCAATTGGAAAGCAGTTGATCAACCAACTTAAACAGTGAATTATGCCCGCCTAAACGTCCACATCCTGAAATTGCGGCATCCAAAATTTCAATAATTTGAGCCTCAGATGTAACAGCAAATAGTGCGAAAACCGTAACTACTTGCACACATGAAACGAAAAACATTATTTCAAATAGTCAAAAGCTATTGAACACTAAAACTTACCTAAAACTAGCAAAGCGAAGACAGTAGACTTCATGATTTGATTAAGTTTTCTTTTCTTGCTTGCACGTTGAACTGAAACCTGTGAATGATTGTTGTTTGAAATATTTTCGCGATTTTTATACTTAGCTCAAGTTTTTGGACAGAAGGCGGAAATTGAAAATTACATTCTTTAGTTGCATTCGTTGGTAGGCAGTGCAGTAAGAGAGAACTAAGATATCGAAAGATATAAGTAATTAACATTACTAAGGTATTTTAAATTATTTTTTAACATTACGACCTCAAAATTATTATTTCGTTATCGTGAATTTA
This sequence comes from Palloptera scutellata, assembly GCA_958295655.1. Classification (NCBI taxonomy): domain Eukaryota; kingdom Metazoa; phylum Arthropoda; class Insecta; order Diptera; family Pallopteridae; genus Palloptera; species Palloptera scutellata. The sequence continues at coordinate 48,597,677 of OY282450.1, forward strand.
TTTACGTAAGTAATAGTAATTCTGTTAAGCGCGGAGTAGTTATTTTTAAAAATAAATTACATTTTTATATTAATTTGTTTTATTTGAGAACGTGACAACACCAAATTTAATTACTCACACGAGAGCGGAATATATTTTTTTGCACGAATTATATTTATGTAGTGGACTTTACTGCCAAAATTGTAGAACGTAGCTAAATCTTTATGCAGCTCCCGATAACAATCTCCAACCTTAGTATGGATTACAGTATAGATTCTTCTGGGAGAAAATCTTTAATAATGAATACATATAAATTGACTACATAGTTTAGTGTATTTCAGGAAAAGCAACAGGAAATTTGAATATTCGGTGGTGGATCAAGAGAGGGTTGGAATTATGATCCGATTTTATATTAAATTTCTTAGAATTTGGTGTCCGGTTCCTGATTCTAACGTTTGTTTAGGATTTTGGGTGTATTTTTCCTGGTTTTTGATTGCATTTCACGTTTTATTTCTTAATTGATTTTTGTACTAAAAATTCGAAAGGTGGTTAGGAATTTTTTTATTTAAATATGGCTTTGATATAGTCTTTTTGTTTTTGTCTGAATATTTGGACTTATCTTTAGTTTTATTTTTGGAGTGATTATTAGTTTGACTCAAGGTCTGATGTGAAATGTATTCCTAGTCTGAGTTTCAATCTGATATTAGGTCTGTTATCGGTTGTCTGATCAGAAATTCTGTTTAAGTTTTGGTGAGTTTTAGTCCAATCTTTGGTAAATATTTCGTCAGATTTCTGTTCTGATTTTGGTTTTATTTGCATCTTGTTTGTTTTTTTTTTGGGATATTTGAATTCTGATTGCTGGTCTTATATTTGGCTTATTTTTGTAAGATTTTACATATACTGATTTTAAATTTGAATTGATTTTTGATGATGCTTTTTTGATCCGAAATTTTGATGTGATTTATTTTCTTTATTTTCGGACTGATTTCCCTGTTCGTGTTCTGAAGCTTGGCCTGATTTTTAGTTGTGATTATATGCCTGTTTTTGATTTAGTTTCTGGTATAGTTTTGTTTTATTTCGAATATTATTGAATTCAATTTAATTTTGATTTTAGGTTTTAATTTTTTAAATTGATTTCTTTGTGATTTTTGATATGATTTTAGGACGGAGTTTTGGTCAAATTTTTAGTTCGGATCTTATTATGGCTTTATTTTTAACTTTCAGGTTTATTTGAGCCCTGGATTTATGTAGGTCTGAACTTTTGATCGGATTTCAGTTAGGCAATTTTTGTTCCTGGCGAAGTTGATGCTCCTTGCTTAAGAATATTTCATGTGTGATAACTGTACAGATGAAGTTAGTATCCAAGTGAGTTGAGGATGAAATTTTAATAAAAAATTTATGATCGAAAATGTAACAACAAAATATTTTGGGATATTGTCTGTTATTGTCTGTTATGCAATTGCAAGCAATTACGTAAAGTGTGAAACAGTTTCACGAAAGTTAATTAATTTTTTGGCCATAAAATTTTTTTCTAAATTTGTGAATTTTATATTTGGAATTAAGCAACGAACGCAATTCAATTTCGGTTTCCTTTTTCGTATTTTGAAAACTAAATGTGTGAATAATTTGTATAAAAGATGATTCGATTATGTATGTCGACAACAATCATTCAGTATTTTTCAATCTTCCAACTTGTAAGCAAACTGTCGATACAGGAATAATGGCATTCACAAGCTCCACTTGTTTTCTCTTGGGTGAAGCAAAAAAATAGATTTATATAACTAGTTCACATATTAACTAATTTCTAGTGTATATATCGCACCCTAACTGCGAAGGAGGCTCAACTCAATATGGGAAAATATTGAGAAAATGATAAGAAAAACACAGATGCATATAAAAATTGTATTACATACACATACTAAGTATTTTCCATAAAATAAATATTACATATCCATATTTAATATGCATCCACAGTTAAGCAAAAACATTTCTTTGTCTCGTTTTCTGAAAATCTTTGAATTTTGAGTTGTGCCTGTTTTGTAGTTGCGGTGCGATATATTGAAAGGATTTAATTGCTAAGTATTATGCTCCAGAGTGGGAGAATATCGGATGATCATCTCCTCTTCACCCTCCATGTTTTAGAGCGAACTAAATTAATTAATATTTTTTTCTTTCTCTTTCTCTCTTTCATTTCAGTTGCTGTTTTCAGCTTCTTAGCCTACGCCCAGGCCGGTGAATCCATTATAGATTTGCTCACTCATGTGATAGCTAAATGTGACAACGATACAGGCAGATCTCATTTAGATGTTGTGAGACATTTACTCGTAGGATGCAAAGCTAGGAGATACTGGTACTTTGTTGCGAGGGGAAATTGCTACTATTATTAACGAGTAGAATGATAAATAATATTTCTTTATTTCAAATTTTATAAATTACTGTAGCTAATATTATATTATTTTAATAATAAAATAAGTTTAATTGCTATGGAAAAAACTTAGTTAGTGCTATTAGGTAAGAAAAAGTTCTCAGTAAAGGACTACGCCTTTGAATGAGTTATGCTTCTCAACTTTGTTTCCAGGTTTAAATAGATTTAAAGACTAAAGCCGGTAGATTTATTTTATAGAATATAGTAAGCCTTAAATGTCGAATTACTTACTTTCTGTGAGTAATTCGGGGTAGCTGACTTCGATACTATACTTTCTTCGTAGAAAAGGCCTACAGTTACATGATTGGGACAGTTTTGTACCAAAATGGATATTAAAAAAAATTCGACAGACCGAAAATCTGAGGTGCACAAATTTCATGAAGAGAACTTAAAGAGAACGACTCGACTGTCACCTTCAAAATTTAAGCCAGTGTTGCCCGTTGAAAATTTAAAAAGTTGCATTTAGAGTAAAACAGTCTAATCCCTTTTTTTTTGTTTTAACGAAAACAATATTTGTTTATTTTCACAGCAAAAAATTCATTCATACTTATCAAAATATTACACAACCATAGATATTGCAAGTAGGTACTAAGGAGTGGTCTGCCAAAATCCCGAAATCATGGAATGCCGGATCTTCCCTGGACTCAGAAGCAGCCAAATCAAATGAACACGCTCTCGTAGCCCGATTACCTTCACTACGGCTATTGGGAGTAGCGACATCACTTGCTGATAGGCCACTACCGCGTATTGACAGTCCGGCATTTAGAGGCCTCTCCTGCTGCCTGAGCGGTGGACGCTAGCTCCGATAGGTCTGGTGAGACGGTCATCGCCCGGTGGCATGTCGCATGAATGTACGAGAGACGAGCTGGGTCTCCTTACGTTCTTTCTTCATCCGAGCTACTACCACCAGATACCATGTGATCGTATTGTCTACGCCGAGGCACGAGTCGTGGACGATACTCCGACTCAGTGACACTTCACGATTTAGATCTTGTGGATCGAGATCCCGAAGCGACCGGTCCATGGAGCATCGTGTGGTAGAGCCGCTGGCAAATGCGACACCTTCGTTCACTGGTACATCTTGCCATATCGTAGCATGGGGAAAGGCAGTTCGGGCAGTATTGGTGCACCCGTCAGCAGCAGTCTTTTATGAGGGACATACCGTTACACAAGTAGCATTCAGCGCTTGCCACCCTGACTGCTCGGGATGCACTTCTCTTATAACGGCCCGTAATGATTAACTGTCTGTAATGAAAGTTATTGAGGTTGATTGGGTGTGTTTGATGTATTGGGAAGAACTACTTTATTGGACGTGTAATAGTGTCAAGTTCAGTTCTAACATCGGCAACTCGAATTTGGTATCTGAACCCGCAAAAACTTTCGTCACTCGTCCTATTCGCCACTCATTAAGGTGGTAAGTTATCTTCTTTGACAACAACAAGTTCGCCTACCTCTATATTCTTCTGGAGATACTTCCATTTCAAAACTTTGTTAAGCTCTTTTAAATATACAGATTTAGATCTTTGCCAAAATTATTAATGAATTGCTTTAATTTTTTGCCATCGATTAATTATGGATATCGGGTTTTGATTAATTTTTGGTTCAACTAATGACAATAGGAGGAAACCAGTGAGATAGTGACCGGAGTTCAATGGAGCGATATCATCCGGATTTTCAGAAATCGGACTAATTGGTCTTGACTTGAGGCACGCTTCTATTCGAGAAAGCAATGTTAGGAATTCTTCAAACGTGAACTTCATACCTCCGGCAACTTTTCGCAAATGCATCTTAAACCTCTTGACGCCTACTTCCCATTGGCCGCCCATGTGTGGTGCACCAGCAGGATTAAAATGACATTATATACTAGAGTAGCCATGTTGATTCGGAATCAAATTCTTGGCTGATTTTATAAATGCGCAGAAATCTTTCTTTAGTTCACGTGAAGCTTATGCAGTGGATGGGTCTGATGAATCGGAAAGCAAAAACTAAGACAAGTAGGGCTCTGGACAAAGATGAAAATCGATATAAACTGTCTTCATAATCAAGCGGGAAAGAAAAATGCACAGGTTTTGATTCAAGTAACTTTTAATAGCAATCTATTCTAGAAAATTTCGGCCTTTCGGACTTTTATCCTTGCTCAATCAAGATAGTCCATGCCACCACAGATCACTCTTGATGAGTTCTTGTGGTATCACTCCACGACTTCCAAAATCTGCTGGATTTTCGCCAAATTCAACATGTCCTCAACTTTGACTGACTACCTTTTCTACTATTCTATTCTCGCAACTCGATTGGCTACAAATGTAGTCCATGAGCATGGGAGGTTTTTCAAACAAGCAAGAACAATTGTGGAATTAGTCCAAAGAGTTAAGGTACAGTGATCAATACTAAGTTGAGGTGATAGAAAATCTACCAGATTGGCCAGTAGAATTGCACCACACAATTCAAATCTGGGAAGAGACACCGTATTGACCGGCGCTACTTTAGTTCTCGTAGATAGCAGGTGAGTGTAGTAGTTGGAACCTATACTGACTCTAAAGTAGAGTGCTGTGGCATATGCCTTTACCGAAGCATCGCAGAAACATTAAATTCAAACTTTACATTTGGAGAGAACTTGATCCAGCGTGTTACCTTAACTTCATTGATTTGGAGATATTGCAACAAAAAGGTCCAGTCTTCCTAGCGCGTCATCGCAGTCTAACTTCCCTAGCCAAATTTGTTGCTTTAGCATCTTTGCTACAATAAAAGTTGGACCTAACCACCCTGCAGGACCAAGCTATTGTTGACAAAACTTCCCTCTTAGTGAAAGAATGCTGAATTTCTATTGACTGGGAAATACAAATAGCCAGAATTCGCCTTAGGTAGATCAGCGACAAAATCGCTACAGTTGACTGTCCACTTCCGCAGAGGAAACCCTGCCGAAGCTAGTATCATGATCAGTTCATCCCGTGTTTTGGTTGCAATTCCCAAATCATGAGCTCCCGCAAGTACGTCGTCTACGTGCATGAAGATTTGAAGAACATTCCATGCCTCGGAGAATTCTGCTTATACATCTTCAGCCAGCTGCAACAACTTTCGAATAGCTAAATAGGGTGCACAATTAACTCCAAACGTCACAGTGCCTAATTCATAATCTGTCCAGTCTTTATCGAATGAATTTCTAAAAATTATCCGTTGGTAGGGTGCCTTTGGATCTACAATAAATTTGGCGGTACATTTTCTCAATGTCTGCGTTAAAAAGGCATTTGAAAAATCTACACCGCAAATCTTTCAAACTCACGAAAGCATTGAAATCAACCCAAATTGTGGTAGCTGCACTTTCAGGGTTGACCAAACCGAGGTGAGATAGAAAATAATATGCAGGTGTGGGTTGAAAAGAGTGATATGCAACCATATGCTTATGCCTCATAGCTAAATACTCATTTATCACCTTATCATGCTGACTCTTAAATTCTAGTCGCCTACAAATAAATGTTACATTCCTGAGAAACTGCTTAGTGACTATTCCACGAGATTGACCCAACTCCATATCACCGAAGGTGTTGGGTTTGAAAGGCAAGTTAACGATGGAACGACCTTGATTATTCTGCCGGGTAATTTTATGGTAGAACTCTTCACAAAACTGATCTTCTCCGCTTCGAAAGTTCTTCTTCGGGATCTGCTCTAGTTGCCAGAACTACTTTAGTGGTTGATCCTCCAGAGAAAATTTCAGATTAGGAAACACATTAGGCTGAGGACGCTAACATCTGAGAAGGAGCTGGCCCTGTAATAATCCAGCCGAACACTGTTTCTTGAGCTATTAACTCTGACGTCATCGATAGCGGTTTACAGTTTGCCGAAATTTTTCAGGAACAAAATATAAGTTTGCTCTCTCTCAAAGTCTCTCACCTGCATACAAACAGTTGCACCTAAGTTTTCACTCAATCATATTTGAGTATATTTTTTATATTCTTTGCGGAATCAAAGTACCCTCAAATCTAAGTACCCGCTCATATTTATGCATGGTATTCAAATATTTTAAAATTTTTGTTTTGAATTTAACGCGTACTAAATTAAACGAAAATTTAAATCTAATATAAGAAACTGAAATCAAACAAATCAAGTGAAAAGAACCTCCGAAAGAAGATTTGAGATTGGAACAACCAAGCAGAAGCAGTAGTGGACGAACATCGGTGCATCCAACCCAGTGGGAAAATAATACAACACTACTTAGTATTACCGAAATATTTAACTGAATTTTAGAAGAATCTGTAATTGTAATAAAAATATAAATAAGATCAGATATTTTAAAATTTGTTGCCTTGATGCGGATAGTGGCTAGACGCTCCTTCACGGGCGTGAACCTCGAGACTAGGTGACGCAGTCTCTTCCCAACCTTAAATCCAACACCAATTTAGTACCTCGACTAATGGCAGGTGTAGTAGATATCACAGGATGCTCTTTTGGAGAAACCCTGTCCCGTCCAACGCATTTCTCCTGTTAGTGGTGATGTCAGCTCGATATCTATGGAGGACATCTACCAGATGTAGATGGGTTCGGACATTCCAGGTGCATATCCGTAAATCGTTGTCCTTTGGGTGTTTGCGGGAGTCGTCAACATTAAGGCGTTCCTTATCCGAGGCTTCATTGGGGAATATATTAATTTGGTGGGTTCCAAGCCCGACGCACAACCATTCATTCAAGGCCACGGAGAAGTCCGCCACACATATTAGTTAGCTCGCTGACGGGTGTTAGATGGGCAAACGCCTCGAGGAGGCTGTGTGTCAACTTGAGACAAGGATTGAACATGGACGCCTGCGACTGTCACGAACTTTACCAAGCCCTTAAGGCCCACCTGACAGATAGATCATCATTCTGTTTTTCTTAAAGTTTTTGTTGGTTGAGATAGGAGTCAATGCGTAGTTAATTGGTTATGTCACTTGTAAATATGTGTAACTTCTTTCTATAAATTTTCTATCACCTTGTTTGGAACAGGGAAACATTTCTTTCTTTTTACACTGTTCAACAAAAAGCATTTTTGTAGGCTCTTTCTCCATCAATTATACTGTTTCATGAAATTTTTCTCAAGATCTAATAATACGGTATGTAGTAAAATCTCTTTTTATTTTCGTGATTTACCTGATCATCAACATCATTTAAAAATTTGGACTATGCTTAGTGGTCTTATTAATAAAAATGTAAATAAATGATCATATGGAACACGGGTGGTATGAGTAATTTTAATTAAATACTAAATTGGATTTTAAACGAAAATACCAATTGCTTTAGAAAAACTGTGACACAAGTGAATTTTATTTTGAGCCCATCTTTAAGGATATTAAATGAGCACACAAAAATTGAATTTTTGTTGAACGGAGTAATACATGCCTACGGAGTAGTTAATTAAAAAAATAAATTACATTTTTATATTTATTAGTTTTATAGTTTTAAAAAAAAAACGTTGGCACAAGTGTATTGGTGAGGTATTATTTTATTTAAATATGGCTTTGATATAGTCTAGTTTTTGTCTAATTATTTGGAAGGATCTTTAGTTTTATTTTTGGACTGATAATTAGTTTTACTCAAGGTCTGATGTCAAATCTAGTCCTAGTCTGAGTTCCAATCTGATTTTATGTCAATTGTCGGTTGTCTGATCAGAAATTACGATTTATTTTTGGTGAGGCTTTTGGTCTGGTCCTAAGTTTATTGGCACATTTTTTCATATTCGATACATGAACGTTACCCAACCGTGTAGCATTTAGCTGTTTTCATCTTGAAAACGGACAGCGTGTGTATTTTACCTCGGAGAATGCAGCGCAAAGAGCGGCAACGATGGTGTAAGTCTACAAAAGTTATCTGGCAACGTAATCAATCCAGTCTCATCAACTGACATTGCTCCATTTCCAATTGTCATCAATTGCTTTGAAAATTCAACAGCTGATGCATCATTTTGCAATTGAACACGAACATTTGTTGAAAGAAAAGATATTTTTACATATCTCCACAAATACGATGATATCAAGCAAGCATGTATTTCATCGGCAGGGGTTGATCTTGGTATAATTGGCAAAGCTTGTCGGAAATCTCCTGACAACAAAATTTATCCTCCACCAAACAAATTGGAAAGTTCCCGAATATTGTCTCATTGTCAATGAATTAAATTTTACTATACAATCTAAAATACCTGGTGTTTTGGTTTCGTATAAGTCTATTGATACTGCTACCAATGAAGAAGATGCGGTTAACTATCCTACAGACTTTTTGAATTCTTTGGATTTACCCGGATTACCGCCCAACCGCTTAACATTCAATTGAAAGTCGGTGCGACTATTATTATGCTTCGTAATTTGAATCAATCGAAACTTTGCAATGGTACGAGGCTTGCTGTGAAAAAATTGATGGTCAATGTTATTATAGCAACTATTTTGATTGGAAAATTCAAAGGTGAAGACGTGTTAATACCACGAATTCCAATGATTCCAACCGATTAGCCTTTCAAATTCAAACGTGTACAATTTCCAGTGCGAGTTGCATTCGTAATTACCATTAATAAAGCGCAAGGTCAATCTTTGGAAATTTGTGGTATCAACTTAGAATATCCAGTATTTTCTCATTTTCTCACGTAGCCTGTGTTCACGTGTAGGCAAAACCATCAGTATTATTCATTTATTGCCAAGATAATAAGAAAACTAAAAATGTGGTTTACCATAGAGTTTTCAATAAATATTACAAAACTTTAAATTTAAACTGCTTTAAATTGCTTTTCTAATTATGCACAGTGAAACGTGCATGGGGTCCGCTAGTTGATTTATAAAATCTGAATTATTTCTAATAAAACTAAATGTATAGAATCTTGGAAAATTTTTACGTGGTTTTTTAATCCAAGTGACTTACAGTCACTGCGCGGTACTTTACGTCACAAGCTTAGCCTGGTGGAAAAGGGTTAATTTATTTGATTTCACAGCAGTTTACATTTGCAAAAACTGCATGTTTTTACTGTGGTCGCTGTGGCGTAGTGGTAATGTGTTGGACTGCTACGCAGAGTGTCGGAGGTTCGAAACTTGGCACAGGCAAAATCAAAAAAAAAAGAGTAGAAAAAATAATTTTTCTACACGGCACCACCTCTTGGCAGCCAATGGCAAACCTCCAAGAGTAAACATTGCTATGAAAAGCTTTACACTTGCCGTTCGGATTCGGCATTAAACTGTTGGTCCCTTCCATTCATGTACAAATATAACACGGACAATATGAGTGGATGCGAAAAGTTCGGCCTAGGCCCTCCATGGGCTGTTGTGCCATTAAAAGTAAGTAAAGTAAGCATGTTTTTACTTATTAAAATATCACAAAACAAAAAATATTGCAAGTAGGTTCTGAGGAGTGGTCTCCCGAAATCCCGATATCAATGTTTTCCATTTTCAGCTAAAATATCTTCTAGTGCAGAAAGAAAAATACAATTTTTGAAAAGTCTAAGAATTTTTCCTTTTAGAAAATATTCGTTTCTATTCAGACATCGGATACTCAGTTATTTTGTTGTCTATCATACAGAATTGATTGACATCATCAAGACGGCAAAGCGCTGCAAGACCAATCCTTACAAGGTGCGAGAAGTACCTAAGTCCATAATTTACGATTTTAAAGACCTTGCGAATAAACAAAACTGGAAAAAAGCATGGACAAGGAAGAGGTAAAGCGCTGCAAGACCAATCCTTACAAGGTGCGAGAAGTAACTAAGGCCATAATTTACGATTTTAAGGACCTTGTGAAGAAACAAAACTGGGAAAAAGCATGGACAAGAAAGATATAAAGCGCTGCAAGGTGCGAGAAGTACCTAAGTCCATAATTTACAATTTTAAAGATCTTGTAAAGAAACAAAACTGGGAAAAAGTGTGGACAAGGAAGAGGTACCTTATTTCCGGATCAAAAGTGTGAAAGCGAAAGGATCTGAACCAGGGAAAATATCTTACAAGCTTGATTTCGATGAGACTGCTTCGACTGGAATTTCCGCTGCGAAACACAGAGATGTTATCTTCTTGTGCGAAAGAAATGCAATTCCATCGGAGTATCTCGTACATATTTTACAAGTAATTTTTATTAACAATAATGTCATTTTAGTACTCTTTAAATCTTAATTATTGTACGAATCTTATAGGTCCTTGCTTGTTTCATCAGCAAAGAGATCAAATAATATGTAATATTGATGTTACCTCTCGGGTCCCTCAAGGTAGTTATTTTGGACCAAGTCTTTTTCGCTCTTTATAAATGATCTTCCTTCAATTATTCAATAAGTACTCTATAGTTTTGATGTTTGCAGATGATCTAAAGCTTTTTTTTACCTCGCGACTCAAGATATATTACAGACCGATTTAACTTCACTTGCTGACTGGTGTTCTTTTAATTTGACTGCTTTGAACCTATGGGTAAATGTAAATTTATGATTTTTTCACGGAGGGTGCCATTGGTGGCAAATTATTATATTGGCACTAAACCTCTCGCTAGAGTCTTCAATTGTGTTGATCTTGGCGTGACTATGGACCCTAACTTCGCTTCAATTTACATTTAAACACATGTATAAATAAAGCCAAAGGTGTCTTAGGTTTTAATAAGAGATGTTCAAAGGAATTTAACGATCCTTATATTACTAAAATGTTACATATTTCACTTGTCCGACCGATTTCAGGATATGCTTCGAATGTTTGGTGTCCGCAATACAGTTGTTACATCAAAAACAGTTTCTTTTACTTGCTTTACGAAATTTGAACTGGAACCCCTTAACGAAGCTTCCTCCTTATAAAGATCGTTTAAAATTACTCAAGTTGCCTTCACTTGAAAGCCGGAGAGTTATGTTGAATGTTTGTTTCGTGTTCAAATTGTTGAACGGATCGACAGACTCTCCATATCTTTTAAATGAAATGCGCATTGGTGTTCCTAGTCGCGTTCCTAGAAACCTCATACTTATCAAGTTAAGTCTATGTAAAACAAATTATGCACTGTTTGATCCTGTGCGTTGTATGTGCAATGATTTCAATAATCTTTATGTGCTAATAGATTTTTGTATCCCCGTTAACACCCTTAAACAATCTTTGTTATCTCATTTGAATTAATACTAACCAATTTTCCACGCAGTTGATAAGCTAAATCTGTAGCTGCTGTAGGCGTTCCCACCTGATTCGCGAAAAGCATCGCAGTCCGGACTGTGATTGTTTCGGTCACCGGTCCATGAGCGCGCGATACAGACGCATCCCACGGTTGTATAGGATCGTAAAAAAAAAAATAATATATAAATCAATATAAATTGCAAGACATTTAAGCAAAGAAAAGTGACCAAAAAATCGGTCAGTTAAACCCAAAAAAATTAAACGTTAAATATATTATAAAAACGCAATTCATTGTAACAAGATGTGATCTCAATTGAGATAAGTTTTGTAAATATTAATAAAAAAAAAAAAATTCACGAAATAATTTTAAAAATTTACCATGTAAAGTTTTTCACTTCACCATTCGGATTCGGCATAAAACTGTAGGTCCCTTCTATTCATGTACAAATATAATAGGCATAACATGAGTTGATCCGAAAAGCTCGGTCTAGGCTGTTTGTGCCATTAAAAAAAGAAGAAGATCTCCTACCTTCCCCATTTGAATCTTAAACTTTGCGAGAAGAATAAATTTTCTTCGTTTTTGCTCAGAATTTTTTATATTATTTTTATTTTTAATTTATACATTCAACACACAGGGTGTACCCCTATGAACTCAGAGCATTGTGTTGAATAGAAGGAAGATTGATAGGTGGGAGGAAGAAGGAGGGAGGATGAGAGAGGGGATGCAATCATACAGGACACCGATAAAGAGATAAAGAGCGATTGTGGTAAGTGTTATGCCCTTACCACAAAGAACTTCAGTTTATCAGTGTCGACTATGACCGCATGTAGCGCCAAAGGCGGAGCTTTTCGCATCCACTCATGGCGTGTTATATTTATACATTTGTTGCAAATCTGATTTTCAAAGTGACAGACTTGCATTTTAATTTGTGTTATAGCTCTTCCATATTTGGAATCTTCCATATTTGATCAATCAAACTCAAAAGTATGAACGAATAAAATACTTATGTAGTGAACTTTTAACTTAAAGGCATTGGTTTTTCGTACAATTTCATGTAAACAATCAAATTTTTTGATAAAAAGAAATCTCAAAAATAATTTTAGAATAGTCTTAAATTTGGGTAATTTTCAAAAAGACTTCTCGAAGCCTCATAGCAGTTAAATAGGTTGCAAAAGCCAACTTTTTGTTCTCATAACGGCAACACTAGTTTAAGCCAAAAATTGTGGTAGATAACACAAAAGTGTAGTAGATTTGTTATGTATCTGTATAACAGAGGAAAATGTAATAAACAATTGTGGTAAAGTGACAGCATTGAATATAATTTCATAATAATACCAAGTAAGAGAATCACTATATTGTGAAATAATATTTACACAAAAGAGAATTGGTGTAGAGAAGAAAATGTATTTAATAGACAACTGAGTTTCATTTAGTTACTAAACATTCGTGAAGAGAGTTCGTTAGTTACTTCGTAGCTCTCTGATTCTTTTGTTATTGTTTGTTATTAGTAAAGCTATACTATGTAGAATCTAACTACCTGCTTTGTGGTGAAAACCTATTTTATTATGGATATTAATAATTTTAAAATGGATAAGCATTACATTAATGAACAGTATTTAACTAAACTTTTACAAAAAAATTTGAATAAAGTTGTTAAAATAAAAAGCATTAGTGAATTGGTGAATGGAAAACAAAAGTCAGCAATACGCGACGATGCAAGCAACGAGCAGCCAAATTTGGTGAAGTTGGTGAAAAAGCGGCCGGTTGTTGTTGCTGTTGCCATAACATATGAAATAAGTGGTGAGAAAGATAAAGAAACAACGAAGAGAGCGCATGATAGTAATAACGTTTTGCTTATATTGTATTTACATTTTAAATGGAATTGATAATGTATTGCAAGAAACATCCAAACTAAAATGATGAGATTTACAGCTTTGTATAGAAGACAAACAGCTTCGGTTGTCGTCGTTTATTTGAATATAAGTAGTTTAATGCTGCGCTTAAAAATTCCCACATTAATCACAATTTCTTCAATTCTCTCTCTATCAGTACAGTGCATGTGATCTTTTCCTTCTTTCCTTTAATGGCACAACAGCCCACTACGCAACAGCGACCCCAGTGCAGTGTGAACAGGTTATTAAATATCGAGCATATTCCTCAAAAATGTAGCTATGAAAGATTTACACTCATCGACCAAATTATATTTTGATATATTTGCTCTATGTTCGAGTATAAAACACACATCTTTTTTATAACTTTACTTTACTTTTAATGGCACAATAGGCCATGGAGGGTCTAGGCCGAGCTTTTCGCTTTTCGCATCCACTCATGTTGTGCGTGTTATATTTGTACATGAATGGAAGGGACCTACAGTTTAATGCCGAATCCGAACGGCGAAGTGAAGAGCTTTTCATAGTTAATTTTTTATCCTTGTAGGTTTGCCATTGCCTGCCAAGAGGTTGTGCCGTGTAGAAAAATTATTGTTTCTACTTTTTGATTTTGCCTGTGTTGAGATTCGAACCCCGGACACTCTGCGTAGCAGTCTAACGCACTACCACTACGCCACAGCGACCACAATTTTCTTATCGTATCTGAAATATGGCACCAGTGAAAAGGAGCCTCAAACTAAAAATGGAAAATTACTCCAACAAAATGTATGGGAAACAACAAAAACAAATTTGGCGTGAATTGGGGTGATATTTAGTTTTTGTTATGATTTCTCATTTTTAAAATATATTTCACAATGAGACATGGGTCCAAAAGATATGCTTGAAAACTCCCCAAAAATAGTTTTGGGGCCTTTGGTTAAAATTAAAATTGAGTAGAAGAAATCTAAACGTGTTTCAACATATCAGTTAACTGTAAAATCCTTGGCTTCAACTCAAGCTTAGACATTAGACGTTTTTCTTTATTAACTCAAAGAAGAATTGAGCGCTCAGCACTTAGAGCTTAATTGTTGCGCGATTGGAGCATACTCTACGTGTTCAGAAAAAATGTACGGATCTGACAGCGCACGAATAAAAAAAACATTTTGACAGACATTTTTGACAACGGTAGTACCAGGAAAAATTGGACCTTATTTCATAATGAAAATATATCCTTATTTTTGGGCTATTTTTCATTTTCAGTTTTACTGATGAAAAAGGCATCGGATTTTTCTCTTTACTTTACATACTCAACAGCGCCAGGAGCATAAAGTCTTACAATTCCATAAGGGTGGTAAGAACTTTTGGCCATTTATAAAGAGAATAAAGAACCAAATGTCTTCGTCAATTCCAGCTCTTTTATAGGTGATTGCCTCGTCATAAGCTGGGTTGATAAAGCGAACAGTTTTGCTAACATTTTCGCAGAGAATTCTTCTCTGCAGGCTAGCGACCAACCACTGCCCGTTATCGAATCTATATCTTGTGCTATGCCTGAGATACATTTTCTAAACCAGTTCTTAAAAGGGGAAAGACTATGGACCCTGCGAACTATAGCCTCATCCCAATCTGTTCTACGCTATCCAAAGTCATGGAAAGTGTAGTTAACTTTCACTTGGTGAAATATCTTGAGCAAATTGAATTGCTTAATGACTGCCATTACGGTTTCAGTCAAAATCGCTCTACGGACGATCTCATGGCGGTCCTCACTGAACACTGATGCCATAGTGACCATGGCTTAGGTGAGAGCAAGGCGGTTGCTCTGGATATTTCAAAGGCATTTGACTGAGTGTGGCATAAAGCACTGGTGTCAAAACTGATTGCGTATGGGGTCGGGAGTGACTTCATACGATGGACCACGAACTTTCTAAGCGGCCGCTCTGTTCATATTGTAATAGACGGTATTGTTTCGGAAGATATTGCCATTAATGCTGGAATGCCGCAGGGTCCAGTCCTCTACTCTACCCTTTTTCTTATCTTCGTAAATGACTTTCTGTCCTTAACGAAGAATCCCATTTACTCGTTTGCAGATGACAGCAGCTTTTCTTATTCATATACCTGCTCAAAACGCCCTGAGTAATCTCTAAAGGATTGAGAGGAAAAGGCATGTAATGAATGATTCACTCAATAAAGATCTGCAGTCATCTCCGAGTGGGGTCTCACAAATAGAATTGAGTTCAATGCGCGTAAGATCCAATGTTGTCTGTTATTCCACAAACGTGTTTCCCAACTCCCCGTTAATCCTCTAGATATAGGTGGGGTAGGAATTGCAGAGACAGCGACTCTTGATGTTCTGGGCATGTCCATCCAATGTGATGTTCGTTGGAACAAACCCATTTTTGACGTGTTAAAAGAAGCAGCCAAGTGTCTCGGCTTTTTTAGGCGGTGTAAAAAATATTTCGTGGTCGCTGTGGCGTAGTGGTAGTGTGTTGGACTGCTACGCAGAATGTCCGTGGTTAGAATCTCGGCACAGGCAAAATCAAAAAGTAGAAAAAAATTTTCTACACAGCACCACCTCTTGGCAGGCAATGGCAAACCTACAAGAGTAAAAATTGCTATGAAAGACTTTTCACTTCGCCGTTCGGATTCGGCATTAAACTGTAGGTCCCTTCCATTCATGTACAAATATAACAATCACAACATGAGTGGATGCGAAAAGCTCGGCCTAGGCCCTCCATGGGCTGTTGTGCCATTAAAAGTAAGTAAAGTAAAAAATATTTCACTCCGACTGATCTACACCACCTATATACGTCCTACATTGGACTTTAATTCGCACCTATGGGCTGGAGCTTCACGAACGCAACTGGAGCTCCTGGATCGTATCCAACATCGAGCGATAAAGCTTATAGGAGAACATCGTAGAAACGTAGCTTGCATCTCCCTGTTTTCCCATTATTTTCATGGAATATGTTCTGCTTAGATGCGCAAGCTGATGCCGCCAGTTCATGTGTTCACCAGAACTACAAGAGGAACATTACAGCGAAAGTTCTTTTATCTGTCGAACCGCGTGTATTTAGAATAAGCTCCATGCAAACATTTTCCCCGATTATTATGACCCTTGTAACTTTAAAGCAAACGCTCAGAACTACTTCTCCCTCCCACCTATCAATCTTCCTTCCAATCATTGCAGTACCTTCTGTGTATTGACAGAATCAAAAAATAAGTAATCAAAAATAAGCACCGCATCTATAGTTTGCACACCACCCTCTCAAATAGTATTTATGATTTATTTGCATATGAAATATTAGTTTTTCATGTTTCATCTTCCACATTTATTTTACTTAGCAATGAAGTTTCGCTTTTGCTCTTTTCGTTGTACCAATACTGGAAACGCATTATTCCTAACTTTAAAGACAGGATGACTTAATTATGTCCATATCCATGCATTAGTTCGAATTTGAATTAAATTTTGCGCTTAATTATCTATGAGTTCCACAACAAAACAAAAAACTGTTCTAAAAGAAGTGTAAAGCGAGGAATATCATTTATAAAATTAGGATAAGGTCAACGCAAAGAAAAGTCGTAGAGATGATCATTTTAAAAAATTAAACCCCTAACCATAACCTGGCCACACTGGTGCAGTGCAACCTCACCGTTGAAAAACTCCCCACTTTATTTAATTGCTCTCTCTCTCTCTCTCTCTCTTACTCTCTTTCAGATGGTAGTACCAACAAATGTTCGCTCATTTTCAAAAGTACATTGGAAACTAAAGACATGCCAACATTTATTAAAATTTTAAAACGCTCATCAAATGAACAAAATATCTATGAATTTTTCATACCAGAATTTGAGAGAATATATAAAGATATTGGCGTGGTGAAGAAATTTTCACCACAATGTTTTACCAACACTGACGATACGAATTCTGGCTTTATTATTTTAAAAGATCCTAAAGATAAAAATTTCACACAAATCGATCCCATAGAAGGTATGAATATGAAACATGCAAAATCAACGCTTGAGAAGCTTGCGGAATTCCATGCAATCTCTATGGTACGACGTCAGCGTTATGGTGAATGCGGCGAACGGGATTGTGTGGGTTTAATAACTGCGCAGACACGTGAATTCCTTGTGGAACGCAGTGCCGCAATATTAAAGGCATTCGCAGAAGCGGTGCCGTTATACGATCAATTTACCTGCAGTGAAGTGTATCTGCAGAAATTAGTGAGTGAAAAAAAAACCACAAATATTTAGATACCGATTTAAATTAATTATTTAATTTAGCTTTACTTAACCCACAGCCAACTGCTGAGCAATTTGTCAATGAACTCATTCGCTTGAGTGCATACGATGAAAATGATTTTAATGTTCTGAATCACGGTGCACTATGGTCGAAAAATATTTTCTTCAAATATGATGCTATAAATAATGAAATTATAGATACAATTTTCACAAACTATGAATTTTGTAAATATGGCGCGCCGGCATATGATTTGTATTTTCTAGTATACACTTCGGTCAGTTGGGAAATCAAACATTGTTTGCATAACTTTCGGAAACCATATCACGAACATTTGGTGCGGAATTTGAAATTACTGAAATATAAATACGAAATTCCAACATTGCATAAAATTGAAGAAATGATGAAAAAGCAGGTATTTTATGGTGAGCACATTAAATTGAAATGAGTGACAGCCAAATGGGCTATTGAACTAATACGAGCTTGAAAGAATTGCTCAGTAATCGCAGTCACTTTTTGAATACTAACATAAGATAGAATAGAATTTTATCAATGATGTTGAATGGCTGTCACTGATTTAAATCTACATATATACGAGTACATACTTATGGTAGTTTAATTTTCTATTAATACTTAGTAAAATTTGGCCTTTTTCTTCTTTCTTTTTTATAGCTTTCTTCGTGTCTATTGTGTTTTTACCAATTGCATTGATGCCATCAACAGATGATGAATTCAGTTCAGTATACAATTTTGAAAATATTATGACATGTGATGATGAAACCGCCGAGAAATTACTGAAGACCATAATGACGAATCATACTTTTGTCCAAGAAATGAGTTCAACGTTGTATCTTTTATATCAGATGGGAGCATTTGATGTACAAACTTGATGGACTTTTGAAGCCTGAAGAAATACATTTTCTCTCGTTTGCTGCAAGAAAAAATTATTTTTGAATGAAGTATGCTGAAATAAATGTTATTTAGTGATTTATTTGTGTAGAAAAATCATAACTGCATCTTATGGATTGTTTTCGTGAGAAGAGTGTATGAAGTATTATTTACATTGAAAAGTTTAAATGCTTTTTTTCAGAATTTGTGAGTTTTTTGCAGAAAGTGAGCAATATATTAACTTTGAACCTTCAGAATGCAGTTCTTACGTGAAAAATTCCATGTGTTATAGTTACACAAAACAAAACAAAAAAACACCATCACTATTCGTTGGACATTCTTCAATAAGATGATTGAAGATTCATCAATTTTATAAATAAATGGTGATTTTTTGATACTTAGTTTTTGACGTTAATATTTCGGACAGTTCACGTATGATTTTTGACATGTGTCAAAGTAAAAAGCAATTTAGCAGGTGGTCGCTGTGGCGTAGTGGTAATGCGTTGGACTGCTACGCAGAGTGTATGGGGTTTGAATCTCAGCACAGGCTAAATCCAAAAAAAAAGAAAAAAAGTAGGAAAAATAATTTTTCTACACGGCACCACCTCTTGGCAGGCAATGGCAAACCTACAAGAGTAAAAATTGCCTATGAAAAGCGTTTCACTTCGCCTTTCGAATTCGGCATTAAACTGTAGGTCCCTTCCATTCATGTACAAATATAACACGCACAATATGAGTGGATGCGAAAAGCGAAAAGCTCGGCCTAGGCCCTCCATGGGCTGTTGTGCCATTAAAAGTAAAGTAAGTCAAAGTAAAAAATGCTCAGTTTGGTTTGCCATTTCATCATGAATAGACTTACGCCTGAACAACGTTTGCAAATTATTCAAATTTAATATCAAAATTCGATCCGTTTTTTATCGCAAAATTCTCTTCAGCGACGAGGCTCCTTTTTGGCTCAATGGATACGTGAATAAACAGAATTGCCGTATTTGGAGTGAAGACTAGCCAGAGGCAATTCAGCAGCTACCAATGCATCCCGAAAATGGAGAAAGATACCGTTCGATGATAACACGCTTTTTTTTTTTGCCGAAAATGCAAGAATTGGACTTGGCCGACATGTGGTCCCAACAGGACGGTGCCACATGTGACACTGCACGCGAAACCATGCATCAATTGAGAGGCGAATTTGGTGAGCAGTTAATCTCACGTTTTGGTGCAGTCAATTGGCAACCAAGATTGTGCGATTTAGTTAGACCCCGTTAGACTATTTTTTGTGGGGGTATGTTAAGTCTCTTGTCTATAGGTACCAGCCAAACATGATTACTGCTTTGGAAGCCAACATTGAACGCTGAACGCGTCATTGGTGAGATTCCTGCCGATATTTGTGAAAAAGTGTGCTAAAATTGGACCATCAGAATGTACCACTTAAAGCGTAGTCGCGGGCAACAATTAAATGAAATTATCTTTAAAAAGTAAGTGGCAGGAATTGATTTATAGACCCAAATAAAAATTTCATTTTCTTTTGTAGAATTTCTGTTTTTTTTTTTTTCATTTTCAAAAACTAAACTCTTATAAAAATCACCATTTAGATAATTTTTGATTAACAGCAAAATATTTTTATAATCAAAAACTTAGACACTTCACCTTTTAATTTTTTTATTTTTTGTTTTTTGCAATGATCATTAATTATTATGTTGTGGAATATGTAATGTAATTTTTATTACGAAATATGAATTTACTTAGTGATGCTTAACAAATTTTTAAGCTCTTTTAGTAGGCGTCATTAACTCAACGTTTGATTTTGATTTTTTTTTGCAGCACTGCAATTTTTGTTGCTGTTGCTGCTGCTGCTGGTTTGCTGTTAATGTAATAAATACCATTGTAAAGACTTTCTAAATTTGACAATAACGTTAAAGTACAACAAAAAAAAAAACAAAAAAATCATCCTTTCGAAAAACAAAAATATGGAAGAAAAAGCTGGAAAAGACACAAATCTACAAGGTTATTTTGCAACAAGTACGATTATCGAGTTGTAATTTCGAGTTTTGTAATTTCGCACATGCTTACACATAATTGATGATAGCAGCAGTAACTCAAAGATGAGGACAGCGTTAAGCAGATACACAAAAAGGAGCTGGCACACAAAAAAAAAAGACAAAAAAGTATAAGTATTGGCACATGTTGGTCATTCAATTACATAATTTAAAGTTAAACTTAATGGAAAAAAAAGGAAAAATTAATATGAATTCGAGGATGTACTCGTATGCATAAACTTAAGTTGCACATCATTTTATGCAATCACTGGAACACCTTGAAGCAATCAACAATTGCAATGGAAACTAAACCAACTAGGCATGGGTCTAATTATTGGTAACAAGTTTGTGCGTAAACAAGTTCGTTGTTATTGAAATTTTTTAAAATTAATTTATTGAATTACATAAGCTTAGGTATGTAGTAGTTTTAAGTTATGTAAATGATATGAACCTGAATATTTTAAATCAGCATACAACTCGCTTGAAAGTGTTACATTTTTCTACCAGTAGGTACCTACTTCAGAAAACCCTAAATTGATATGAGAAAATTTCATTTGTATTTCGGATTAATCAATTTTACTTTTGAATATTTAAATTCGATTTTACATTATACTAAACTGAATTCAGACTACTCCAATTAGACTTAAACGTAACCAAATGTACTTGAGAAAATTCGAATTACTATTCAGGGAGAACTTCTTTTTGGAACATTCTGACATGCATACATTTGCAATTTTACAAAGGAGAAGAATGCTCAAGTGTATTTGAAATAATATTAAAATACTGTATAAGTGTGTATAGTAATCTGAAATAATTTGGTTGGTCAATTGGCAGTAACCTATAATCAATTTGTAGTAATCTGAAATCAATTCGTTGTATCTAAGTAATCTGAAATGTTCGATTGGCAGCTAATATAATTAATTATTCTCAATCATGCTGGACATTTATTATTAACACTAATAGGAAATACTTGTCCTTCCCTTTCATAGGCAACTATTAACACTACTAGGAAATACTGGTCCTTCTCTTTCATACGCAATTACTTCTATATTCTATATATTTTCTATTTTCAGAATCTAACCGAGTAGATTTGGTTATTCTAAATCATGCACGTGTGGAATATTTTGAAATCTTAAGTTTTATATGCTTCGACAAAATGTGGCAGAAATGCGCAGCGGCTTACAAGCGGTTGCAACGACAGTTGCGCACTTAGAAAAACTTGCTGCTGATGTCGACACTCGGTTAAGATGTGTGTGAACAACTTCAAAACCGAGATGGATCAGTTGAAGGCGCGGCTTACACAGAACGAGTGTGCCATTGCGGCTGTGCAAGCTATACCTACTCGTCTGGAAGATACTGTTGATCTCAAACGGGAGGTTGAGGAGTTAAAATCACAGCTGGCTAGGCAAGACAATGCGGCAGTTGCATGTGACCTACGTGTAAGTGGAATTCCATTCACTCAATGTGAAAACTTGCATGCCATACTAGGTCAAATCTGCACCACCGTCAAAATACAGCTTCCTAGAGTGAAAAACTTGTTTCGGCTTAGTCAAACCCCAGAAAATAAGAACAAAGATACTCATATCACCGCCAAATTTGAAACGTCGTTTGAAAGAAACTACATTCTTAGCTCTCTTGCTAAATTCCGACGTGAAAGTAAGGACTTATTGCGTGATAGTCTAAGTAAAAATAAATTAAATATTCTTTTCAATAACATTGTTCGTTATGTGTTTGGACTAAAACGAAGAGATCATGTTTCCCAGTATGCTAAAAGAATCCATGGCTTAACCTTTGATAACTTACTGAACTATCGAACGCTTTTATTGTTGCATAAAATTATATGTAATGCAGAACCCAGTTATTTGTTTTCGAGATTAAACTTTTCTATATCCAATCGAACTAATATGATTAATTGTTTACGTGTTTCTTGTTTAACGTCTGAAAGGCAGTTTTTTGTACACTCTGTTCGTCTTTGGAATGCACTTCCTAATAGTTTAAGATCTGGTAATAATGCTGTGCAATTCAAAAATAAACTAGCTTTATTCCTTTCTTCGCTGTAATAGGAAATAATGAAATATATCATGTTATTACAATTTTTACGAATTGTGATGAATGGATGTTTAATGTTTAATTTTAAAGTAAAGTTTAAATTTGTATGTCATGCAATATATATTATAAGTCGTATTTAATCTTGTTTACGCTACATGCTGCCGGTACTGCTAATAAGGTTTTAAACTTAGTTGTGCCGGTTTTCGGAAAAAAATAAAAATAAATAAATAAATAAAATAAATAAATAAATAAAAAATTTATGTATCAGCTCTCATGGAATTCCAAAAAAAAAAAAAAAAACATTATATAAAGCAGGGTATGTCGCTACAGGAAAGAAGAATTCAATCTTGCGCGACCCTAATTTTTTTAATTTGCACCTGGACCTTAACCTTCAGGCTTTACTTACTTACTTTACTTACTTTTAATGGCACAACAACCCATGGAGGGCCTAGGCCGAGCTTTTCGCTTTTCGCATCCACTCATGTTGTGCGTGTTATATTTGTACATGAATGGAAGGGACCTACAGTTTAATGCCGAATCCGAACGGCGAAATGAAAAGCTTTTCATAGCAATTTTTACTATTGTAGGTTTGCCATTGCCTGCCAAGAGGTGGTGCCTAGTAGAAAAATTATCTTTTCTACTTTTTGATTTTGCATGTGCCGAGATTCGAACCCCGGACACTCTGCGCAGCAGTCCAACGCACTACCACTACACCACAGCGCCCACCTTCAGGCTTTATATTTTTTAATTAATTTTTTAACATCTGTACGATTTGTCGGACAGCAATTTTGGTAATTCGTGAAGATTTGTAATCTTCTTCCAAAAATTACCAGTGGCTTTCAAATTACATTTAAAAAATGTAAATCATCAGGCGTTTTGAAATTGAAAATTAATGCTTTCGCCAGTCTAGCAGTATGGGACCCTCTAAAAAATCCGACCTCAGGGGAATTCCCTGGTACATCAACCCCTCCTCCCGCCCTCTCCCCTTGTGTATAACACAATTAAAATATCTGAGTTTTGTTGATTTTCACAAACCAAGCTATTAAAAAATCACCCGTTACGTTCATAAATATAATTCATATATATATATATAATTTTTGAATAATTTTTGTGTACGTTTAGCACTGGTTGATCTAAGAAGAGAAGGAAGAAGTTTTAGCACATTTTTATTTGACAATACTCTCGACCCCAAACTTTGATATCGCTATTGATGTACATAGACTCGTAAGCACGCATTTTATGTAATAATAACGTAAATATAAATGTATGTGCTATGTACATACGAGTATGTACAAAATAAATAAAATACTTTTGCAAACAATTTTCCAACATTTATCAAACTCTTTTACAGTTCCTTTCCCTTTACACTTTCCGTGCTACCCTTGCCTCCTATTTATGTATAAATGACTTTATCAACGTGATATTCCACCAAAACAGCCCCAGGTGTTTATTCTATAATATTAGGTATAGAAATGAAATTGTTAGCTTCTAAATGACAACAAATTTTATGTAATAACTTTTGGAAAAACTTTATCTATCAGCATTTTCCTTGTTGGGCTTGGTAGCTGTGGTTGTTGCTTTGCGGTGGTTCAATGATAAACAGTGTAAAACAAATTACTTCTGCATATTACAAAAACAAAATTTAAGTGTCAATAAGTCAAAGTATCATTACGTGACATGAGTATTTGTTAAATTATAAATTAAACAGCAGCTGAAAATTAAAGCAAATAGAAAATATATATTTGTTAATAATTGTAATCGTGATCGCTGTGGTTGTGTTGTGTTGGCCTGCTGTGCAGAGTGTCCGGGGCTCAAAACTCGGCACAGGCAAAATAAAGAAATTAGCAAATAAATTACTGTACACGGCTTCAGTCCTTCTTCAGTTTTGTGGTCTGCTAACTGGAGCCCGGTCTTCTTTATACACTTTTTGAAGCTTTTTATTGCCTCATTGCACTTACCATAGATGCGACTTTCTCGAGTGTTCTTGCTACTGTCACTATTGCCATGCCATCTGCATAGCAAATTGTTTCCACATCTTCTTGTGTCTGGACTTGTAGTACACCGTCGTATATTACATTCCACAGCAATGACCGATCGCCGTGGAACTCCTCCTGATACCCTACACAGTCTTGGACCCTTATCGGTATCGTATGTTGGAAGTAGTTCACTATCATCCGAAGTAAGTAGTCTGGAACTTTGAGTTTATCAAGAGCATTTAGTATTTGTTTCCAATTGGTCGAGTTAAATGCGTTTTTAAAGTCTAGGATGACTACAGCGCAGTATTGCTTAATACACCCTCTGTATCTCGTTCTAATCATTGCATTGCTGGCCAACTTACAAACGGTATCAAGCGTATCACTATCTTCGCTCTTTCCTGAAGCCAAATTGTTGTTGGGATAGACCTTACGTACCTTCTGTGTGCTATTCTAAACGAGTAAAAAAAGAAGCACTTTCAAGCACTTTCATTGCAGTGTGCAGCATTCACTGCAGCCGATTTGATGACGGTTCGTCCGGGGGCTTATCACCTTTTGTCGCTACCATGACATAGCAAAATATCGCTCTGTTATGAAAGTGGTCGCTGTGGCGTAGTGGTAGTGCGTTGGACTGCTGCGCAGAGTGTCCGGGGTTCGAATCTCGGTACAGGCCAAATCAAAAAGTAGAAAATATAATTTTTCTACGCGGCACCACCTCTTGGCAGGCAATGGCAAACCTACAAGAGTAAAAATTGCTATGAAAAGCTTTTCACTTCGCCGTTCGGATTCGGCATTAAACTGTAGGTCCCTTCCATTCATCATTCATGTACAAATATAACACGCACAACATGAGTGGATGCGAAAAGCGAAAAGCTCGGCCTAGGCCCTCCATGGGCCGTTGTGCCATTAAAAGTAAGTAAGTATGAAAGTGGTACACAATTTGGCGAACACTGCAAGGTGTTTATTGAATGCTACTTTAAAAACGATGTTTGGGATGCCGTCCAGCCCTGCGGCTTTTTTGTGTTATATCTTTGATGCTGCTCTGAGCACTTCTTCGCTTGTTACTGAGGGAATTGAGTTTTGCCGATAGTGTCGGGGGAAAAGACCGGCTGCGATCATAGCCATGATGCGTGGACATGTCAGTGCGTGTCCTGCGTTACACTTTAGCCGTTTGCGCACAATTTTGTATGTACTACCCCTCTGGCTATTTTGAACGGGGTATTATAAGGTTTTGTTACCTCGGCAGCGTAGTCTCAACGAATGGTGGAGCCGAAGTAGATATGGAGAATCGGCTGCGTAAAGCTAGATCGGCGTTTGGACAATTACAGCGCATATGGAAAAGCTCACAGATCTTCAGAAGATTCAAAATGAAGATCTTTAACGCTTGCGTAAATCTGTACTACTATACGGTAGTGAAACCTGGTTAATTTTAAACTCCATCACTCAGAAAATACAGGTATTTGTAAACAAATGTCTTCGCATAATATGCAGGGTGTTCTGGCCGAATACCATCAGGAACGAAGAACTCTGGCGATTGACAGAGCAGGACCCCATTGCTAAACAAATAAGAATAATAACACACTGCGAAAGCCGCCCGAAAGTATCACCAGAACTGTGTTAGACTGGAACCCTCAAGGTCACAGACGGCTTGGACGCCCGCGCAACACCAGGAAGCGGACCATTGAAAGTGAACTGAGAGCAGCTGAAACGTTGCCAAAAGAATAAGATGGCAATGTTTTATTGAAGCCCTATGTTCCCAAGTGGAATAAAACAGGAAGAAAAAAATAAATAAAAATGATAAGGTCTAAGTTGGCAAATGCTGCAAACATTGTGGCGCCTCGCGTTATTGTTTTTGGGCACACCCAGTCAACGGCCCTAGCATTGAAGTCTCCAGCAATGACGATTGGAGCTTTCCCTCTTGCATCTGCCATCAAGCAAACCAGCATTTGCTCAAAGTTGAGCACTCGGTGGGGAATAGCAGCTGTAATAATGCACACCCAAATTGACGTCTTGCGATAATGGTGGCTTCCGCTCAAATGCGATATTGCCGCAGATAGAGATAGCTGCTTTCCTCGTTTCGTTTTCAAAGCACCTAGTCCTGCCAGTTTCATTACATTTTTTCAAAAAGTATTTATTTATTCATCAACAACTATCTTGTCCCCTTCAAAGTAATCCCCCTCAGATATAATACACTTATGCCAGCGTTTTTTCCAATCCTCGAAACACTTTTGAAACACGCTTTTTGGTATCGCCAGCTCCTGTTTCGATTTTTCTTTTATCTCCTCAATCGTAGCAAAACGTTTTCCTTTCATCGGTGTCTTCAGTTTTGGGAAGAGGAAAAAGTCAGCGGGGGCCAAGTCCAGTGAATACGGTGGTTGAGACATGATAACGGTTTTGTTTTTGGCCAAAAACTTACGCACAAGCGACGTTGATTTTGCTCAAAATTTAGCAATTTTGGAACAATCTTCGCTGCCGCACGTTTCATGCCTAAAACATCCTTAAAAATTGCTTGGCATGAGCCGAACGATATGCCAACATCATCAGCAACCTGTCTGATAGTGATTCGACGATTATCCAAAATCATTTTCTTCACTGCGTCAATGTTTTCATCGGTTGTTGACGTGCTCGGGCGACCAGGACGAGCATCGTCATTGACATCATCTCGGCCTTCCTTAAACCGGTTATACCACAATTGAACTTGTGTTCTGCTCATAGTAGACTCGCCAAAGGCCAAAGGCCACAGTCAACATTTCAAATGTCCTTGCGCATTTAATTTCATTTTTTACACAAAACTGAATACAGTTTCTTTGATCCATTTTTTCGAATAGTAAAAAATCGAAGAGCACACCAAAACACGACTAACCTTTTTATCTGTCAAAAACAAACTGACAATCCAAAATGGTTGGTATTGCCAACATATATAACAGACATGTGTACCAACATAACAGAAAAAATTTCGAACATACGTAACTCACGAAATTTGAAAATAACGGTTATTTTCTGATCACACCTCGTATTTGCCCCACATGGCCTTTGGTTCCTCACCTAAGGCTCATGCCTATGCGGCGCACTCCGTTTTTGCAACGCTTAGCGTTTTTTTGCAGTGCCCGTATCCTAGGCATCTAAAGCATTTGGTTGGCGTGAACAATTCGTTGATTCTGCATCTCACCCATCCGATACGAATGCAGCCAGCTGCTATTAGTCTGCTTGCACCAGCATTCGTCAGTGATATTAGCGCGACTTGAGTATTATCAAGGACAGTGTCCGTAGATTAAATAGAGGCTTTTTAAACTTGGCCAATGTCGGGGGATTGTTTGGTTACAGTGATACAGATTTCCTCCAATATGGTGACTTCATCTACATAGATCGCGACACTCGATAGTCGTCTGGTGACACAGAGCTTTCACGATTGCCGTTTTTTGGAGAGCTTACTCCTTTTCTTTTTTAAACTTGCTGGTTTAACTTTCTGATTTGCCATTAAACTGAAGAAGTAACTCGCCTTTTGCTGTCTTTCGTATTCTGGTTAGGCTTGTTCCATTCCAACATCTTTGATGGTGTTCTCGTCATCGAGGAGCTTTTACCAAAAGGGTGTGCAAGATCCGATTGTTTTCCGCATTTTTGTTTGTTTTTGTTGTGATTTTTATTTTGTTGCTGTTTCCATCTGGTTCTTACCACTACCGACTGCCGAAAAACGCAGTGAAGTCAATGCTATTTTAGGGGGAAAAATGGTACGTTACACCAGCGCCCCTTGAAGGTCACAGTTACTACATGAGGTGGCCCAGTATTGGAACTGGAGTCCGCGGGATTGTCAGACCCGTAGCTGTTCTCCAGAATAGTGTTTCTGTAGTGTCTTTTAGTCGCCTTTTACGACAGGCAGATTGGGTACATAAAATGATCATACTGAAGTAATGCAAAACAGTTTCTTAAATCAATTTTAAATTTTAAGAAGCAAAAAGAGAAAAACTGTGATGGGCTTGATGAACTGCTATGTTTTCTTTGCCGTATGTATGTAAAGAGATCTTGTTTTAGAGAGATCTTCACAAGTTCTTCATGAAAATTCCTTAACGAAGTGCATATGTAGTCACAGGATGTTCCTTCGAATGATTGCTGCTGCTTTCGATTTAAACCCTTGCTCATAAATG
Source organism: Palloptera scutellata (assembly GCA_958295655.1). Classification (NCBI taxonomy): domain Eukaryota; kingdom Metazoa; phylum Arthropoda; class Insecta; order Diptera; family Pallopteridae; genus Palloptera; species Palloptera scutellata. The sequence continues at coordinate 48,626,343 of OY282450.1, forward strand.
TAAAATAATGTTGGTAACATTCATGTCGATGTTTTGTGTGGATTTTTCTCGACATTGCAAAATCTCTGGTAAAGGAGCAGCAGCAGCAGCAACAACAATGAACGACAATAATAAAGTTCAGCAAATTAATTTCTTCTGTCGCTGTCGATGCGACTAGCATTTCTGCACGATTTTCTTCTCTTTTTTACACACACATTTACATATGTACACATGTACACACACACATATATAGATGCGGAAACGCCTGCCTGCTAGTGTTCTATTGTATTCTGCATATGATATCCTTTCATTTATGCACTCTACTTTTCTCCACATAACTACTTAGTATTGTTCATATTACTTATGTATGCCACTTTGTAGCACTGCCTGCTGTTCGTGCTGCTCCTCACACATCTCAATAACTTTTGTACCTACCATTTCACCCCACTCATAATCATCTCCATCCAAAGGAGCGCACCAGCATTAACATCATTGGCATTGGTGGCATTGTTTCCTACTTTTCTGTGTGTAGCATTAATTTACTCAAAAGTGTTTTACAACTTGCAACACTAACTTCAACTCATTATTTTATGCTTTTATTATACTCTTGCATATATACGAGTATGTGTATGAGTATGTGTATGTGTGTGAGTGTATGTGAAGATGAATGTGCGTATGCGCTTTTATCTTTAGTGTACTTCTGATATGAGCGCAAGTGTGTTGCTAGGAGTGAGCTAAAGAGTATGTGTGTGTGTGTGTTTGTGTGATTTAAATTCTTCATTTTAATATATTATATTTTCTTTTCTTTGCTCCCATTTTTTGTTTTTGTACATAATTTAGTTGGTATTTCTTTTTTAAATTATATTTTACTTATTTTCATTGTGCGAAAACTTCTTGTATCACACTTGAACGCTGTCGCCCAGTCGGAAATTTATTATTCACTATATACCTAGAAAAGTCGAGCGGTATTTTCTACTGATCCCCGTTACCACGTTACTGCCGTTGTGTTACATAAATAATGTGAACTTGTTCGAGTGTAAAGCAAGAATGTTAGTTTTTATTCTCTTTATTATTCTTTCTTATTTCCTAAGGTCGGGGCCATGCTGGTGTTCGCTGTTCGGTAAACACATCAAATTTTTCTCTCGTGCTCGGTGTGGTGGTTACATTCGAGCTCGTTACAGAGTTGCTTTTGGTCGAAGTTCAAGTTTTTTACTACTATTTTGTTCGCAATGGCAACACTAAAGGGTATAGCAAAAAACTTTAAACTATTTTATCAATATGGAGAATGAAATTAATAATATAATTGAAAAACTATGAAAATAATATAAGTTTTTGGGCCGGCAGCCAAAAAAAGCGATTGAGGCAGTGGATAATATGTGGCAACTTCAAGGCAAGAGTCATATCAATACCATTTGCATCACATCGTGAATACAGCTAATATGTTGCATAAATACTTCTCATACTTTCTTCTTCAATAGTTTTATAAATAATATACATAATATTCACTTTTAAACACTAAAAATATTCGCAACTTCGCTTTTCTGCATATGAAAATAGTGATGTACAGGATTGGATGTTTTCGTTCTATTTTACATACATTTTTGTTCCGTTTTTGTAGAATAACTCATTGTCACCCTGAATGCTCGGCGCGCTCGGTGTACATTTCACCCAGCATATCGTGTTCGTTGTGAAAGTATGTAAAAGCTCTCTCTTCGTGTTCGATGCAATAATAATTTCATGGTGTTTGCCGAGCAAAATCTGAACATAACCACAGCCTAGCTGTAACAATTCAGCGATGGATTAGAGATGATACAAATTATGTATGTTAAAAGTTAAATGTATCGAAAAGTACTAAGTACAAAATAAATAAAATTTTTCATTTTGTATGTGACCTCTACATATATTTTTAAATAAGTCCGTAGTTCGTAGTTAAGACATCATTAGATAAAATTGTATTGCTTTTTCGTGAGAAAATTGAGAAAATGCTTAAATTCTATGCTAAATATTTACATTGACATGTATTTAAATTGGAGCAGGTTCGAGACTTGACACAGTAAAAATAAAAGAATTAGAAATATGTTCTACATGTTATCATGACATTGACAAATTTACTTAGAAAAGCTTTTAATTTCACTGTTTTAATTCGGCATTGAACTGAAGGCCCCTTTCGATCGTGTACAAATATAACTCGCGTTTCACGAAAGGATGCAAAATGCTTCGTTCAGGTCCTTCATGGGCTGTTGTGGTATTTAATGGGAAGAAAAGGCAGAGTAAAGTAGTAAAGATACATATATTTACATCCCGATTTTCGCTTTGCATTCTTTTTGCCACTTATTACCACCTTTCAATTAGTCAAAGCTTTCTCCTTACTTCTACGTTTAATTGCACCCTTTTTTTCAACTTTTTTATTTCCTCTTATCTTTCTATTTAGTCTCACAGTTACACATAATCTTACCTTTGAATTTAGCCCTATCTTTCACTTGTTTCCGTCTTCCTAATTGGTCTCATCTTTCCAAATCCCTACCTTTCCACCTGGTTTTTCCTTTCTACTTAGTGCCACTTTGGCATTTATTTTCAACATACCGCTTGGGCTCGCTCACTTTTCCACTTGGTCTCATCTATACACTTGGTTCTACCTTTACACTTGTTATCAACAAATGTTTTATCTGTTCAACAAATTTTGAGCATACTTTTAGGATGCAAAACTTAATAGGAAGAAAAAATATTGATTGATTGTTTATTCCTATGATACTAGACATTTTTTTTGGATTATTTAAATGTATTTGTACTTGACACATGGATAATTTTTCTACATACGAGTAGAAAATAAAAAATCAGTGAACGCTTCACCGGTGTCATCTTAAGAGATGAAACTTTCGAAGCGGTTGTGAAGAAGAAGAAGAATCGTAAGAGTCAAAACTTGTTCTTTTTTGCTGTGAACATCAAGCCGAATGGTGCATATGCACCATATTAACTCAGTGGATTTTTCTGAAGAGCCAATCCGCATGGTTAATTAAGTTCATTAATGGTATTCACGTATTAAACATCAGAAATGGAAGATTTTTATTAGAACCTCGATAAGCACTCTAAGGACCTTTGACTTTAAGTCAAATATTGTGAATCTGGGCCATTAGTGGACAAGATCGGAAACAGGCAAGTACAGCATAGCACTTTTGAAGCGCGAGCCCCCAGTTTACATGGAAGCATACGTATAGTGCGTTCGTTTTCGCATACTCCATCTTACAGAATACATTTTTATACATTTGCGGCGGTTTAGTCCACAGAAGCACAAACCACACACACACACGTTCACCCCGACCTATTCCACGCATTATCATTACGTGAATTATAAGTAGTGGGACTCTAAGGTTTTCCAACACGGTTGCCTGAGTCTCAACGTCCATAACGTGATCGGATGCACACCTATGGCACTCTCACATTTGTCTTAGTCTCCAATGTTTAAAACATGCTTAAAGTTTAAAATTTCCTAAGTAAGTTCCAAAAACAAAATTATTATGTGTAAATAATTTTTAGTATTTTCCATAACAATTTGCATTAAACCTGAGTTAAGTGAGTAAAAGGATAAGGAATTAATCTTAAAAATGCTTTTCAACCGGTACCGTCATAACTTGAAGTGAAACACTAATATTAAGAATCTATTTTTTAAAAACAACATTCATTGAAGAATTCAAGCAAAACATGTTAGTGGAAGTAAAACATACAAAAAAATGTTAGTGGAAGTAAAATAATTTTTTTTCTTTAACTATATCATAGTTTTAATATTTAGTTGGTTAATCCCATTAAATTTTGATACAGATAGTTTTTTTTCCATAGCTTAATTATTTGTTCGAGTGGGTCTAGTGGGGAAAGAGGACAAAACGAAATACCTTGTATCAACAAACAAAGAGTCACGGCGTCGTGGACAAAATGTCACTATTGACAATTATACTTTTCATGTCGTCAAGGATTTCGTCTATGTAAGATCCAGCATAAACACCAATAATTATGTCAGCCTTGAGACCAAGCGGAGACTAACTCTTGCCAACAGGTGTTACTAAGGGGCTCAGTAGGCAATTGAGAAGTAGAGCCCTCTCTCGACCGACGAAAATAACGCTCTATAAGTCCTTCATCCTTCCCGTCCTAATGTATGGCGCAGAGACGTGGACATTGACCATCAATGATGAGAGGCTGTTGTCTGGAGCGTTCGAGAGGAAGATACTCCGTAAGATCTACGGTCCAGTATTTGTCGACGACGTGTATCGAATAAGATGGAACGATGTATGATGTATGAGCTGTACGCCGACACTGACATAGTCAAGCGTATAAAAATCCAGCGGCTTCGCTGGCTGGGTCATGATGAGCGAATGGAAGAAAGCGCTCCGGCTAGAAGGGTGTTTTATTCGAACCACCGTGGAGCAGCACGCAGAAGGGGACGTCCTAATCTCCGTTGGAAAGACCAGGTGCAGGGCAACCTAACTGCACTTGGCCTTATCCACTGGCGCCAGCGCGCGCATAGTAGAGGCGACTGGCGAAGCTTTGTAGAGGCGACCAAGACCGATCATCGGTTGTAGTGCCAGTTAAGTAAGTAAGTAAGTTAATTATTTGTTTTTAAAATTCTCTTAATTTAATATTTTTTGGATTCCCCTAATTTGTAGTAAGTCTTTTTGGTTGAGTTTAAGTGAATCATAACACCATAATCTTAACTCTCTCTCTCTCTCTCTCTCTCCTCAGTAATGTTAGAAATAGTTCTAAGTACAATAAAAAATAAATCATACAACAACTCATAGTTAATGAATAAGGAGTAAGTAGTTAAGCAAATAATTATAACTGCTGCGCAGAGTGTCCGGGGTTCGAATCTCGGCACAGGCAAAATCAAAAAGTAGAAAAAATAATTTTTCTACACCGCACCCTGCACCACCCCTTGGCGGGCAATGGCAAACCTACATGAGTAAAAATTGCTATGAAAAGCTTTTCACTTTGCCGTTCGGATTCGGCATTAAACTGTAGGTCCCTCCAATTCATGTACAAATATAACACGCACAACATGAGTGGATGCGAAAAGCTCGGCCTAGGTCCTCCATGGGCTGTTGTGCCATTACAAGTAAAGTAAAGTAAGTTAAGCAAATATAGAAAATTTGTTGTTGGGCCTTTAACTGTATTCGGTTGGGTTGGAGAGAGTAACTCTGAGTGGGAGAGTAGAGAAGCAATAACAGCTGTTTGTCTGTTGTTCATCGTGTTCTTGTAGTTAATCGATTTGCTACTCTTGCATTACCCACATATATTGACTCTCCTCTACTTTAATTTTCCTTTTTTTTCTCTCGCAAGAATCTCGCGTGCGTGAAAATATTGTATACTTACAGATAAGTAGATAGCTCTTCTGTGCAATAGTTCAACAGTTGTATGCAAGAACCCACCGTAAAACATTCAAAATTGAAATTTTTTATTTTGTGACATATTTTCCGACTGGGGTTTATTTATTTGATAGTGCACTTTTACATCTGAATATGTATGTATGATTTGCTGCAAATGCAGTTTACATACAAATTAATGTCTCTGATTCTTTAACAATTAAATAAGGTAAAAACTTGAAACATGTTTATATTTACAAGGTGTGCCATAATTTTTGCAAATGGCGTTAAATTGTGCTTTGTCATTTATGTTGGAGATTTTGAAACACGAATTTCCGGGCCGTGCGATATCTCGTTTTGGTGATTTTAACTGGTCGGCCAGATCTAACGGCGATAGACTTTTTTCTTTGGGGTTTTTGAAATCTTAAAACCTGCACAAAATATGTTAAAAAATCAAATAGAAATTTCAGTAAACCGTGGATGAATTCAGAGTTGTTAAACTTAATCAAAAGAAAGAAAAAGTACATCAACAACTTATTTTTCGAAAATGAATTCAGAAGATACAAAATTCTGGTTAGAAATAAAATAAATAATATGCGAAACATATACATACTATGGCAACAACATAGAGCAAAATATCACTTCAAGTACTAAAACATGGAAAATTTTAAAAGAAATTATATATGGCAAAAACTATGACAGGAAAACTGAAATAACTCAAATAAAATTATACGGAAATATTTTTACATCTCCGGACGAATAATCAAACGCTTTTAATTAGTATTTCTCAACCGTTGTAGGAACGCCTGACATTGTCGAATATTCTGGTAACCTAATATGTAAGTGGTATTAGTTATCCTTTTATTTTAAACGATTGTGAGCTCAAGTGAAGTAGGTGGTGTAATTAGTACTTGGAATTCAAGATCAGCGAATGGACCGGATGGTCTCCGTACGTTTTATATAGAAATATAAAGAGGTGCTAGCTGGTTTAATAAATCAAAGCTTTCGAACTGGGATATACCCGGATGAACTAAAAATTGGTTCCGTAATTCCAATCTGAAAAAGCGTGTGCAAAGAAATTTGTTCAAACTATCGACCGATAACTAAGTTAAGTACTATTGACAACATTTTTGAGACTATTATGTTGAACAGATTAAACAAGTTTATTAAAGAAAACGACATAATTGACGGAAACCAATTCGAATTCATAGAAAATGCATGTCTTAATTGTACCGAATTTATTTACGAAAATTTAGTTAAATAAAACACGTGGCAATGCGGGCGGAGCGATTCATTTAACAAAAGTCTTCGATTCGGTGGGTTTAAACGGAGATGGGCTCAAAATTTTTAAAAGTTTTTTAACAAATAGGAAGCATTTTGTGCAAATAAATAAAACAAAAAGCAAAATGAAAACGATTAAAGTGGGTGTGTGCCACAAGGATCGAAGTTGGCTGCTACGTTATTTCTTATATACAGTCTGTTCAACAAAAAACGTTACTCTCTTACTCAGTTAACTTCAAAAAAAAAAATCGGAATGTGTTTTTTACATAAATACATATTGTTGCGGTTGTCGACGCACACATTTTAATTTAGTTCTGTTTGTACTTTCCACTGTAACACGTGTAAACAAAATGAGTGTGCAGTTCAAGAATCGTTTCGAAGCGAGCTTTTTAACAAAGCAAAATGGCCTAAATGGTCAGTCAGTTAAAAAAACTGCAAAATATCTTAAAACTACTTGCACATTTGTTAAGAGGTTATTCAGAAACAGGAAACCTTGACGACGAACCAGGAAGAGGCCGAAAGCCTACAACCTCCAAGCCGGCAGGATAAAGTCATCGTTGGGCTTTTTGAAAAAAATCCAATGATCAGTTTAAGGGAAAAAAGAAAAAATTTTATCGGAGAAGGGGTTGGATATACCCTGAAACACGATTCGCAACAGACTTCAGCAATCGGGCATAAAACATAGCAGTACTTTGTCAAAACCATTGCTTTCACAAAAGCATGTTGAAAAGCGTCTTCCGTGGGCTTACACAAACATCGATCGAGATTGGACCAAAGTAATATTTGCAGATGAATCCACTTTTGTGTTGTTAAATCCAATTGAACATGTTTGGTTGAAAAATATCGAAAAATTTATTCAACGATAAACGAGTTCATGTCCTATGGATGCTTCTCTGCCCAAGGATTTGGCTTTCTTAAGTGCTTCACGGAAAATTTAAATGCCGTTAGAATGCTGAAGTTGTATAAGGATTGTCTATTAAAGTCAGCTGAATTATGATATGGGAGAAATAACATCGATTCGATATTACACGAAGATAACGACCCGAAACACAGAAGTAAACTGTGCACTAAGTGGAAAGAGGATCACAATATTACAACTTTGGATTGGCCCTCTCAGTCACCAGATGCAAATCCCATAGAGAATGTGTGGGCTCTAATGAAAGCTAAGATAACCAAAAAGAAATTAAAATCAACAAAACATTTTATTCGATTGCTTAAAAGTACGTGGAGATCTCTTTCCGTGGAATATGCTGAAATTCTAGCTGCCAGTTGTCGCCAAAGATGCCAAGATACGTGGAGGTCTCTTTCCGTGGAATATGCTGAAATTCTAGCTGCCAGTTGTCGTCAAAGATGCCAAGCAATTATCGACAATGCAGGAGATTGGACCGCATATTAAACTTCCTGTCGAAAACCATAATAATATGTATTTCTCAAAAATTAAACACTTGTTCAAATAAATGTAACATACAGTCTGTTGGAGAAAAACGTTTTTTGTTGAACAAACTGTATAAGTATTAACAATATTTTTAGGTTGAAGCTAAAAGGGACTCCTCAGTTCTATGCTGATGATGGATCTTTTTTGTATGCAACGGATACTATCAAAGATTTGATATTAGATATCCGATCGGTTTTAAAAACTATAACGCAATGATTTGGAAAACATTTGTTGAAAATTAATTTAACAAAAACAAATTTTATAATCTTTAACAACTATAGGCAAATTCCAGATATGAAGGAGCTATCAGTAATTTATTTTAACGGTTACAATGTACTAAGAGTTGAACAATTAAAGTACTTAGGCCTATGGTTCGACTCAAGATTGAATTGGAATGAACACATAACTAAACTAAAAATGAAATTGATTACACTTAATTTTGCCATATATAGAAGCAAAAGTAATATACCAAAAAAAAACAACTATGGTTATTATATAACTCGTACTTCATGTCCCAAGTAAACTAACTCAATGCTATATGGAATAGGTGCTCTGAACAAAAAATTAACGAACTGCAAAGATTGCAAAACAAAATGATTAACAATATACTGTCATTACCAATTCGAATAGCTACGATGAGTCTGTATGAACATAGACTTGATATACGGAAATATTCAATATTGCAAACACTTTGCACTTTCTTCAAAATAAAAACTGGACTAATTAAATATACTTAATATAATGATACATGAAACAGAAAATCCCACATATAGTATTAGGAATTTTTCTAACATTAGAACTTTTTTCTTTCGAACGGAAAGAAGCGCACGATCAATACGCAACTATGGAGTACAAAATATTTAATAAGCAACCAGAAACTATAAGGAATTTAAACAATATTGTGATGTTGAAAAGAAATGTTATAACGCTGCTGTTAAGAAACTTTAATCTTAATTAGATATTTGAAATAAGTTATATTTTTATAATACTTAAGTAATAATCTCATATTGAGATTTTATGTCCTTGCGTATTTGATGGCGAGTTAGTATTTATATAATTTAATTAGTTATCTTCTCACACAAAATTGTATATTTTTTGAGAAAGAATTGTATTTTATAAAATGAAATTCGTTATCAATAAAGGAAAAAACAAAAGAAAATCTCGCACTTAGCTCAGCAAACAACAAACCTTGCAAGTCTTGAAAGCAAACGTTGGTGAAGAAACAACAATTCAAAATGCGATAAAACGAGATCAACTTAAGAAATGGTCATTTGTTGGTCACTGATATAATTAATTGAACTTAATGTCATAAATTTTACATCGTCAAGTAAAGTTTCCATGAAAACAGAATCCAATATTTAACCATTTCTAACAAAATGACAGGTATGTAATACACATTATGACATTACTTTCGCTCAACCTTATGAAATTGAAAAAAATAACTCAAACACATGCAGAAGTACAACTTGTGTCCTTAGATATTACACAGGATGTTCTCATTACCTCATTTGAGTTATGTTGCAATGTATGCAGGAGTATGTCGGCACGGTGCAAGACACTTGTAACGGCATTTAGCTAATGGGACAAGAATTAACTTGCTGCAAGTGCTGCCATTAAGGAAATCAGTTTTTCCTTATGTAAACTTTTATTTTTAGCAATTTGCTAAAGTTTTAAACTAACAGAGGAAGTTGAATTTGAGTGATGTTTGAAGTCCTGAGTATTCTCATTCACATAAATATTTCGGTAAAATGCTAAAGTATGGAATGAATTCTGATTTAACCTTTACTTAATGTACTTTACAAAGAAACTTTTCATAAAAATTGCCCATCGAAATTTTCGTACTTTTTGCGCTTCTATAATATACGAGTACTTAATATAAATTTAATTAGAGTAAGCAATGCTAAAGCTTGTATAAATCCTATTGGATATTTCCATGTAAAATTCTTTATATTTTTTATTTTTAAATTTTATTAATAAAAAATAGTGTGCGTCAGTGGAGCGCCCTACATAAGTTTACTTCTTCAGAATGTTTGCGTTTTGGGTTTTCCGGTTAGGTTTAGTAATCTCGTAAAACCTAGAGTCTATCGCAGACCTTACAGGCGTGGCCGAAGGAATTTTTACAGAAACTGGTTTTAAAATTGTTTATGTGCTGATTTATGCAAACGATAAGCCTAGTATAATTCAGTTGGATGGCTCACTGATGTCAGGTAGGCCACATCGGGATTAACTTCAATTTGATGGTTTACATTTCCAATGTATCCAAGGACCATTGCGAAATCATCTTCTCCTCCAAAATATTCATACTAAAAGGATGCCATCTCATTTGCTGCATCATTATAATTATAATTATTATAATTATAAGTATTATAATTATAATTATTATTACTTACTTACTTAGCTGGCACTACAACCGATAATCGGTCTTGGCCGCCTCCACAAAGCTTCGCCAGTCACTTCTGCTATGCGCGCGCTGGCGCCAGTTGATAAGGTCAAGTGCAGTCAGGTTGTCCTGCACCTGGTCTTTCCAACGGAGATTGGGACGTCCCCTTCTGCGTGTTCCTCCACCGTGGCTCGAATAAAACACCCTTCTAGCCGGAGCGCTTTCTTCCATTCGCTCAACATGACCCAGCCAGCGAAGCCGCTGGAGTTTTATACGCTTGACTATGTCAGTGTCGGCGTACAGCTCATACACCTCATCGTTCCATTTAATTTACTCATTTAATTATTATTACCATCATTATACTAATCATTATTATCATCAAAATATTCAGATTGTATGGTCTCAATACGTCGAAAATTTGCCACTTGCCGATCTGAGAACTCGCGAATGTTAAGAGGTTGACTATATACTTGGCAAATCTCGTCTATATTTTGTTGTGCGAATGCTAGTTGTTTTCTTTCCACGGAGGAAAGATTACCCTGCAAATTTTCAAGTAACTTTTATGCCCTTCAATTTCGTTGAGAAGCGACTCAATGACTGCCGGTGATACATAATCTGAGAACCTTCTTCGGGGATCAATGTCATGAGTGTTGATACAGTTATTGGCTCTAATGAACTTATTAGTATTCATGCCATTCATGCTGTCTCTCCGCATTAGTATTTGGGAGTTGTATTTCAATGAATTTCGAATTCTGTTGTAAACCTTAATAAAAATTTCTGGAAGGCAGCAAGTTTCTTTCATCAAAAGTTGATGAAACTGCTGGATTACACAACGTGGACAACCTGACGTATGAGTGATTTTTGCTATATGAAATTCTGCAGTTTTATTGAGTAAGAAATTGGTTCTCATGTCCACTTGCAAATGTTAATCCAATTTAACGAGAATGTCTATGGATGTCAGCTATTGATATTGGAGCGTTTCCTTTAGCATTAACTTAAATTAAAAATAAAGTACAATTAGTAAGAATAAAAAAAGTTAATGGCATCAAATCGCTCATCTATGTAAGTATATCTGCAAAATATGTATTATTATAACATCGGTACAGTAGAGCTCCACAAGCGACTATCAACCCAACACAAATATTATTGACCCAATGCGTTGTTAGTCTTGAAATCAGGGCACCAGATTCTAAATCCAATCAAATGCAATCGCCTATAAATATTATATTAAAATAAAATATATTATAGAATGGATACAGTGTCGGACAATAAAAATGAGAACAACGTGTTCTGAAACCAAAAACCTTAAAAAAATATTTCTCTAGGCTTATGACAAATTTAAATAAATTTACTTTTATTCATTTGTTCCATAAGTGTAATTTTTTCTTAAAACAAAAACAAAATCAAATCAGTGTAAAAAAAATAAATTTAAAAGTTATACATAAAATCACATTTCAAAAGGACAAACAAAATAAGAACACTTCAATTAAAAAGAAAAAAATTATAAAATACTGACTCAAATTGTTCACTAATGCTTAATTGTGGAATAGCCTTTGTTAATTAAAACCGCCTTACACCTTCTAGGCATTGATTCCACCAGAGATGCGCAAGTAGCCTGGGGTATGGAATACCACGCTCTTCGAATGCTTTGCCACAATTCGTCTTTGTTTTTAGCTCTAGTACTGCCAATCTTCTCGTTGACAATATTCCACAAGTTCTCGATTGGATTAAGGTCAGGAGATTGTGCAGGCCAGGTTATAACGGGAATTCCATTATGGGAAAACCAATCTCGCGCAAGGATAGAGGTGTGCTTTGGGTCGTTATCCTGTTGCATTTGCCATTTCAGGGGCATTTCCCATTCAGCATAAGGAAAAATCACTTCCAGAAGGATGTTTACGTAACGAAACCTGTCCATCGTTTCTTTTATCCAATACAGAGGGCCCACACCTTACCAAGAGCAGCATACCCATACCATGATGCTTCCACCTCCGTGCTTAAACGTCTTCCTATTATATTTTGGGCTCAATTTTGCACTTTTCGGGCGTCTAACCTAACGTTCGTCATCACTTCCAACAAGATTCCCCTTGCTTTCGTCTGCCCATAATACGTTACGCCATTTTTTTGCATTAATTGAACCATTCCACTCAATGTGCGCTTTAGCGAACTCTATGCGACACTTTCGATGTTTTTGTGTCAACATTGGTACTTTTCGTCCTGTTCTCCCATTCATTTTTTTTCCCCCACCAAACGTCTCCTTAATGATCGAGCAATGTTTTTGTGTCAACATTGGTACTTTTCGTCCTGTTCTCCCATTCATTTTTTTTCCCCCACCAAACGTCTCCTTAATGATCGAGCACAAACTTGAACCCCTGTTTCCTCTCTAATTGCGGCAGCGTCTTTAAATGGATCGCGCACCGCCAAAATTTGTATGCGATTGTCATCTGCACTTGTAGTTTTGCGGGCCTGCCTCTCTTGCAATGAAGTTTTTGAGGTAATAAAGATTGGTAGACAAATGTCGAGGATCTGCTAATAGTTTTAACTATTTGGCGGATGTTTCGTCACTCATTTCGCAGTTTTTTCACCAACTCACACTCCTCCTTGGTGCAGGGCTTTGCTCGACCCATTTTGCTGTGACATTACGGAACAGTTTACATTTAATTTGTTGAATTACCCTCAATGCTACCATTTAAATGCTTACCAGTACAAATTATAAACAAATTTAAGTTTTCTTTTTAAAATATAAAGAAAAAATGTTTCGTCTGCTGTTCTTATTTATTGTCCGCTTTCGAATGCTTCGCTTCAACTTTTTTGTTTGGGAATCCCCAAAAAATATTTAAATGTAGTGTTGCTACCTGGAAATTTATAAAGTATATACCATACTATTTTCTTTTCTATAAAAATTGTTTGCCATAACCAGTCCGATAAAAAAAATCAATGGAAGTTTTATAGTGCAATGTGTTCTTATTTGATTGTCCTACACTGTATCAGTTGAAACAAAAGGAAGTGGTAAAGAAATGTAGAACACTATTGCATGCACTTTCAAACACATTACTAATTCTTTCATTTCATTCTTTGCAGTATAATTTTAGGCGCTGAATAAAAAATGAAAATATTGTTTATCTAATTTTGTGCTTAAGCGTTTTCATTTCAACACTTCAAATTAAATACAAATTACTATATACAAAATGATTCACTCCTTCTAAATGTAAGTAAATATGCAACAAATTGAGTCACATCATTACTAACTTTTCCTTCATATCATTAAATGTTGCCAGATGGATAAAATGAAAGGAACAAGCTGGAAAAGAAGAGAAGAAAAAAAAAATGCCGGAAAACTTTTATCCACTAAAAACATTCATACAACTAATTTTTGGAGACTGAGAGACGCTCCAGAGCACACATACACACACCTAAAAGTATACTACACCTACAATTTACTACGATTGCGCTTAAGCGAAAAATGCTGTAAACGAATTATAATGCAGTGATTCCATTTCATCTTCTCATGCCTGATATCAACTAAAAGTAATGTGCAAAACTTTTTCGTATTTAATAAAAATAATGAAATCAATTAGAGTGGAAAAACTTTTGCGCTCACCGTCATAGACATGGCAAATAGATAGAGTAGGATTGCCCCTAAAAGTATACTTGTAAAAATGTTGAAATAAGTTATGCGTTGGTGCGTCATTTGTTGAAAAAGAATAACAACAACAACAACAACAACAACAACAACAACAGCAACTCAATTGCCGATGAGTTCAATCAACAATTTAGCATGATGCTGATGATGTGCAATAAAAAATCTTGTTATATTTGTGTAACTTACACCCACACACTCACATAAAAACGAATTATCTTTCTGTCTCCATCTCTGTCGCACCCATCATCTACATTTTACTTGCAATACTTCATGCAATCAGCTACGATTTAACTACAATTGTACACCATTAAAAAGAAATAGTAAGTATTCGAAGAGCATGGGAAGAGAAAGGTAGTGTACGTTAAAGGAGCAACAGGATTTCCTACTTACTTAACTAGCGCACATATTTACATTTTCCTTTAAATGTGAATGTGTGTGTCTAAGTAACAAAGTAAGTATGTATGTATGTATGTAAGTAAAAAATGATGTATAAAAAGATTGAGAAACAAAATTCTTACACAACTTTCATGGATGTAAGATGTTCAATGAACGCTATTGCTTTGCTTTGCTTGTCGTACTGTTGTTGTTGTTTTCCTTATACACATAAATTGATGCAATTTATGAATCCTTTTTTGTTATGAAAGTGAATGTGTGCACTCAATTGCAAATAAAATTTCTTTCTTCGATTTTTTATTCATTCTTATTTACTTGGTAAATTAATGCCATTGCAAAGTACATACACCCACACACATTGATACCAGGAGGTAGATATGTGCATGTGGGTGTATAAGTGCACAGTAAATGCGTGTAGCACTATTACTTCAGTTGCAAATGCTGCTAGCAAGCAGTTGCGGAAAGATCGACAAGAAATATTGTATTTTTTTGTTTGTTTTATTGTTACTACTCTTATTTTTCTAACTTCTTCTTCTGTGTGCTGCTAATGAGGATACGCAAAAGAGAAATAATGACAAGTGAGAAATGATTTTTATTCTTGTTGAAGCTAATAATAATTTATAATCACTCTGCATACTTATACATTAACTTTTCTGTTATAATATTTATTTGAATTTCAAGGAAGTATTACAGTTTTCTTCTTCTTGTATCGTTTATTTTGTAGACATATGATTGTAATTACACATATTTATCGTCTTAGGTTCACTTCAATCTCGATTACATATATTGAAAATATAGTAAATATAAAACTTCTTTGGAATGGTTAATTAGAGGACTTTGTCTTAAGCTGAAATAAAGCTGGCATGCTCCACCACGGTGGAGGAACACGCAGAAGGGGACGTCCTAATCTCCGTTGGAAAGACCAGGTGCAGGGCAACCTGACTTATCAACTGGCGCCAGCCGAGGTGACTGGCGAAGCTTTGTAGAGGCGGCCAAGACCGATCATCGGTTCTAGTGCCAGTTAAGTAAGTAAGTAAGTTAGTTCTGCCTTGGTAATTTTTGTTTTATCCTTCAAGATACTATCAACACCACTATTTGAAAAGTTCTTTTTATTCTGAGATTTTTGCTGTTGCATTCAGATTAATCTAAATCATCTTACTCTGCTCTTACAGTCCCCTTCTGCGTGTTCCTCCACCGTGGTTCGAATAAAACACCCTTCTAGCCGGAGCGCTTTCTTCCATTCACTCAACATGACCCAGCCAGCGAAGCCGCTGGAGTTTTATACGCTTGACTATGTCAGTGTCGGCGTATAGCTCATACAGCTCATCGTTCCATCTTATTCGATACACGTCGTCCACGCATACTGGGCCGTAAATCTCACGGAGTATCTTCCTTCTTCGAACGCTCCTAACAGCCAACAGCCTCTCGTCATTGATGGTCAATGTCCACGTCTCTGCGCCATACATTAGGACGGAAAGGATGAAGGACTTATAGAGCGTTATTTTCGTCGGTCGAGAGAGTGCTCTACTTCTCAATTGCCTACTGAGCCCGTAGTAACACCTGTTGGCAAGAGTTAGTCTCCGCTTGATCTCAAGGCTGACATTATTGTTGGTGTTTATGCTGGATCCTAGATATACGAAATCCTTGACGACTTCAAAAGTATAGTTGTCAACAGTGGCATTTTGTCCAAGACGCCGTGACTCTTTGTTTGTTGACACAAGGTATTTCGTTTTGTCCTCCTCCTTGTTCACCACTAGACCTCGTTCACTCGACGAGACTCCCTTTCCAAGTTGGAGAATGCTGCACTGACTGCTCGAACGTTTTTGCCAATGATGTCAATATCATCAGCGTATGCTATCAGCATGACACTCTTGTAGAAGATAATGCCAGAGATGTCGATGTTCGCAGCTCGAATTATTTTCTCCAGCATAAGGTTAAAGAAGTCGCACGATAGGGAGTCACCTTGTCTGAAACCTCTTTTGGTATCAAATGGTGCGGAGAGGTCTGTCCCAATTTTCACTGCGCTGGTGGTGTTGGTCAGTGTCATTTTGCAAAGACGAATGAGCTTTGCAGGGATACCAAAATCAGACATTGCGGCGTACAAGTGATCCCTAATCGTGCTGTCGACTGTGGAAGGCGGCTTTATAATCGACAAATAGATGTTGGGTGTCGATCTGTTTTTCTCGGGTCTTTTCCAGGATTTTGCGTAGTGTGAATATCTGGTCGATGGTGGATTTACCAGGCCTGAAGCCTGAAGCCACATTGACAAGGTCCAATCAGTTTGTTGACGATGGGCTTCAGTCTTTCGCACAGTACGCTCGATAGAACCTTATATCCAATATTAAGAAGGCTTATCCCACGATAGTTGGCGCAGATTGTGGAATCACCTTTCTTATGGATTGGGCAGAGTACGCTGAGGTTCCAATCCCTTGGCATGCTTTTATTCGACCATATTCTGCATAGAAGCTCATGCATGCGTTTTTGGAGCTCTTCGCCTCCGGTCTTAAACAACTCAGCAGGCAAGTCATCTACACCTGCAGCCTTATTGTTTTTCAGACGAGCAATGGCTGTTAAGACCTCCTCATAGTCGGGCTGCGGTACTTCAACGCCGTCAATGATTGGGGTTTCCGGAGTGGATTCCGCAGTGGCGGGATTATTGCAGTCATCGCCATTAAGCAGCTACGAAAAGTGCTCCCTCCATAATCTCATTATGCCCTGAACATCTGTCACCAGATTTCCGTCTTCATTCTTGCAGGAAGAGGCCCCGGTGTTCAAAACATCAGTCAGGCGTCTTATTCTTTCAAAGAATTTTCGGACCTCGTTCCTGTCCCGCAACATTTCGATATCATTGAACTCGCGTCTTTCTTCGTCTCTTTTCTTGCGCCTGAAAAGACGTTTCTCCTCCCTCCTCAACTCTCTGTATCGCTCCTTAGCAGCTCGCGTTGCAACTGACTGCAGGGTGGCTCTGTAAACAGCGTTTTTCGCTTCAGTAGCATCCCGACACCCTTGGTCGTACCACATATTTCTCCGTCGACGGTGATAGCCTAGCACCTCTTCGGCAGCCGTACGCAATCATCACTTAACGTTAAACTCTACTCGGAAATGATAATTAACAACGACCGAAACTTTTCATTTCAAATACAATAAATAAAACAAAAAAGTTAAAAATGGATTTACACATGCACAGAGAAAGTGTAAAACAAATATTAGTCATCATGATTTTCTTTTCAGATTGAAAAGTCTTACGTGGCGTGGCATATGAGCAACACTTTTCTTCACCGTCCATATTATGGCAGCGCTTAGCCAGCCAAACAGTTTTGCTGTTGCTTTTCACAGCCAAAATCAAAAAATAGAAAAATAAAATTTTTCAACACCTGAAGCACCTCTTGGCAGGCAATGGCAAACCTACAAGGTAAAAATTGCCTATGGAAAGCTTTTCACTTCGCCGTTCGGATACGGCATTACATTGTAGATCCCTTCCATTCATATTTGTAGAGTGGATGCGAAAAGCTCGGCCTAGGCTTTCCATAGGCTGTTGTGCCATTAAAAGAATAAAGCAGAAGATTTCTATACATCGGATGAAATCTTTGGTGACCGTAACCGGAACAAGGCGACTAGGACCCAATCATTCAAGAACAATAAAATTTCTTTTGGCTTGAAAGGGTGATAAGGACGCACCAGTTATGAACTATTTACATAGTTTTAAACACTTTGAAATAATGTAAATATATATTACTCATACGCCATGTAGGCTGTACTTGTCAGATAACAGCTGAAAAAAGTAACAGTTCAAAATCTCAGTTAACTACCCTTACAGTGCTCATACTCGTACTTAGTATTGCTCTTAATAAGAGCAATCGACTTCCATTGGTCCGGAGCCGAAATACGATAATGAAATGAATATCATTATCACATCAGCTTGAATAGAAATGTTGCACAATACTTTAAGCAGAATACGTAGCACAATATAACCGCAAGGATTATTAAATGCCAGCCATGGCGTAGAATAAAAACGATAAGTTGAATCTTTTTGGTAGGAGGTCAAACATAGAAGGAAATCGGTAAATAACCTCATCGAAAAAAAAAACAATAACAAAATAAAATGCAAAAGCAGAAATTTGCGTATTAACTTACTTTCAGCTGCCGAAGAGATTTTCTCATTACAAATTTAAGTGCCCTGATTGACAAACCCATTAGTAGAAATAGCTACTATTAAGTATTTGCTATAACTTTTAACTGCCTGCGTAGCAATACAAAGTGGTAGAAATAATATTCTAATTACTTACAAGACAAAAAACGAAAAAATAAGAAATAAAACGGAAATACATAAAACGAAAACGATGTGCAGAAGCAGAAAGAGAGAGAGAGTGAGCGAGCGAGAGAGAACGAGAGAGAGAGAGAGAGAGAGAGAGAAAGAGAGCGGCAGCCATTCTTTTATATAGTCATCAGTATGGAAATCGCGACTAACTTGACTACGGACCCAAAAAGTGAAAGAGAAGGGAACCATTTTGCCGCATCGTCACCGGTAACAGCATAAAATGTAAAATTAATTAGTAAATGCGTTTCTAAGAGCACCGAAAAGGAGCGGAAACTGTAATTTGTTAATAACACCCACAGGCACCTGCACACACACACACACACACACACACACACACACACACACACATACACACACACAAACACACACACACATATCCACGTTCACACCTAGTAATTGATAGCAATTCCAAAACCGAAAATTTTTTATTTCACAGTTATTTAGTTGTGAAAAACTTTTGCTGTCACATGTTTTAATTGATGTTTAAATGATTTGAAGCTGTTGTTACTATCAACGTTAGCAAACCTTTGAATATTTATGTGTAGTAGGACAACATGTGCAAAAGTAAAGTAGATGCAAGCGGTAACTAAGCCGTTTCGGGTATGGCAGAAAGCGTCAATAGAGCCTTCTGCCCCATAACTCAACCTTAGGGATTCTCGTCTCTACTTCCTTCATCATTTAAAAGGAAATATTGCTCCAAAAGAACGTGAGTTTGTGCGCTCACTAGCAGTGTTCACAGATACCATACACATATGTACATCAGTTTGTATGTAGATGAAACGTGCTCCCACGTACAACCACACACACACACACAGTCACACAAATACACTGTCATCCAACCACGAGTGACTACTACATATAACGATGTCACACATGGATTCGCCTCTGTGACTTTTGCTTCCTTTTTCATATTTGCAGCCATATGTTGTATCTATTGAATTTTTTTTTTTTTTTTTTTTGGTATTATGTTCTTATACAAGTATAAATATGTTAGTGTATGTGTTTATATACTTGTGTACATAGTTTTGAGTGAGTTGACTATTTTGTCACTAGCGTCAAATAGGGCCACTTTCCTTATGGACGCACACCACTTACGCCCATGGTACGTGTTTGGAAAGTGCTTGCCATTTGTTGGCGGCAACAGCAATGCCAGCGTTTAAACTCAACCATATTTTTCTCATTTTGGCATTTTTTAATGTGTGTGTGTGTGTATGTGCGTTTGTGTGTGTGTGATTTGGTGTATGTTCGTGTAGTTTCTCCTCCTATATTTACAGAACAAATGCTTTTAATATTCAATGCATGTCATGAGTGTAGTCGGTAATTTATTGTTTGAAGATTTAATGAGTGTTATTTAGTTACAATTTAAGTGAGCTTAGTGAGCATATTCAAGTAACAAGCGAATTATTCATTAAAGAAGTTTATTTATAACAAATTTAAGTACCTTCACATGTAGTTGCAAAAATGAATGAAAGAATTTAGTTCATTTCAAACTCTTTTAGTTTCAGAATATCACAGCGCGATATTGATGTTGATGTTAAAATTGAGACCAAAATCAAACCAGATAACAGATAAAAAGATTAATTTTCACACCGAAACCCGGAACAAAAAATCAGTCTAAAAACCGGCCCAAATATGTAATCCAAATTTGCTTAAAAATTGTGATAAAAACTCAAACGTAAAACAAAGCAAAATATCACACTAAAATGTAAATCAAAAATTAAACAAAATATCAGGCTAAAAGTAAAAAATTAGTCTAAGGTCAGACAAGATCAAAAACAAATCTTCAAGCTAGCATAAAACGAAGTTCAGACTACTAACACTGTGCGACAAGTGGATATATCCACTAATTGGATAACGGAAGCGTCCCAGAGTAGTGTGGTGCAATTCTCCTTTGGGCCTAAATGCCAGATTTTGTTTGACGCTGTCCTACAGCTTGCCCATTTCTGAACATATTGATTGGTATACATACGAGGTATAATCAAAAAATAACCGTTATTTTTTCAAAAAATATTTATTTATTCATCAACAACTATCTTGTCCCCTTCAAAGTAATCCCCCTCAGATATAATACACTTATGCCAGCGTTTTTTCCAATCCTCGAAACACTTCTGAAACGCGCTTTTTGGTATCGCCAACAGCTCCTGTTTCGATTCTTTTATCTATTCTTTTATCTCCTCAATCGTAGCAAAACGCTTTCCTTTCATCGGTGTCTTCAGTTTACGGTGGTTGAGACATGATAACGGTTTTGTTTTTGGCCAAAAACTTACGCACAAGCGACGTTATTTTTGCTCAAAATTTAGCAATTTGTAAGGGTCAACCTAAAATTTCAGTAAAAACATCCTGACCTTCATACATATCACCTAGTGCGATGGATAAAGGTACAAGTTTTCGTACCAAAATTGAGTACTTACCTATATGCATAAAGTTTATATAGGCCCCCCCCAAATAAAAGTTGTTCACTTCCGACAAGAAGGCATTTCTGACTAGCGGGTAAATTAAATAACACTCTTTTACCGTTCTTAGGAGAAACTTTTTATAGGGCAGCATGAACAAGCTATACTCTACCTTTTTTTAACATATGCATAGTGACTGCAAAAGCCTAAGATAGCGGTCACTTGGACAGTAGGGGAAAAGGTCAACGTCCTTAACTGATTGGCACGGTTATCCGCAGGAAAGTAGAGGTAATATTGCTTACTTGTGGCAAGAAAAATTTGAACTGTCGATCAGAAAAAAGAAGATTGACTGCCTGGAGCTTGAACAGGAAAGACGTACTTTATTCAAATTCTTGCTATCGATATAAAATATAATATAAGTGAATTGCTGGACCAGGAATACCCAAGCGACCAGAAGCATAAAGTTCTGGGTGGATTGCTGCTAAATGTTGGATCACCAGGGAAAATATATAAAATACATCACAGTATAAATGGCATGCAACAGGAGATCAACATAAATATATCTGTTAAAACTGAAATAGACATAGGTACATATACCAGTCTATTTCCAGGGCATAATGAGATTATGGAGGGAGCACTTTTCGCAGCTGCTTAATGGCGAAGACGGCAATAATCCCGCCACTGCGGAACCCACTCCGGAAACCCCAATCACTGACGGCGTTGAAGTACCGCCGCCTGACTATGAGGAGGTCTTAACAGCCATTGCTCGGCTGAAAAACAATAAGGCTGCAGGTGCAGATGGCCTGCCTGCTGAGTTGTTTAAGACCGGAGGCGAAGAGCTCAAAAAACGCATGCATGAGCTTCTATGCAGAATATGGTCAGATGAAAGCATGCCAAGTGATTGGAATCTCAGCGTACTCTGCCCAATCCATAAGAAGGGTGATTCCACGATCTGCGCCAACTACCGTGGGATCAGCCTTCTTAATATTGCATATAAGGTTCTATCGAGCGTACTGTGCGAAAGACTGAAGCCCATCGTCAACAAACTGATTGGACCTTATCAGTGTGGCTTCAAACTTCAGGCCTGGTAAATCCACCATCGACCAGATATTCACACTACGCCAAATCCTGGAAAAGACCCGAGAAAAACAGATCGACACCCATCATCTATTTGTCGATTATAAAGTCGCTGCCGCCTTCGACAGCACGATTAGGGATCACTTGTACGCCGCAATGTCTGATTTTGGTATCCCTGCAAAGCTCATTCGTCTTTGCAAAATGACACTGACCAACACCACCAGCGCAGTGAAAATTGGGACAGACCTCTCCGCACCATTTGATACCAAAAGAGGTTTCAGACAAGGTGACTCCCTATCGTGCGACTTCTTTAACCTAATGCTGGAGAAAATAATTCGAGCTGCGAACATCGACATCTCTGGCACTATCTTCTACAAGAGTGTCATGCTGCTAGCATACGCTGATGATATTGACATCATTGGCAAAAACGCTCGAGCAGTCAGTGCAGCATTCTCCAACCTGGAAAGGGAGTCTCGTCGTGTGGGTCTAGTGGTGAACGAGGACAAAACGAAATACCTTGTGTCAACAAACAAAGAGTCACGGCGTCTTGGACAAAATGTCACTGTTGACAACTACACTTTTGAAGTCGTCAAGGATTTCGTTTATTTAGGATCCAGCATAAACACCAACAATAATGTCAGCCTTGAGATCAAGCGGAGACTAACTCTTGCCAACAGGTGTTACTACGGGCTCAGTAGGCAATTGAGAAGTAGAGCCCTCTCTCGACCGACGAAAATAACGCTCTATAAGTCCCTCATCCTTCCCGTCCTAATGTATGGCGCAGAGACGTAGACATTAACCATCAATGATGAGAGGCTGTTGGCTGTTAGGAGCGTTCGAGAGGAAGATACTCCGTAAGATCTACGGTCCAGTATGCGTGGATGACGTGTTTCGAATAAGATGGAACGATGAGCTGTATGAGCTGTACGCCGACACTGACATAGTCAAGCGTATAAAACTCCAGCGGCTTCGCTGGCTGGGTCATGTTGAGCGAATGGAAGAAAGCGCTCCGGCTAGAAAGGTGTTTTATTCGAACCACGGTGGAGGATCACGCAGAAGGGGACGTCCTAATCTCCGTTGGAAAGACCAGGTGCAGGGCAACCTGACTGCACTTGGCCTTATCAATTGGCGCCAGCGCGCGCATAGCAGAAGTGACTGGCGAAGCTTTGTGGAGGCGGCCAAGACCGATCATCGGTTGTAGCGCCAGCTAAGTAAGTAAGTAAGTAAGTACATATACCAGTAGTAGTGTTAAAATACATTAAGTTCAAATTCGAATTTACACAGTCAACATTTCAAATGTCCTTGCGCATTTAATTTAATTTTTTACACAAAACTGAATACAGTTTCTTTGATCCATTTTTTCGAATAGTAAAAAATCGAAGAGCACACCAAAACACGACTAACCTTTTTACCTGTCAAAAACAAACTGACAATCCAAAATGGTTGGTATTGCCAACATATATAACAGACATGTGTACCAACATAATAGAAAAAACAGAAAAATGCGAAAATCGAACATACGTAACTTAAGAAATTTGAAAATAACGGTTTTTTTTTGATCACACCTCGTATAGTGTTAACATGATTTAGAAATATATTTATATAGTATGACATATTTTTTCTTGTGGGTGTTTAATCATACCAACACGCATATCTCTCGATTATTTATTTATCTTTGCTTTTAATTATAACAGCTCTCTCTAAAGTAATATTCACCACGCTCTCACAGATTTACCGCTGTTATTCTATTTTTATATTCTAACCGCATAATATTACTAGGCCAATAGGAAAATTTATCAATAGGTGATTTATAGGTGATTTAATTATAAATAATTTTACTAGTACAGTATTTTAAAACTACTTAAAATCTTCGTAAATAATTAGTAATATTAGTAATGAAATGAAATATTTACAAAGTAAAATAATTAGTATCAGTTTGTAATAATAAAAATAAGTAATAATGAAATTTTAAAATATTATTATTTGATGAAATGCAAGGGTGAACAGTGGATAAGTTAAGCAATGGGATATCGACAGTATGGTAATACATCGATATCAGGTAGGGTGGGTACAACCTTTAAATTTTAGTTTCTTATTCATTTGTTGGTGGTAGTTACATACGTGTTCAATAGTTTTCTTATGGAGATTACTTTTTAGGATTTTTCCTACTGTAATTAAAATTTAATGTAACTCTTCACATCATATCATTGAAGCTAGTCCACTCCCATTTTCCCTGCGCTAAGACTGAAGCATTGCTAGGTATGCAGCGACCGCCACACATGATGACAGCCTTGAAGAAGGTGGAAGTTCGTTACAAGTTCTGGCCAATAACGGGAGAATAGCGGGGTATTTTGTCATCTTTAGACAATTTAGCGAAATTTTAAAAAGGATCATTACGAAGCCATGTATGTAAAGACGTCCTGTCACAGTCCTAAGTTAGAAGATTCGCTTACAGAAGTCGCTTAGCCAGGAAAAGGAAAATCGAGATGGAAAGGCTACGCCAAATAAATTTTACAATTTAATATAAATTGTAAATCTAAGAATTGTAACTGCTGCTATTCTTTTTTATTGTTTGAGTTGAATTTACCTGAACCATTAATTGATAGAAAAAATCTCATCCTTAAATTGAAGGTTCTTAACAAAATTGATGAATAAATCATCTCCAGACGGCTCTGCTATGCAAGTGTTAAACCTGACCCAGCCAGCGAAGCCGCTGGATTTTTATACGCTTGACTATGTCAGTGTCGGCGTACAGCTCATCCTTCCATCTTATTCGATATACGTCGTCCTCGTGTAGATCATAGATCTAACGGAGTATCTTCTTCCCGAACGCTCCTAACAGCCTCTATTCATATTGTTGGTTAGCGTCCACATCTCACTGAGCCATACATTAGAACGGGAAGGATAAACACCTGTTGGCAAGATTTAATCTTTGCTTGATCCCAAAGCTGCCATTATTCTTAGAGTTGATGCTGGATCCTAGGTAAATGAAATCCTTGACGACTGCAGAAGTATGTATAATTGGCAACAGTGGCATTTTGTCTAAGTTTGTCAACACAAAGTATTTCACCACTCGACGCGACTCCCTCTCCAGATTGGAAAATGCTGCACTAACTGCTCGTGCCTTGGTGCCAATGATGTGAATAACATCTGCCCATGCTAGCAGCATCACTCCAGCCTCAAGCCAACTAACTTATACTAAATAAATAACAAATATTTACAGTATCTGATTTTCAATAATTCTAATACTAATTTAAACACATTTAAATGAGAATTGAGAAATTTAAAGAGAGAAAAATTTTAAAATTTTAACTTAATATTATGTAAATTAGAAAACATCGAGTATTATCGCATTCACTACGTTAATACTTAGAAATTTTCATTCATATTTATTTGTATATTTTATGTTAAGCATTTTAGTAAATTACAATATGCCACAAAAGCCCAAAACTACAACATCAACATATTTGCGGCATAAACACACACTTCCACACTACCACACTTCTACATTCATTCAAGTTTACATATAAATAGAACATACATAAATAGAATGTATTTAAGTATAAGTACGTGTAGGTATATACAAAGTTGTATGATTGAAAAGTAAATATTATATAACAGCACCATGATGTATGGACCTACTGATTAAGTGCTATGCCCGGTGTACTCGCATGTCGAATTGCTATACAAATATAATTTGAAATAAAACTAGAAAGAGATTAAGTTCGGTCAAATATGAATATTACTTGCCCTTCAACAAGCTAAATTTATATACTTGTGTATTATCTCTATTACCTATGTATATATGGGAAAATTTTTGGAGGTGTATAATTGGTTGACTATGTCCTGCGAAGCATGAAGTACTCTACAGAGGCTCTCTATCTGTGTTTCATATATGACATGTTTTAATGTTGCTTCTTTAAAATGTTCTCTCCAACTGCTAAGCTCTTCTCTACCTGTTGTAAGTAGTATCTTTTCGTTTACCCGGTGATATTACCGATGTATCTATTCTGATATTTATTAATATACCAATTCTCATCAAGGCTACTTATGTGTTGTTATAAACCGATGTAGGATACCTGCATGCAGGATACCTACATAGAAATGATTTGGGCTTCCATCAAATAAACAAACGAATGAAAATATTCAACATAAATATTATGAACATGAATATACATAAGTACGCTCAGTAGTCATTAAGAGAAAGTGTGTAAATATGCGGATGCAGCTTCAATATGAAGACAGTGTCGGATTAATTGGGGGCAAGCTTTCTCCCTCAACAACCAAATTGTAAATGTTTTCAATCGATTTTAAAAACTTTCTTCAGTGCAATGTTTATTGAAATACCTTTAATTATATTGTATTATTATATTACTTATTAGTATTATAACTGAAATTTCAGTAGAGTTTGAAAATTCCTTTCTGATCTATGTTTAGGTCTGAATTTATAGGCTGGGTTTAAGTCTTATGCTAGGTTTGCTTGATTTGAATTTGCATTGTTTTTAATCTAAGTTTAATCTAGGCTTAATTTGGTTGGAGATTTTTTTATCTTGTTTAGATGCGATTTTGGTAGGTTTCTGTGCTTTGAATTTTGGTTTGAAGTAGATCTGAGTTTTGCCCATTTTCTTGTTTGATTTGCTCTATCTAAACTTAGGTTGAAATTCGATCTTACTTTGACTTGAATTTGGTCTTAGTTTTAGTATAAATTTGTTCTGATTTTGGAGCAAGTTTCATTATAATTTTCGTGCTTACTTTTGATCTGAGTTTTGATGTTAATTTGATCTGAATTTTAGCTGAGTTTTGCACCGATTTTGTTCAAAGCTTTTGTAGAAATTTTGGTGTCCTTTTAGCGAAAGTTCTGGTTTGAATTTCTAATGATTTTTGGCTTGACTATTTATCTCTATCTGGTTTGAATCTTGTTCCGAAATTTGGTCAGACTTTTGTTTCGTGTTTCTTGACTCGCAGTAGGAAAAGGCATTTACCACAAAGACAAATATCACCCCGAAAGCAGGGACATCATAGCATCAAAGTCACATCTCCTACTGACACTCCTGGCCTTAAATTATTTGGAGTTTTTTTTCATAATTATGATGTGAATTATACACCTCCATAAGCTTAGGAAATCAAAGCGACTAATTGGGAATTAGGACAGCAAAAGAGTTGCCTTTCATCTTAGGTTTAGCAAAATGCAACGAAGAATACTTCAAACTGGGGGAGCACATGAAGAATTTAGGCAAAGCCGAGGACGGTACCGGTCGCTTCTAGCAAGGCGATAGGGAAACTAAGGAGGTCATCTTACTGCGAGGCCCTCACTCGCAGTAGGAAAAGGCATTTACCACCCAGACAAATATCACCCCGAAAGCAGGGATATCATAGCATTAAAGTCACATCTCCTACTGACACTCCTCAGCAAGATTAGCTTATCTGAAAGCTTGTAAACCAGCCTCTATCAGAGTTACAATAGACCTTTTGGTCGCAGTACACATCACTTGCCTAAGTTAATCAATCAAATGAGGTGAATTTCTTCTGAATTTCGCCATTAATTTTATTCTTATTTTAGTTTGAATTGGCTTTTCTTTTGGTCTAAGTTTGAATCTAGGTTTGAATGTTTTACCCGTTCTTAGTCTTAGTCTTTTCTCTCTACTTTGTCTGAAGTTTGGTCAGAATTTTGATTTGAATTGTGCTCTTAGTTTTGTTCCCTGTTTTGGTCTGAATTTTTTTGTCTTAATTTTGGTTTAAATTTTAATTGTTTTTGATCTGTAACTATGTCTGAATGCTGCTACGAATTTTCACCAAGTTTTGGAACTGATTTTCAACTGGTTCTGGTTTTCTTCTAGTTTTTGATGTGATTTTATTATTCGGTTTTAATCTGAAAAGCAAAACCAGCACTTCCTCTAGAAATCCGAAATACGCCACTGCGTATAAACACACATACTAGATAGGCACCTTTGATGTTAATAGAAAAGCTAGTGGCTGTGAATGTGGTGGGCAGTTGCAAATGTACATTGTGTGAAAAATTGTGAGAAGCACATCAAATCCAAGCGCCGACACACAAAACCAAAAGTATTTGCATTTATGTACTGAGTGGAAATCGTACCAAAACAACAGGACATTAACACACACACACACATCCTTCCACATTGACTCACACATACTACTGCGGTATACATACTAGCTATAAAATATAATGGAGTATGAATATGCGCAAATCATTGGGATTAAAAACTTGTGCATGTCAGCGGAAGTTATATGAAAAACGCAGCTGTCCATAAAAATGACCCAGTCATTTTGTAAATACACATTTACATATATACATAGAAAGACGGAATGGAATGGCCTGGCATTTTATATGTATTAATTAAATTGAAGCGACAACTTCAAGTTTTACTGCTGAATTAAAGTCGCTTTTTAGACGACTTTCCTCCCTGGAGTTATTTGCTTGTTTCTTTGTTTTCCTGGTTCCGCAAATTTGTGACTTTTGTTAACGTGTCAGAATTTTGTATTTCCGAAAATTGGTTGGAAAAAATTTTGCATAAAAAGCGAAATTCAAGAAAGTACATACCTAAGTAAGAAAGGAAGAAAGAAAGATTGAGATTTTATAGTAATAATAATAATGAATTCAATTTGTGAACAAAAGCAGAAACATGAGCGGGGCAAGCACGGGAAAAGAGGAAAGGCAGAGGACAAGAGAATCAGAGAAGGGAAGCGCAGGCAGCAAAAATTTTCCTTCAACTTGAGCGCATTTGCATTTGTGTTACATCTGTGACTACAACAACAATAACGAAGTAAGACTATGAGAAAAGGAACTTTGAATGTGCCCAAGCTCGCACACACACACACACACACAGAAATACACCGAGATAGAGAGAAAACAAATGAACAGATATGCCACACAGACACAAACACACGCACACACACACACAACACATACACACAAATATAAAAAATGTCATGCAATTTAACATATAAATGTAAAGGACATCAGCAAGATGCGGTTGCTGCCACACTGCGGCCCGTACCCGACCACATCGTGTCTCGCCTTCATATTTCAAACTTCAAAAAGCTAGCGTTTCTTTTCTTTTTTGTCTTTTGTGCTGTAGACTAAAAACATATAAAAAAACAAAAAATTAAAAAAAATAAGAAGCAGGAGACAAATATCGAGTATAAAAGAAATCATTAAATTACGAAGGCAAGAAAAAACTGCACAAAAAAGAAAACGAAATGATGAGCGCAGAAAAAACCAAAAAAGTTAAAAATAAAAAAGGAATTGTAAAATTTTCCGTAGCGCTTTGGTAAATTGATCCAATTTATGGTTTATTCTATGGCAAATTGCGAGTGAAATGCGAACGTTTATGTTATTGTTGTTGTTTTTGTTGTTGTTGTTGTTGTTGATGCTGTGTGTCTGTAGGGACACTAGCTGTTGGATCCTGGCGAGCGCTCTTCTTCATCCTTTGCCTGTTGCAGTCACAGTCGCTTCAACATTATGCAATTTTTGTGCTTTTATCTTTTCCTAGAGTTTATTTTTTGTTTTTGATTTTGAAAGGATTTTTAAATCAAGTTGACATAAATATTTGCCAAAGGAATAGCATAAAATTTGTTAAAACACTAATGGTAACAGTAGTCACAGTAGCGGTAGTAATAGCAGTTGAAGTGATAGGAGTATGATAGGAGTAGAAATGATTGGTTTAGTTGAGACAATGTCATATTATGTCAAGTAACACTAGTTAACAAAATTTTAGTTTTTGCTTCAATAAACGTGAGTCATAAAGTTACTATGTACTTCGCATTAGGTCTAAAAATGTGCGGGCTCCTTTGAAGTACGTTAAGAAAAGTATTTCACTTCACCGTTCAGATTCAGCATAAAACTGTAGGCCACTTCCCTTCCCAAAAAAAACGAAATACCTTGTGTCAACAAACAAAGAGTCACGGCGTCTTGGACAAAATGTCACTGTTGACAACTACACTTTTGAAGTCGTCAAGGATTTCGTTTATTTAGGATCCAGCATAAACACCAACAATAATGTCAGCCTTGAGATCAAGCGGAGACTAACTCTTGCCAACAGGTGTTACTACGGGCTCAGTAGGCAATTGAGAAGTAGAGCCCTCTCTCGACCGACGAAAATAACGCTCTATAAGTCCCTCATCCTTCCCGTCCTAATGTATGGCGCAGAGACGTGGACATTGACCATCAATGATGAGAGACTGTTAGGAGCGTTCGAGAGGAAGATACTCCGTAAGATCTACGGTCCAGTATGCGTGGATGACGTGTTTCGAATAAGATGGAACAATGAGCTGTATGAGCTGTACGCCGACACTGACATAGTCAAGCGTATAAAACTCCAGCGGCTTCGCTGGCTGGGTCATGTTGAGCGAATGGAAGAAAGCGCTCCGGCTAGAAAGGTGTTTTATTCGAACCACGGTGGAGGATCACGCAGAAGGGGACGTCCTAATCTCCGTTGGAAAGACCAGGTGCAGGGCAACCTGACTGCACTTGGCCTTATCAACTGGCGCCAGCGCGCGCATAGCAGAAGTGACTGGCGAAGCTTTGTGGAGGCGGCCAAGACCGATCATCGGTTGTAGCGCCAGCTAAGTAAGTAAGTAAGTACTTCCCTTCCATGACAGTTGTGCTATTAGGAGATTGAAATAAATAAAGAAAGAAATAAAGTTTATTCCTAAAGCCTTGGAGTTGTTTCTATACAAATGGTACATAGAATTCAATTTTCTAAAGTATTGTCACAAAACTAAAAAGCGAAAGAACAAGCACTACAAAAATATGGAACATGGTGGGAAAATGTTCAGATCCACTATAAATGCCCTCGTAACACGCATACCGTGAAGAGACATGAGACATGTTAGGACTAAAAAATGGGGACCTTAAGAGAATGGTTTGGTCTCACTCTAGGCTTGTTACGATTTTCTCATGAAACTCATTTTTCAAATTGACACATCCTTACACTTTTTTCAGCTATGAATTAGTTTTTTGAAATGAAACTTCTTATGTGAACGTATTGAAATCTCGATCGTCAAACTTTTTTCTGACGAATTATTTTATTAACATTTGGTTCTCTATGCCTTCATCAAAAAATAAAACAAACTCATTTCTCTCAGTCTCTTAATTAAGGAATAAAATGGAAATGTGGAAGTAAAACGGCGCAAACTAAAGAGCGAGTAAATAAAATCCACTCTTGCAAGAACAACAAGAACAGTACTCTCTCTCTCTCTTTCCGTTATTTATGGAATTTTACTAAAGGAATTACTCGCAAAAACAACACAAATAACAATAACAGTAAATTCCTGTGAAGTCAAATACTCGCTAATATGAAAACTAGTCGATTGTGCGCAGTCGACCGTGTTTTTATGTACACATGAGATGACTTTGAGAGAGCCGATATATTGGCTTGTACTGCATGAGCCCGATTCCTTTGTAACCATTTTTTCCATATACATAGTTAGTATGAAAAAATTCCGACCACAATACCGGCTCTCACCGTCTGTTCATGGACTCTATGATACTCTCTCTCATATTTAAAAAGAACGAATGTACTTTCGTACTCTATGATACTCTCTCTCATATTTAAAAAGAACCAAAGTATTTTCGTATGAGAATTCTGCGTTAAAATTATTAATATTTTTCATTTGAGTTGATTTTTCCAACAAGTTGCTTTTTGTGGTCGCTGTGGCGTAGTGGTAGTGCATTGGACTGCTGCGCAGAGTGTCCGGGGTTCGAATCTCGGCACAGGCAAAATAAAAAGTAGAACGGCACCACCTCTTGGCAGGCAATGGCAAACCTACAAGAGTACAAATTGCCTATGAAATGCTTTTCACTTCGCCGTTCGGATTCAGATTCGGCATTAAACTGTATGCATTGCAATGAGTCAAATTGAAAGAAGATCGATATACTTAAGAGAACGTGAGGAAACATAGAAAACGTGAAAAACATATTGATGCATAGAAGTGAAATAAGTTGGTCGGGATAAGTTTCACTTCAGGCGCGACTTCTTAATTTACTTATTGTATGTATAATAATATGTTGCCTAGTGCAATTTCTTATCATTGCTAGAGCACATAGACCCGATGCTTATTTTCTTATTTATTTATTTATTTATTTATTTATTTATTTATTTATTTATTTATTTATTTATTTATTTATATTAATGATATTTTGAACATTGTGCAGTATCCTTATGCAAAACCTTGCCAGAGGATCAATTAAATGCAATAATTCAATTGATTAAATAACAATTGGATTTTACGTTTAACATTTTATTTTGCTTTGTGTGTTGTCTGCCATTGCAACTGCTGCAACTGAGTGCTTCTTTTGTTGCAACAAAGTTGTTGCAACATTTTTATTGCCTTTGGTAAATCGTAAACCTAATTCAATCTAGCTCCACTTCAAATCTGCTTATAAATTTTAAGTACATTTGACATAAATTCAATAATTTTCTGTTTGTTTTGCTTTTATAGTTTCACTAACTTGCTCACACCCAATCTCTTTGCTTTACTTACTTTTGGGCTCTGTGTAGTTGCCTTTGTCCTTTGATTTTATCCGTTGTATTCGTGCTCATACATTATTCTATTGCAGTTCGTTCATTTACACCTATACACTCACACACATACTTACATACTCTTGCATGCTTTTTCTATGGTGCACCTTTCGTGCACCTTTTGTTCACATATATGTATGTATGTACAAAGGCACACATTAATTTGTCTCACATATGTACATACTCGTACAAGTGGGAAACTTTATATACTAAGTAACAATGCATGTATATAAAAGCAAATGTCTCTATTTCTCTTGTTCTTAGTTTTCTTGTTGTTCTCGTTGTGTTGAATTTGTTGCTGTTGCTATTGTCGTTGTTGCAATTTTTTTTTTTTTGTAAGGCACTAATAAAATTAATCTTATGCAATTTCAAGGTACGTTAACTTTTAAATAAATTCAATGTATCCACATATACAAATTTGGCATGTATGTGTGCATTTGCTGCCCTCTAGGAAATGGAATATTTCCATCCTGGAAGCAATACATGGAAATTTAAGGCACTATTTTCTTCGTGCTTGACTCCATTTCTTTTTAGCAAACAGTTTGATTGGAAAGGAAAACATTCCACTTCGCTGTCTGAAGAAATTATGGGGAAACATTCTTGAAGAAATGTGGTGGAAAAAGTGAATCTCACATCTTCTTCCACACAAAGCAAACGTTATTCATATTTTCCTTGAGGGTAGCTATTAGATACTCCTGTGTTAAAGTGCTAAACAAACACAAACACACAAACACGCACACGCACACACACACGCACACACACGCACACACGCACACGCACACACACACACACACACACACACACACACACACACAGACACACACACGCACACAAACACACACACACACACACACACACACTCCCATTCATATGTTTACGCTTGCATCACACAAATGTTAAGAATTTGCAGCCACAAGTGTTTGTTTTAAAGTTAAGTAATTGATTCAAAGTTCATTTTCAAAACTTCTTATGCATTATTCTACACCCAAGCAGAAATACTACATAGTTTTTCGTTATGAGAAGCCGTGCATATTTCCATAGTATGTAACTTACTTCAAGATAGATCATTTTAATATAATTTACTGTTACCTTAAAAATATTTTGTGAAATACTTTATTCAAAAGTTTTCGAACATTTTGATTTTTTCCAAAACCAAGACCAATAACAAGAGCTGCCATTTCCACATAAATGCAGGTTAGGACATTATGGCCCAGCTGGCCATATTTCTTCATATCTTTAGATAGTAATTTCTTGAAATCCTAATGTGATAAGAGTTTTTCTGTCAAGTTTGGGCTCAGAGTCAAAAGTTGCATAATATCAGCTTGGGTAGTTGGGATTTAAAAATGCAGATCTACATATCTATACATGGTGTCACGAATGTCAATATCATCGCTTGGAGGTCTGACAGGCCAGCTTAAAAGTGATCTGGATATCAAAATATAATTAATTACTTTTAATTTTCGTGATATTAGCACTGTAATGAGGAATTAGGAAAATCGATATCTTAGAACAGATTTTCGAGTGCCACAGCTGCAAACTATGATATTTTAAGATTTAATTATTTGTTCGTGAACGCTGAATTGCACTGGTATTGATTATAGTCAAAAAAAAAAATATTGCGGTCCTACGAGAACCTTTAGAGAAAAAAAACATTTATGCCCGATTAACCAGTTTCATGTCTCAAAAACCATAAATGGTTTACTAAAGTAATATTCTGATATTCTGGTTAATTTTGAGCTGACCTATGAGACCTAAAGGGGATGACGTTGACTTTTGGGCCACCTTCTATATCAATTGTTACAGCCATTCTTTATCTGAAGAGTTTTACCTCGGAAGTACACGCCACCTTATTACATTGTGGGAAACTGTCTGTTTTCGAGGGGATTGCTGTTAAAAATCTATAAATTTTTGTTGAGATTATAATACGTACTCATCTTGTGCGTGTTATATTTGTACATGAATGGAAGGGACCTACAGTTTTATACCGAATATAAACGGCGAAGTGAAATGACCTGGTTATCAGGTCATAGTAAGCGAACTTCGTAAGTCTGTTAAAGTTTAAGTTAAAGTCGTGCACTTTACTTGCACAAACTCGTCAATATTTGCAGCGAAACAGTGGAAGGTTTATATAAGACTGAGTTTAAAGGCAAAGTATGTTTCCACATGCATATTTCGATCATCTTTGAACAAGATGATTTGTAAATTCCTTTGAATTCTAGAATGTGACATTTAATCAGTAACGGAAAATCGTTCCAAAATCATGCGGTTTCTTTTTCCTTTTATCTCTCATAGTTTAATGGTCTTCATTCGCAATGGCAACATCAATATATATATGTCTACTTTAACCAATTAACTGAATTTGAACGATTCCCTAGACTGCCTAAATGGAATCCCTAAAAGTATGCTAATCATATGGCTTTGTCTTCAGATTTTGCTTTCAAATATTCAGAGTTAATCTTGAAATATTTAATACCAACTAAAACAAAACAAAACGCTCCACCACAAACCCTACATTACACGAGACTGTATTAAAGTTGAATATTTTATTCGCTTTCAATATCAGCATGAATTGAGCGCATTACTCAAATAATATAAAATACTTGAATTTAAAACATGATTTAAATACTTTAAATAAATACTAGGTAGACACACAATACATATACTCGTACATATTTAAATCCTGTTGGTAAATTATGAGAATCCTATCGAGTCGAATCGAAGCAGCCACCAGCAACAGTGGCCAAAGAAGTGCCTTTGATCATTTCAATAAATTAATGTGAAATATATGAAAAATAATTTATTTACTGCCAACAGAGAGATAAACCAGAAGGCATACAAATCTACAGCATGTGGCATGCTACTTGAATATTCGTACTTGTGTTTGAATGCAGCAGCGGCAGCAGGTGTAAATACGTACTCGTATGTGCTATAATAACAGACATTTTTTTTTTTTATAATTCTTAGTGATGGAAGCATCGATAATGAATTGGGTACTGAATCGGGTAGTCTTCTTTTACAAGATGTAGTTTTTAGCCGTTTGTTATTTGTGGCAACACAAATTTAATTCACGGTAGGAAAAGGTCAAAAGTCGTTTGTAGACTCACGGACTTTCAAGTGCTCAGACATTTTTGTTTGTTTTACTGAATTAAATTCAATGTAGTTTATTTATATAAAATTTAAATAAAATTAAGTACGTATAGAATGAATTAAATTGACTGTTAAAATTTCGAGTACTTATTCACTATTACTTACGATCTGTTCGCTATTGATAACAAATATTGATTCAATACTGAGTAAAAATTTCGAAACGTTACTGAGTACAAGTTTCAAATCATAACTAAATACTGAGTACAGGTAACCCTCCTTCAACGCGGGTTTCTATAACGCGTTTTCGCTTCAACGCGGTTTTTAAAATGCGGAAATTTTCTTACAACGCTACTCCTACAACGCGATTTTTACGATTACATTTATATGTAACTCAATTTTTTTCAAATAAAAATTTACTATTTAATATTATAATAATATAATATTTACTATTTGAATTTAAAAAAGGGTTTCTTCCCTAATTAAAATTCTTTGCAATATGTACAAACTTCAAATCGCATTTTTACCGCCCCACACCACATCGCTATTACAGCCTTTAGATCAGGGCATAATAGCAGCGTTCAAAGCATACTACATACGCAAATCATTTGAGTTAATATTAGAGAAGATGGAGTCAGCAAATATTACTGTCAAAGAAGCCTGGAAACAATTCTCAATTTTAAATTGCGTTGAAATTGTTAGTGCATCACTTAAAGAAATTCGTCGTTCAACACTAAAAGCTTGCTGGAAAGCACTATTACCGTAAAAGGACATTCAGGAAACTGTTGCTACACAAATAGAAGATGAATACAGGAACATAGTGAGATTGGCGCATGTTTGATGAAATATCAATGGATGATATTCAAGAATCAATTGCGGACAACGAAATACGCGAAGCAATGACAAACGAAGAATCGGTTGGCGATAGCTCTGACGATCTTTCCGATGTAAAAAATAAAAACTCTTCATTAAAAAGTATCGAGAAAGTTTTAAATATGGCAAAGCAGTTGGAAGAATACATTTTGGAGAACGATCCTTTAAGGGTTAGAGCTGAAATATTTAAACGAAATCTTCAAAACAGCTTAACTCCCTATCACGAAAATTTATAAAGATTTACGAAATAAGAGCAAACAAACTACATTCGAAGATTTTTTCAAACCAACAATCGTCGAAAGGATGCCCGAATCTGCTCAGATTTTGAACTAGTCGAACAAAACGATCGATACAAATCATACTAAGTGAAGAGGAGGAGTAGAAAGTTATGGTTCTATTTTTGCTTTAATTTATTTAATTTATTTCAACTTGAATATGTTACGTAGAATTGAAATTTTATTTTAATATGTTTTTGTGGAAATAAAAGAAATCTTATCAATCGAATTTTATTATTATCCAATTTTTTATTAAAAAATTTTTTAGTTTGGAACCAAACTCTGATTTTTGTATGGAGTTCATATCCCCTGCAACGCGATTTCTTATAACGCGGCATTTTGTGGGAACCTATTCCCCGCGTTGTAGGAGGGTTACCTGTACATACCTTTTTTAACCCTAAATCGATACTTTCCAGAATCGGGTACTTAACACTTTAAACGGGATCTACCGAAAAAAAAATGTAATAACTAAATAGCCACAAATATTAAAAATAATACCAGTCGATTCCATTTCAATCTTTTTCCAACAAACTCATAATTGCTGGAGTAAACAAATAAATAAAAGTGCAAGAATGTATTTTTTCTATATGTAGTATGTACGAGTATATTAAATGGTGAAAATTTATTAATTTTTACATTGGATACCACACACTATTTCGCAATTGTGTAGTTGCAAATGATTTGCTGCTAATGAAAAGCAAAAAAGAGCGAAATAATCGAACTTCACTGAATGAGAACGAACCAATGAGGCAGTGGCGGATCTAAGTAGGATTTGTGTTTGACTAGGGCTGATTTCACTGAACTACAGAACAGCTATCAGTCCAAGCACAAGACCAATATCCAATTTAAAATACAAACCAATGATTAAATTTAATAAAAATTAAAAAAAAAAATCTCATCAAATCAGATTATTTATTATAGGAATTTTTTTTTTATTTCTAATCGAAAACATATGCTATAACATCAACACCGGCCCCAACATTAGCAACGGATAAATTAAACTTGCCACAATCCGTTCAAAATCTAATTAAAAGCAAAAGGAAATTACGAAAAATATGGCAAATTACAAGGCTACCAAGTGATAAAACAAAATGCAACAAAGCTGTTAAAAACCTGAAAAAAGCATTAATAGAAA
This sequence comes from Palloptera scutellata, assembly GCA_958295655.1. Classification (NCBI taxonomy): domain Eukaryota; kingdom Metazoa; phylum Arthropoda; class Insecta; order Diptera; family Pallopteridae; genus Palloptera; species Palloptera scutellata. The sequence goes on from OY282450.1 coordinate 48,664,498, forward strand.
ACGAAAATAAAAAAATTTAAAAATATCTTAGTAATCTAACACCAACAGAAGCAACAAATTATTCATTGTGGAAAGTTGTAAAAAATCTTACTCACAAAATTTTTCACCAGCCGCCTTTAAAAAAAGGAAAAGGAAAGGAAATGGCACTTGGGCTAGATCTAATGAGGAAAAAGCAGCAACAATTGCTAACTACTACGAAAAAATATTCTCAAACAACTCAATAACAAGCCAACTAAATGAAATTGAATTGAAACGCATCAAACAATTGAATACAACACTCAATATATAAAAGTACATGAAATTGGAACTTGCATTAAAAAAAGAATAAGCCACAAGAAAGCACCAGGTTACGACACTATAACAGGCAAAATGCTCAAAGAACTTCCGTTAAAAGCGCTACAATACCTTCGAAACACAATGAATGCAATGCTCAGACTAAAATACTACTCCAAAATATGGAAAGTGGCAGAGATAATTCCAATACAGAAACCAGGTGAAGATGCCACACAAGCGTCATCATATAGGCCAATCAGCATTTTACCAACACTATCAAAAATAATGGAAAAACTCATATATGACAGACTACAACCAATTTTAGAAAGAACTCACGCAATACCAGATCATCAGTTTGGCTTTCGCTGCAAACACTCCACAATCCAGCAGGTGCACAGAGTAACGCATAAAATTCTCACGGATTTAGAGAGAAAACAATTTTGCACTGGGATCTATCTCGATGTAGAAAAAGCGTTTGATAAAGTTTGGATTAAAGGACTTCTCTACAAACTCAAAAGAATATTACCAGAATGCTTGTACCAATTGATAAAAAGCTATCTCTCAGACCGTCACTTCCATGTGAGACACAAAAATGAAATATCCACACTACGAAAAATTACAGCTGTCATCCCGCAAGGAAGTGTACTAGGACCAATTTTATATACCCTTTATACAGCAGATATACCACAGCCTACCAGCAGAAATTCACTTATAACTACATTTGCAGATGACACAGTACTCTTGGCATCACACCAAAATATTACAACTGCAACTGCAACAGCAACACTGCAAGAAAATATTGATGAAATCACGAACTGGTTCAGCAAATGGCACATAAAAGTAAATGAACAAAAATCTGTTCAAGTTATATATACAACGAGAAAAATTATTAATCCTCAACCCATTAAAATTAATGGAACAAATGCTAGGATTGACACCGTCGCCAAATATTTGGGAGTATACATAGATAGTAAACTTACTTGGAACTATCATACAGAAAAAAAACGCGAGCAAATGAAAATGAAATTTCGGGAGTTATACTGGCTACTGAACAGAAAGTCTAGTTTAAATCTACACAACAAAATACTAATATACAAATCAATAATAAAACCTATATGGACATATGGGCTGCAACTATGGGGAACAGCAAAGAAAAGCAATATTTTAAAAATACAACGTCAACAATCGTCAATACTAAGATGCATAGCAAACGCGGACTGGTACATCACAAGCAATAACATTCATCATGATTTAAAAATACCTACAATCACCACTGAAATTTCAAACTACAGTAAAAAACACCACGAAACAGTAAGACAACATATCAACAGTGAAGTATCGCAATTACCAAATAGAGAAATCGAACAACCGCGAAGACTGAAAAAAACAAGACCAGTAGATGTAATCTAACAAAGTAGAATGAAAATCCAAAAATTAATAGATAAACGATATATTGATACTGATCAATGTATTGACTAAAATCCAAATAATTGCTGTGAGGAAATGTATTAAGGGTTGTATATGAATTATCATATGTAGACAGATTAATAAAAAAAAAAAAAAAAAAAATCGTAAACATTTATTATAAATTCACTCCGAAATTCACTCTGGTTTGCCAAAAAATATTATTTCAAAAAATTCGAAAAAAAAGAATTGGTATAAAAATTCCAAATAAAACTCAAACTCAAATTCACACAAGCCAAATTTTTTCTGGGGAATTTCTATTCAAAAATAGCAACACATATCTAAAATAGGACCTAAATTCAGTCCACAATGCGAACCAAATTTTGAACATAAGAATTTATTTCAGTCAGAAATAGAAATTCAAATTTCATGTAAAAAATCTGGCTAAAACTCAGAATCAGAATAAGATCAAATTAAAATTATAAATCAGCTAAAATATTAGACTAAACCTTAGACGAATATTTCGACCTAAATTCTGATTCCAAAACGCTAAAGCTTAGACCGAGTAAATTGTGATTAAATTTCAGTAAAAACTATACAAAAATTTTGAACACAAATCAGAGCAAAAATTCAGTTGAATGTTTAGTGGTCGCTGTGGCGTAGTGGTAATGCGTTGGACTGCTACGCAGAGTGTCCGGGGCTCAAAACTAGGCACAGGCAAAATCAAAAAAAAAAAATAGAAACACGACCACCTCTTGGCAGGCAATGGCAAACCTACAAGAGTAAAAATTGCCTATGAAAAAGCTTTTCACTTCGCCGTTCCGATTCGGCATTAAACTGTAGCTCCCTTCCATTCATGTACAAATATAACACGCACAACATGAGTGAATGCGAAAAGCTCGGCCTAGGCCCTCCATGGGCTGTTGTGCCATTAAAAGTAAAGTAAGTTCAGACCATGAAGGCTTTAGAACAAGTTTAAACCGGTGTAATAATTCACAATTCTGAAAGGGACTGTGGCATAGCTCTTAATCCGCCCCTGGGATGTGGTAGTTGCACAGTGTAGAGAGGGGAATTACATGTGGCTATGGCTGTCATTGTTTGCGATTTTTACATTTACTGGTTTAATGAGGTGCCAACGGAAGTACCGCCTGCAAACGAGCGGAAGTTGTTGTGGGGGCATGTGTGCGAGTGTGTGTGTGTGTCTCTGTGTGTATGTAAGAGTATGGGTGCACGTTATACATTATTTTGATTCGATATTTGTGTAAAGGGTGTTTTTTTTTAGAAGTGGGGTTTTCAATCTGGCAATACTTTTTTCGGAGTTGGCCTTTTTAACAGCTGTCACTTGATTTATGTTCAGTTTGGTTTGCCATTTCATAATGAATAGACTTACTCCTGAACAATGTTTGCAAATCTTGCAAATTTGTTACCAAAACGAATTGGAACCGATCCCGATTTTCACAAGAAAATTTTGTTCAGCGATGAAGGTCACTTTTTGAATGGGATGAATGGGGTTGACTGGGGTTGAATGGGTACGTTAATAAGCAAAATTTTCGCATTTGGAGTGATCATAATCCACAAGCCATTGTTGAGACGCCGTTATATCCTCAAAAAGTCACTGTTTGGTGTGCTCTATGGGCAGAGGGAATCATTGGTCCATATTTATTCAAAGATGAAGCCGGTCATAATGTTACAGTCAATGGGGAACGCTATAGAGCCATGATTAATGACAATGACATTTTCGTGCCTGAGTTGGAGGATGTTTATGTGGACGATCTTTGGTGCCAACAAGACGGCGCTACATGCCATGCAGCCATACAGCCAACGAAACAATCAATTTATTGAAATAACTTTTGGTGAGCGCATTATCTCACGTCGTGGGCCTGTGGCGTGGCCTCCAAGATCGTGCGATTTAATACCGCTGGACTATTTTTTTGTGGGGTTATGTGAAGTCGCTAGTCTACGCAGATAAGCCCTAGACGATTGACGCCTTGGAAGAGAATATTGGGCGCGTTATTACTGACATACGGCCCCAATTGCTGCAAAAAGTGGTCGAAAATTGGGGCCTCTTGGATGCAATTTATTCGAACCAGCCGCGGCGGCCACTTGCCCGAAATCGTTTTTAAAACATAATGGCAAATCCTTGTCTTTATAATAAAGCTAAATTCTTGGCCATAACATTAAATTATATGCGTTTTATTTCTTCTTGAAAACAACACTTCCAAAAAAAACACCCTGTATTTATTTTAAGCTACTGCTTCTTCTTTTTCTTTGTATTCCAAACAATTCACATTGGAATTGCATAATTGGAAGCGACAATTGTAAAAAAAGTTGTGCAGCTCTGTGTGAGTATGTCTTTATATATCGTTACCTTAATTCAGAAAGGCCCTAACTAACATTTATATCGAAGAATAATTTTTTTTTTTTTTTTTTTTTTGTTAATTCGAATTGACCGCCGCAGCTGAAATCGCCGAATATTCGATTACAACATAAATGCCAGTTAGGGCCTTTCTGAATTTAGATAACGATATGTTTATACATTTTAATCTTTTATTTCTTTAATAAATTGTTTTTGTTAGTGTCTGTGTGCAAACGTAAAAATAAAAATAAGTACACGCACACGTGAAAAAAACACATCGATTTCATTAATTTGCATGCGATGCTTTAAAACGAAAAGTGATTGTTTTCATTATTTTCATTACTTATTATTGTTGGTGCTGCTGCTGCTGCTGTTGATTTTTTGTTGTTATGATTATAATTTTTATTATCGTATTTATTTAAAGGGCAATTAATTTAAACAATTAACACAATCTCAATTTAATTATGTCAATGCAATCAAATAAAATTCATTCAATCTCAACATTTGCAGTACAACGAAAACAAAATAAACGGAAAAAATCACAAATGATTACAACAAAAAATTTCAGTGAAAATATATTTAATTTCACATATCAATATCGGAAAATATATTATGTACAATCTTATATGTTTATACATACAAACATTAGGGTGATTCTTATAATAGATTTTACTGGAAAAGCAACGAAAGTAACCTAATATTGGGTAATATAAAAAGTATTCGCGGTTGGTACCCACAAATCTGTCATGTGGTTGATGTTTAGTATCTCCGCTATCTTCTGGCAGCTTGCATGCCGAACTTGCGCCTCCAGTTGCATAATTTCATCGACTTTCAATGCATCTTTCAGTACATCTTTCAGTACATATTTCAGTACATCTTTCAGTTTATCTTTCAGTACATCTTTCAGTACATCTTTCAGTATATCTTTCAGTACATCTTTCAGTACATCTTTCAGTACATCTTTCAGTATATCTTTCAGTACATCTTTCAGTACATCTTTCAGTATATCTTTCAGTACATCTTTCAGTGCATCTTTCAGTACATCTTTCAGTACATCTTTCAATGCATCTTTCAGTACATCTTTCAGTACATCTTTCAATATATCTTTCAGTACATCTTTCAGTACATCTTTCAGTACATCTTTCAGTATATATTTCAGTACATCTTTCAATATATCTTTCAGTACATCTTTCATTACATCTTTCAGTACATCTTTCAGTACATCTTTCAGTACATCTTTCAGTACATCCTGCAGTACATCTTTCAGTGCATCTTTCAATACATCTTTCAGTACATCTTTCAGTACATCTTTCAGTACATCTTTCAGTTCATCTCTGATATTGAAATTTCCGGAACGGAATCGAGCAAACCACTCCTGGGCCTGGCGTTCACTAACAGCATCCTCACCGTAAACCGTACAAATATTTCGGCATATTTCTGCACCGGCTTTACCTTTCCTATAGTAATAAAGAAACACAAAGCGTATTTCTGCAACACTGTATGATCTTTAATGAAAATCTTTGGTATATTTGGACAGCAAACGTGATGAGAGCCTGCACCAAGTTCAACATCAGTTGCTTTTACATAGATTTCCTCTGAATGTAACTCATCGATGGTCTTGAAGGGAGTTTCCATTTTTCTATGCAAAACGTACATAGATCTTGGATTCTTCTGAGCAACAAATGATATCAGTCCTTAAATCTTGTGAACATGCTTCCCAAAAATGAGCACTTTAAATTATTTTGTATAAATTCCTTATAGTTAAGCTCCACAATGACAAAATCGAACCATGCTAAATTTTGAACAGATTTGTTCTCTCAGAGAGAACATGGACTACTTATATTTTATATACTTCTGAGTTTCACCGCTTGAGAGCAAATATTTAGATTATTAGCCATAATTTTGTACCAGTACAATACAATTTGGTACGGACATTGTTCTTATATAAAAGATACATGGGGATACATTGGTAGCTGCTGAATTGCCGCTGGCTCATCTTCACTCCAAATACGGCAATTCTGCTTTGCCACGTATCCATTAAGCCAAAAATTAGCCTCGTCGCTGAAGACAATTTTGCGATAAAGAAACGGATCCTTATCCAGCTTTTCTAAGGCTCATTCACCGAAAATTCGACGTTGTGGTAGTTCGCCTGGCTTCACTTCTCGCACTAGCTGTATTTTGTATGGCATTAATCCGAGATCTTTGCGTAAAATCTGCCAGTTGGTCGAATAACACAAACCCAATTGCTGCGATCGGCGCCGGATGGACATATCGCGATCTTCTTCAACACTGGCGGATATCGCAGCAATATTGTCTTCGGTACACACTCTATGGATACGACTTGGTGGATGGATGTTCAATAAAGTGAAACTGGTGCGAATTTTGATCACAATGAGCTGAATAGCCTGCTCTGTTAGTCGATTATGACGACCATAAAATGGACGTAGCTTGCGAAACACATTTCAATAATTTGAAAACGTTCTAAACTTCGCTGGTAGAGTACACCGCCCCTGCAAACGATGTAGAATAATTTAAAAGTATTTGTTATGAAATTTTGTAAGAGAAATCTTACCAACTGTATGGGAACTGATTTTGAGGCGAGACCACCAAAGTGGCCTTATTTTTGTAAAAACGTTTTGATTGTTCTTGGCCAGGCCCGGGCAATGCTGGGATTGGATTAAGGAACACTCTAACGTACAAAAGAGTATGTATACATCTATATAAGTATATATTTTTTATGTACATAAATTTTTGTTATTCGTATAATGTATGGTAATGTCTGTTCGACCTTATTACAAACATTTATTTTGTTTCATTCCATAACTAACCGCTTATTAAAATTCAGTTTCAGTTTGTGATAGATTACGATAGGTTACGTGGAATCTGCTATTATTACTTTCCTTGCATCACTTACCTTACTTCAATGGCACTACAATAATCGGTCCTCGCATTTTGACCCTTAGAATCTCGGAAGTATTTGCTCAACAACCTTTTATCATTGGCAGCGACGTTATCGAAAGATAACGTTTACAATATTGGAGTGGATCTTTGCAGCAACCTCTGCACTGCTTATTCAGATTAAATAGAAGAAATGTACTAAGAAGTTTTTCAATAGAGACATAACAATTTTATATTTAAATAAAACGCAGAAGAATTGAGATATTGGGATCAATTTTTTCCAGGTGTAGTAAGTAAATATGATATATTACATTTAAGTATAAAATCCGATATTACTCATAACTCCTATGAGCACCATGAGCACGTTGGAGCGATCGATTCTTTGGAGCCAATTTTTCACCACCCTTCCACACATATTGGCCGGAAAGTGGCAATTTAGCGTTCGATATTGTTCCTGAGCTCCTCTAGCGTTGTTGGCTTGTAGGCATAGACTAACGACTTAAAGTAACCCATTAAAAATAAAGCCGTTAAATAAATGGCGTTAAATCGCATGAACGAGGTGGCCATTCAACCGGACTATTTCTTTAGATTACATAATTACCGACCTTCCCATTCAATAGATCAATTTTTTGACATGTCTGTGTGGCATGTGGCACCAACTTCTTGAAACCACATATCAATTATGGCAAGTCCTTACAATTCTGTCTTCAAATTGTCTTCCAACATGGCGATCATTTTCATCGACGAGAAAATAAGTTCCAATCTCACCTCCGACACGAAATCCACACCACACTGTCACGTTTTGTGGATGCAATGAAGTCTCTTGAGGCATATGTGAATTTGTTGGTGGCCAAAAATTGGCTTCATCGCTGAATATGATTTTTCTATGAAATTCGAGTATTTCTTCAAACTTTTACAATGCCCAGTCCGAGAAGTTTCGCAGCTTCAAATGATCACGAGGAGGCTTCACGTCTTGTGTTAATTTGGTGTTGGCCTGCCATACAGAGTGTCCGGGGTTCAAATCTTGGCATAGGCAAAATAAACAACAATTTTGAAAAAAGAAACAAATTTTCTACACGGCACCGAGTTTTGGCAGACAATGGCAAACTTACAAGAGTAAAAATTGCCTAACAAAAACCTTTTTTCAAAATTGTAGATCTCTTCCATTCATGTATAAAAGTAGGCCCCCCCCTGGGTTGTTGTGCTATTACAAGAAAGAAGAAGTGGATGCATACTACTGTGGGCAAAAAGTAGTAAGACTTTTTAATTTAAATTTCGCGCGGAAACCCATTTATCAAAATATTATTTTTTTAAGGTTGGTATGACTGTCGGTGACATCTGTGCCAAATGTTACATCAAAATAATCATTAGTGTTTAGTATACGCTTGTCTTTCTGAAGTTTCTGCACAAAAAGTGCATTCGGCGATTTTCACAATGAGTGAAATTATTCAACAAAGAAGTTCCATTAAATTTTGTGTGCGGAATGAAATTTCTGGTGCCGAAACGTTCAGAATGTTGCAAAAGGCCTTCGGTGATAATTGTATGTCGCGAGCAAGTGTTTTTGATTGGTACAAATTGTTCAAAGATGGTCGAGAACGCGTTGACGACGAACCACGTCCAGGACGGCCATCAACATCAACTGATGATCAACACGTCAATAAAATCAAGGAATTGGTGCTCGAGAATCGACGATTAACAGTCAGAGACCTTACTGGCATCGCTGGAATATCGGAAGGATCAGTGAAAACCATTTTAAAACATCATTTGGGCCTAAGAAGAGTGAATGCACGATTGGTTCCAAAATCACTGCATTGGTTTTACGAGACCATTTTGCCAAAAATTCGACTGATATCGGTCCGCAACCACCCTACCACCCTATTCGCCTGACTTAGCACCGTGTGACTTTTGGCTATTTTCTAAACTCGAAAAACCGCTTCGTGGACACCGTTTTGAGTCAATTGAAGACATTAAACATGAATCGCTAAGCGCTTTGAAGGCTATTCCGGAAATTGACTTTAACAACTGTTTCGAGAATTGGAAAAAACGTTGGCACAAGTGTATTGTGGCCCGGGGGAGGGGGGGGGGGGATTACTTTGAAGGGGACGAAATAGATTTGGAAGAATGAATAAAAAAATTTGAAATTATGAACAAAGTCTTACTAACTTTTGCCCACAGTAGTACATAGATTTAGTTTATGGAATATAATATAACATTTTATTTGCCATAGATTTGAGTATGCATTTTTGCATACATAAGCAAAATAATTTTTTTACCTCTTCCTGATAGTTTTCTAATTTCAAGTTGTGCCGCTTTTAAAGTTAGTGTATCGCACACTGCTTACCAAATTCTCGTGTCAGTTAGTGAATCAAATTTTCAATCATACCATATCAATATTCAGCAGTTTTTTTGTTTGTTTGGTTTTTTTTAGTGTGTGTTACGCAAAACGCAATTTCCCACTATAACTCAATCGCATATGATTTGAAATGTTAAATAAATGGAACTCAATAAAAAATCTCATTATTTGCGGTTATTTACTATACGAGAATAACGAACAGAAAGAGAGCCGGCCTTTCTTTTGTGGCACAAAATATGATGGGGGAATCAAGTCAACACCATGTGAAGCGGAAACGGAAAAGTATTTGTGTACGTGTGTGTGTGTGTGTGTGTGTGTGCGCGTGTGTGTGTGTATTACTGTGTGTGTGTGCGTGTGTGTGTGTGTGTGTATGTGGTGTGTGTGTGTGTGTGTGTGTGGTGTGTGTGTGTGTGTGTGTGTGTGTGTGTGTGTGTGTGTGTGTGCGTCACTGGCAGCATTGCGTGCAATTGCCATCGCTTTCCGTTATGTCATTGGCGTGTTGTCATCAGCAGTAATAGTGCAACAAATGCTTTTGTTGTTGTGGCTGTCATTCCACATTAATATGTGTAGAGAAAATGCAAGTGGACAAAAAATGTAAGTGAGCGAGGTGGAGAAAGTGAAGAAAGCGAGATAGCTAGATTTGGAAATGGTTTTGCACTGATTTAGCGATTCAATGTCACGTTCTAAATTGTGGTCAAATTGTGTGCGCAAAAACAGAATCATGTATGTGTGTGTGTGTGTGTGTGTGCGTGTGTTTGTGCGAGTGTATGTGCATGGGTGTCCAGCTAACTTGACCGACCAACTATTGCCCTGACCAAACTGGTTGATTTGTTAACTCTTTTTTGCTCACTTGTCTGCTTCATATAGCGAAAAAGCAGATTTACTTTTCTGCGACATATTTTTTATTTGTGGTTGGTTTGAAAATTATGTTGACAATTCTGGTTTCTGCTTTTGAGATTTTAAAGATATCATATTATTTTTTTGTTGTTTTTTTTTTAAATTTATTTTATTTATCTTTATTTGATGAAAACTTCAATTTATATAGAATTATATAAACAGTTTCTAAACATTTAAATGTTAAAAGTTTTTAAAGCGATGGTTTTTTAAAGATTTCGTGATTAAAAATACAAGAAGCTATTAAAAAATTGCATGATGAATCGTATCTGCATCAATATGGATTTCAGTACCTGCTATAAAGAGCTTCACTGGCTAGTTTGTGTTGAGTTGATGGAAGTGAAAGCTCCTGGTAGGAATATGTTCTTTGAGAGTCATGTAGGTGTAGCTCAGCCGCAGAGGACGACCTAATATCCTTTAACAGGATCAGTTACAGGTGGATAGCAATGGGACTTATCAACAGTTGTCAATTGCATATTGCAAAGGTCTCTGAAGAAAGTTATTAAGAGGTGACCAAGAACGATCACAGGCTGTAGCGTTAACTACATGAGTAAATATTTATACTGTCATGTAAGACAACATCGATTACTACTTAACATTTCTTTTAAGAGTTTTACAAAGTCGAGCCGAATCTCATGTTACGAAATTTAGTTTGATCGAATTCAAGAGACATAGCATTGCTCATGCTATGAGGGCTTTAGCCTCCTCCCAAACATGTTAATTCTTCTACGAGGTGTGATCAAAACCGTTATTTTCAATTTCGTGAGTTACGTATGTTCGATTTTCGCATTTTTCTGTTTTTTCTGTTATGTTGGTACATGTTGGACATGTCTGTTATATATGTTGGCAATACCAACCATTTTGGATTGTCAGTTTGTTTTTGACAGATAAAAAGGTAAGTCGTGTTTTGGTGTGCTCTTCGATTTTTGACTATTCGAAAAAATGGATCAAAGAAACTGTATTCAGTTTTGTGTAAAAAATGAAATTAAATGCGCAAGGACATTTGAAATGTTGACTGTGGCCTTTGGCCTTTGGCGAGTCTATTATGAGCAGAACACAAGTTCAATTGTGGTATAACCGGTGTAAGGAAGGTCGAGAAGATGTCAATGACGATGCTCGTCCTGGTCGCCCGAGCACGTCAACAACCGATGAAAACATTGACGCAGTGCAGAAAATGATTTTGGATAATCGTCGAATCACTATCAGAGAGGTTGCTGATGATGTTGGCATATCGTTCGGCTCATGCCAAGCAATTTTTACGGATGTTTTAGGCATGAAACGTGCGGCAGCGAAGAATGTTCCAAAATTGCTAAATTTTGAGCAAAAATAACGTCGCTTGTGCGTAAGTTTGTATTCACCGGACTTGGCCCCCGCTGACGTTTTCCTCTTCCCAAAACTGAAGACACCGATGAAAGGAAAGCGTTTTGCTACGATTGAGGAGATAAAAGAAAAATCGAAACAGGAGCTGTTGGCGATACCAAAAAGCGCGTTTCAGAAGTGTTTCGAGGATTGGAAAAAACGCTGGCATAAGTGTATTATATCTGAGGGGGATTACTTCGAAGGGGACAAGATAGTTGTTGATGAATAAATAAATACATTTGGAAAAAATAACGGTTATTTTTTTATCATACCTCGTATATAGGTATATTTGAAATTTTTGTTTTGTTTATCATTTCCAGACCGACTATTTAAAATTTAGAGTTTCAAGATCTATTTATTAATATGTAGATGTCCTAGTTTTAGTCTCGTGAATCTGTTCTGGTACTTGAATCCTCTAGTACTTTGATTTTATGGGTTTTGGTTGGTTTTATTTTTCTTATAGGTGTTGTTTTAGTCTGTATTTAAGTGTTAGATTAAGTCTGAGTTTTGGAGTATATTTTGAACGGATTTTGCCCTGACGTTTGATCCTCAATATCGGTCTGACTTTAAGCTGGAAATTGTTCTAAGCTTAAGAAAAAATTTTGGTTTGCTTTTTGATTTAAATTTTGGTGTGAATTTTGATTTCAATTTTGGTGTGAATTTTGATTTGAGTTTTGGTTTGAATTTTGATCTGAGTCTTGGTCTGAGTTTTGGTTTGGTCTGATTTTCATTTGGCTTATAAGCTAGTATCTAATTGAGTTGATTAGCAACTTTACATGGTACACAAATAGATTATTCCCCAGCTATACTTTGAACTTCAGGTTTGGTATTTTTGTTCATAGTAGGAAGCTTAACAGGAGTACTTAGTTTTAGCTAATTTAACTGTTGATATTATTCTTCATGATACTTATTATGTAGTTGCTCATTTTCATTATGTTTTATCTATAGGAGCCGGATTTTGTTTTGATTGATGGGATTTCTTCTTTTACTTTGTATTTCATGATATGTGTCTTAAGTTGCTTGGAATATTTCTTCACCTCCTTTGAAAACATATTTGAGATTCGTTGTTAGTGATATCGACTCAACCCAATAATAATGTCAGCCTTGAGATCAAGTGGAATTTAACTCTTGCCGACAGGTGTTACTACAGGCTCAGTAGGCAATTGAGAAGCAGAGCCCTCTCTCGACCGACGAAAATAACGCTTCCTGTCCTAAAGCGAATGGAAGAAGGCGCTGTGGTTAGACTTTACTTTAATTTTAATGGCACAACAGCCCATGGAAGTCCTAGGCCGAGCTTTTCGCATTCACTCATGTTGTACGTGTTATATTTGTGCATGAATGGAAGGGACCTACAGTTTAATGCCCCGAATCCGAACGGCAGAAGTGAAAAGCTTTTCATAGACAATTTTTACTCATGTAGGTTTGCCATTGCCCGCCAAGAGGTGGTGCCGTGTAGAAAAATTATTTTTTCTACTTTTTGATTTTGCCTGTGCCGAGATTCGAACCCCGAACACTTTGCGTAGCACTCCAACGCACTACCTCTACACTACAGCGACCACTGTAGCTAGAAGGGTGCTTTATTCAAGCCACGGTGTATAAACAGTCAGAAGAATACCTCATAGTCTGCGTTGGAAAGACCAGGTACAGGGAGGTACAGGCACTTGTCCTTACCAACTGGCGCCAGCATGCGCACAGCAGAGGCGACTAGCGATGTTTTATCGAGGTGGCCAAGACCGATCGATCATCGGTTATAGTGCCAACTAACTAAGTAAGCAAGTAAGATAACGACTCAATGAATTATTTAAACAAAATAATCCTGCTCCAAACCATTATCGTAGATCATCAACTGCTGACGCATGACAGATACGAATAAAGGCTATACGCAGAGACCCTTTTTATTTTTTTGAGCTTTAAGAACTTGCGAATATAACTTATTTGGTTTAGTAGCTTAGCTTTGTTAATTTTTCTGAGCTGAGTAATTAAGAGTACTGATAGACTGTGGACCTTTCAACGATCGTTGAAAGGACCTTTTATTTAACTATCCAGTGATTGATAGATTTATCCATCTATTGGACAATATATTAATTTTCTCAATTGTCTAGGCACACAGCGATTAATGATTTTTCTAGCAATCTTTGTTCCGGCTATCGTTGTGCCAATAAACGCTGTGATCAAACGCTGAATCACTTCTGCGTCGCGTAGTGTCCCCACTGCTGTGTTGTCTGCTGGTTGACTCTCTGCTTATGACCCTAAGTAATCTACACACAGGCTTATGCCGATAATGTTGCCAGTTTAATCATGGGCATACACTAGAAAAAGTCAAACTGTTGTTGTTGCTCAAGTGGGCTTTCGATTAACGCTCTCAAAACTGGTGTTATTCTTTTCACCAGGAGACGAAAAGCTGATGGTCTAATTTTACCAACACTCAGGAGCATTGCTATTTAGCTATTCGTCCTGGTCAGAAAGGGTTCGGAAACTGTTTTTTAGGGCCCAGGACCCATACTCTCTTTGTCATCTACAGACATCAAGACCACCATTGATGAGTTTGGTGTGACTGACGCACAAACGCAAATGGAAGGAACTGAGACAAAGATTACGGATTTACATGTTTTTTGGACGTTTCCATTAATCAATCTCTACATCTCGAGCGGCATTGTATTCGTAATAAAATAAAAGATGAATTCTTTCTTAACTCGTTTGCCTGACTCTTTTCTACACAATTTTATATATATTCATGAGTAGCAAGCAGTTACTAATAAATGTATTAAAATTTCCTTTAGTTGCATACAATATCTTGTGAATGTTTAACATGTAAGCTTTCGTACATACATACAGACACACAAGCAAGTGGCATGACTTGAAGATAACTTGAAATGGGTTTAACTTAAATCACAACAATGTACGATACACGGACATAGTTATTTTATAAGAGACTCACTCAGTCCAAGACATATTCATTAATGCTTCAAGTAAAGATGCTTTTATAGCATGATATAAACTCAAAGGTTTTAGCATGCACACACATCATAAGTAATTTCCCTTACTTTGCCGTTTATTATTTACTTGTTACTTGTGCATTTGAATGTAACAAGTAGTTGACAAAATTTGGCCAAAAACAAAACGGCCACCCATCGACAATAGCAACAACAGCAGCAACATTAACAACATCAACAATCAAATGCGAGTGCAGTGAACTGCTTAAAACACAATTGTAGTTGCTGCTGTTGTTGCTGTTGTTGTTGCTGTTGTTGTTATACCTCTTGCTCTAGTTCTCGTAAATGTTTGTGCTAACAAGCTTTGAAAACATTCAGCAACAGCGACAATAACAGCAACAACAAAAACCTCTATAACTATTTAAGTATATGTAAAAAGCAAAACAATAATAATAAGTGCAATAACAACTGGAATGTATACGTATGTATATATATATAGTATACCATAAGAACAACAACAACAAAGATATCGACAACGTGGGCAGCAATAGCAACAACAACAACAAACTACATGCGCATGCAGTCAAAACATTGCAATAACTAACAAGAGGAACAACAACAAGCCAACAATAAGACAGCAAACATTTTAGTCTTAAGGCTATTGACCTACTTGAAACATGTTTTTCCATTTACATTGTACAACCACAAGCATGACGGCCGACAAGGACGAGAAGGAGTAGAAGGACGAAAACGAGCATTCAACTTGAATGAAGTCAAGCAAAATGGCTAAAGCTGAAGTATCCAAATATCTCGTAAGCGCCCTTTTTCTTGTTTTTGGCTAAAACACAAAAGCTGGAAATGCTGAAAAATTCTAACAATTTTCAATTTAAACGGAAATCAAATTCGGGGAAAAACAATTCAAGAAAAAAGGACACAAAAAGAACAAAAAAAAATATATATCAGTTAGTGGCAACAATCCAAAAAGTGAAAGATGTAGTGAAGCTTAAAAGAAAGCGGCAATCACATGCACAGAGACTAACTCACACATTTATCCATACACGTGTATATATATGCAAATATAGCCGAACTAAATCGCACTACGGCGAAAAAATATTGCGAAAGCAGTGAAAGTTTATTAAGCTCTGTCGCTCCAGCCAGACTGTGTTTGATATCAACAAGAGCCAAACCACTTAAAAAAATGAGGTCATAAAGGCGCAATTTTCAGCGAGAACACATTCACTTTTGGTTTTCATTATAGGTCCTAAGCTTAACTGAGCTGGGCAGAGTGCAGCGAGCGAACGAGATGGCAAGTATACGAGTGTGAGCAGATCTATTGAAATTTATTAAAATTTAAGCAGAAAAACAGAAATCGATCGAATCGAGCAGCAATCCGGAAATGGCATACATCATAAATGGCCTAGTTTTGTGTATCGGGTTAGAGAGTGGTGGGTACAGTTGTGTTCGTAATAACAGATGCGAAGTAAGGGACAAAATCACAAAATAATAGTCTCACTTTTCGAGTGACTCCTGGGCAGAATTTTGTCTGGTTTTTGTTCTGAAGTGTGATGTGAATTAAACTGAATTATGATATTAAATTGGTTTAGTTTTGGTCTGAGTTGGGTCTGAGGTTAATTTTAATTTTACTGCGATTTTTAGTTATAATTTTGGTCTGAATTTTGGGCTAAATTTAGTGTGGGTTTTGGTCTGAATAAATTTTGAGCAAAATTTGGTCTGAATACGGACTGAATTGGGGTTCGATTTTATGTGCTAATTTTGGACCAAATTTGGTATCACTGGTAATCTTAATACTCCTTGGTTTTTAGATTTTGATAAACTTTGTAAACGCAAATTTTAAACCTTCTACTTGTTTGAAGAGATTGAATTTTATTCACCAGGTTTCAAATAACCTTATTTAATCCATAAAATATCCAAAATCAATTCAAAAATGGTTTGCCTTTTGTAGTTTATTTCACTACTGTTATTATGAACACAACAGAAAGCCAACAAGTTGTACAGTCAAATGAGTATAAACACACACACACACATACTACCATCACCCGTGCATACATAAATACATATGTACTCGTACCTACATAGAACGAGTAATTGTGCCAAATTATAAATTATTGTGAATTGTACATAAGGCATTACTCGCTATAATGCCTCCAGAGACTAAGAGAGAAAGTGTAACAGGGAACCAGAGGAGAGTCGACATACAAACAAAAAGATAAACACACACAGAGACATAGAGTTTATAGCAATGCAAACGCAATTAATTTTATGCACTATGTAGAGAGAGCGAGAGAGAAAGAGAGAAAGTCGAATTTGGTGTATTAATACTCGTATCAAATACGAAGTTCGTAGACGAAAGTAGTAGTCAGTATTAGTCAAAAGAGAAAGAGAAGAAGTAACACACAAATGGGCGAAAATGATAAAGTCGTCATTAGCAGTTCGTTTAGTAGATGTATACATACACATATGTATTTATATGTGTGTGTATGTGTGTTGTATATGCCAAAACAGCAAGCATCTGCAGTTAAAGACATAATTTACATTTCTAATTAACAGTCGAGATAAATTTGCGGTTTCTAAGAGGTACCTGGTAGTAAATAGTGCCAGCTGAAATATTTAATAGGTAATAGTTCATCTAGCAGCACAGTGGGGAGCCTCACTCACCATCAGCCCGGATATTGCCAAATACATTCATACAGGAATTGCGAATTGAATGTTCAATAAAATAATTTCATTTTGATAATTGGTCGATATTAAATTTAATTCATTTCATATAAAAAATATGGATGCTAAGCTGAAATTTGCTTCAATAATTTTATTCACAAACTTATCATGAATATGTATGAAAACTAAAACTTATTTCAATCAATTTGTATTTATCACAAAATGATAGCTTTCATGTACAAATATAACACGCACAACATGAGTGGATGCGAAAAGCTCGGCCTAGGCCCTCCATGGGCTGATGTGCCTTTAAAAGTAAAGTAAAAAGATAGCTTTCATACCTGAACAAGTTCAATAGGAGCTCGGTAGGTTTTGATGCAACACATTGTTATTTTATTTGCATTCACGCCATTTTGAGTTCACGCCAGCGTTGAAATTTACACACACACACACACTAATAAATATTTAGTTAAGCACTGCTTGAGCTTGTGTGATAATGTGACTCGATGATGATTATGACCTCGACATGAATTCAATCTATAGAGGAAAGGAGAGGGTGAGGAGAGAGAAGGTGGGTAAATATAAAGTTAGGATGGAGTGGGAGAAGAAAGAGAGATTCTAGGTGATGAGAAATGTAAAGGAAAAGGCCGAAAGAGATAGAAGAAAACGGGAGAAAATAGAGAGCAAAAGTTGGGAAAAACATGAGAAGGAGAAAAATTAAGGAAGAACATGGAAAATAGCAGATAGAATGGAAGGAAGCAATGGAGAGGAGAGGAAGCAGGAGGAGATAGAGAGAAAGGGGCAGAGAGAGAGAGAGGAAAGAGGAGGAGAGAGAGAGTGAGAAAGGAGGAGGGGGAGAGGACAGTAATTTTATGAGAGAAACCGTGATAAGAACGCTACGTGAGAAGAGTGTAAGGAAAAAGGAGCAGTATGTTGGGTGGAAAGAGAGAGAGAGACTGAGAAGGAGGAGAAACAAGGGAAGAGTATAAAATAATGAGAAAGAAAGGAGAAAGGGAATAATATTAGCATGAAAGGTAATAGGAAAAAATAAATAAAAGGAAAACGAGATGGTAGTAGGAAGAATAATGGATTAAAAGAAAACTGGTTAGAAGGAGAAATAGACTAAGCAAAAAATACGTCAAAGCGAGAGGATGAGGAATATATGATGTGATTAAGGATAAGAGAGAGGAGGGTGCTGTGGCGTAGTGATAATGTTGGACTGCTACGCAGAGAGTCCGGGGTTCGAATCTCAGCACAGGCAAAATAAAAAAAAAGTAGCAAAAATAGTTTTTCTACACGGCACCACCTCTTGGCAGACAATGGCAAACCTACAAGAGTAGAAATTGCCTATGAAAAAAAGCTTTTCACCTCGCCGTTCGGATTAGGCATTAAACTGGGACCTACAGTCCATTCATGTACAAATATAACACGCATAACATGAGTGCATGCGAAAAGTTCGGCCTAGGCCCTCCATGGGCTGTTCTGCCATTAAAAGTAAAGTAAGTAAAAAGAGAGGTGGGTGCAAAAGAGGAAGATATCGGTTAGAGAGAGGGAGAGAAAGAGAAAACGTCGGAGTGGTAGATGATGGAAAAGTAGAAAAATATAAAGAAAGAAAGTTAAAAGGAGGAAACAACAGAAAGATTAGAAAGGGGAATACGGAGAAAAAGATATTAAGGCAACTGAAAAAACAGAGGAAGAGAGTCAGAGTATATAAAATCGCGAAAAACTGATTAAAAATGGATAGACACGAGAAAGAAAGAAAGAGTAGAAAAATAAGAGAAAGGGAAATTAACAAAAAGGAATAAGTCAAATATTGGGTTAAATTAGGTTAGGTTATGGATGATGTCCTATAATACGACATACTTAGGTCAGTAGGGATTATTGTAATACCACGTGGGCTGTTTTCACAGCTACCATAATGTTTACTAGAGCCTAAGTAGCTTACTAAATTTCAAAATCAGCAGATTCCATCGAAGAAGAGTTAAACCATTTTGTAACTTTTATAATCTTCCTATTTCCATGATGTCAGCAGATTCGGGGTCAGTTGTGTATTGTAATACTAAGAAGGAATGGGTTGAAAAAAGGAACAGGAGATAGGTGTTGATAACTTAGATATTACGCAGAGAGAAGAAAACGCTGTACGATTTTAAAAGCAATGTAGGAGAGATAGGGATTGAAGATAGCGATAAATGAAGAAACACGTTGAGCAATAGAGAGAGGAAACGGAAGGCAGAGAAGGCTAGAAAAGAGATGGCCAGAAACTCGAATAGCCTGAAACTTATTTTCATTATATTTTGTACGCAAATTACAGGATTTCAGCTTTAATCATATACTCATAAATATGAATTGAATGGCTTATTGCAGAAACCACATAAGTCTAATCAAATGGCATTAATAAAAAATTTTACTAAAAAAAAGAAGTATTTAAGCAAAGCCATCATACCAACTAAACCAACTAAACAAAATCTACTAAGTACTTACTTGATATAAATAGTTAACTCGTGTATTTTTGGTAATCAGAAATTCAATGTCATCATTTGTACTACCTCAAATGATGAAATAAAAATCTCTTCTCCACACAATCATCGAATAAGGCACATACTTACGAGTGATAACTTTCAATAAGACTTAATCATTTTTAAATGTAATTTTATACCTTACAAATAATAATTAACTACTTGCTTGTAGTTATTTTGTTTATTTTTATTACGTAACCGAATGCCATACTGGGTCAGCAGTAAACGCACAAATTCACACATTCACACATTCACACACACACGAACGTACATATATTTCCAAATCAATTTCAAAACTAACCACATCAGAAAAATCTTCTTAAATTAATGATTTTTCTTTTGCATTCAACCGAGTAACAGAAGCTGACAAACATTCACACACACACACACACACACGCGCGCATACACATACATTCATGCAAACACTATCCAAAGTAAGAAATGGGGGAAAAAAATATTATGCTACATATTTTGCACAAGAATAAAGGAATTGAATTCAAAACATACAGACAGCGAGACAGTCGGACAGCAACAACAAGAGAAAACGTAGAGACAAATTATACACAAACAAATATTGTCACATTTAAACACAAAAGGAAATGCACACACTCATACCACATACTGTGTGTGAATGTGTGTGCGTGCGGTAACTGTAATACAACTAATACACAAAGGATAGCTACAAACTAAAGCAAAAAAGCAAATTAAGAGCAGAAACTGAAAAAGGAAACTGAATTACTGTGCTAGAGCTACGAGTAGTATCAATGTATAACTACCCTGTAACCAACCGGCCTGGCCTTATACTGGTATTATACTAGACCGCAGAGGACCACAGTCCAAACATATGAGAACAAACTAGTTATTTGTATACATGCATGCTTGTCATTGGACAGGACCAGTACTGGTTCTACACTGTATTTATATACTAGTCCAAAAACTAGTTACATTTCGCGGTATAAGAACAAAAATTTTTTTTTTCATATATTACTTATTAAATTTTATGTAGTTTACTGTGCTCACACGTGTTATTGTGTGATCTACATGAGCATTGTACTTACGATGATTTTAAAAGCAATAAGTATGTAGTTTAAAGTAGAGAGCAATGCAATTCAAAAAACAAAAAAACCGCTGGCCGCTGCTTTTCCGCTGCTTCAACGAGACATTGTATAACTCATATGACTAAGGCGTATGTACGTTAATATGTCAATCATCATATCAATCGTCGCAAAAGTCGTATGTTCAACTTTTTCTGGCGGTGTTACTATTTTTTTCAAAAAGAATTCAGAATATTCGACGCTTAAAACCAGTTTTCTATATATTCGGCTAAATACAAACTACTCCGCAGCTCCTTGAGCTCCCAAAGTGCAACAGGGTTTGTTTGGTCTCAATCAATCTGGTCTTTTCTAGCATTACATTATAGTAGTAGTCTGTGTTCTAGTATGCTTGTACTAGAAATGCTTCTAGTCTGACTTCTGATTAGAACCATCCGCGAAGTAGTTTGCTGTTGGCTTCAGGGTTTTTTTTTTTTTGGAGGAGTAAAGAATTGAAAGCCCCAGTCAGTGTGAAACCCCCACCTACTAAAACCAACTCACATGTCCGGACGGTAGGTCTTCCCGGAACCACCGTTAAGTATTTCATCGGGAGACCGTCAGAGCATTATTGCTCAAACGTCAGTTCTTGGTAAGTCAAGTTAGCTGTCTTAAGGGTTGCCTGAATTAATGGCATTCAGGCCTACGTTGCGCAGACGGGTGCGCTCTATATTACGATCACGTTCAATGCGGCAAAGTGCTGTCATATTCTTGCTTCCGCTGTCTGCTTGCCACTTATGTAGTGTGTGGCACATGTGATTAATAATATTAGCCAATGTGGGGGCCTCCCCAAAGGCTTCCCTTATCTCGGTTCGTTCGGCGTCGAAACGCGGGCAATAAAAGAGGATATGTCGTGCGTCCTCGATATCGTTAGGGCAGATCGGGCAGAACGGCTCTTCCTCGTATTTGAAGCAGTGCAAATAATATTTCAAGCAACCATGTCCACTAAGTAGCTGCGTCATGTGAAAATCTATTTCACCATGTTAACGAGTAATCCAACTTTCAATATCCGGGATAAGTGAAAATGTCCATCTGCCTTTGTTGGCCCTTTCCCAGCGTAGATGCCACTTTTTTATGCTGTGTTGTCGCTCCTATGTATGTGATGCATATGGGCCTGCTACTTTTATAAATGTTACGGCATTCAATGCTAGTATGTCTATCGATATCAAGCCTGAGATAACACCGACTGCTTCATCCGACACTGTGCGGAATGCACTTGCAACTCTTAGTGCCCATCAGCCCAGTGCCCATCAGCCCATCAGCCCATACTGGCGCAGCATATAACATTATCGAGCTTGTAACGCGTGCCAGGAGTTTTCGTCTGCTGGACCGCGGCTCTCCAATATTTGACATTATCCGGGAGAGTGCACCATTGACCTTTGAAGCCTTTTCACTGACTGCCAGTAAATGCTCCTTATATGCCATTCTGGCGTCGATCAGCACACCGAGACACCGCTGGTACGGTTGAGAAATAATCTCATGCACCCCCACTCTAAATTTAATGACCTCGCGTACTTTCCTGGAACTCAAGAGAACAGATTTCGTTTTCTGGGCTGCCAACTCCAGATGTACACTGCGTAGCCATCTCATTATCCTTGACAACGCGTCACTGCACATCATCTCCAGCGTATTAATATGCTTTGCTACCACCACCAGTGCGATATCATCAGCACAACCGACCAGTGTGGCGCCTATGGGAAGCATAATCTTTCATTACGTTCCACAGTGTAGGCCCAAGCACGGAACCCTGTGGTACACCTCGGGTTACACCATCATCAGTGTCATACAGCAGCACTCTACCTTCAAAGTAATAATCTGAGATAATTCTTTGTATGTATCCCGGAACACCAAAACTGCTAAGCGCCTGCATAATCCGCGACCAGCTCGCTGAGTTGAAAGCATTCTTGATATCCAATGTTACTACTGCGCAATACTGCTTGTCGCCTCCTCTCCACCTTTCTCCGCTTGTTTCTTCGCTTAGATTTTCCACGACGGAATCCAAATTACTGCATGGATAGACCACCTCTCAAGCGTCTCTTGACAATAATGCTTTCCAGTACTTTACCCAGCGAGTCGAGTATGCAGAGCGGCCGAAAAGCCGATGGTTGTCCGGGGGTTTTTCCTGGCTTGAGTAACAGCACCAGCCTTTGACACTTCCAGGAATGAGGGAATACTCTTTTGTTTAATCACGCAGTGTACATCTTTGCAAACATCACGGGGTTTGCCCGGATGGCAGTCTTCAGCGCCACATTGGGTATACCGTCCAGCCCAGGTGATTTGTTGTCAGCCATTTTTCGCAGTGTTATCAACAGCTCTTCAGGTGTCACGGTAGGGATGCAACCTATGTCTGAGGGTAGGTGGCAGTAAAGCACCCTTTCAGCCTGTGGGGGGGGGGGGAACAGTGTAGCCACCACGTTATCCATTACCGCGGGGTCCGACGGTTGTGTGGCTCTAGGCCCTCTTACTCTGCTCATAACCACCTTATATGCATTACTTGAAGCATTGTTTTTTACTCTCGCGAATCGCTTTCTTCAGTTGTTGGCGGCATATTTTGTATTCATTGTACAAAGTTTGCCACGTTGGAAGATTTAGCGCGCGGTGCGCTTTTCTACGCATCTGGTGGCAACGCCTCCGGCATATGTCAATATCCTCATTCCACCAGTAAACTGGTTTCCTGATTGGTTTACGCGTCCTTCTTGGCATTACTGCGTCACATGCTGTGCTCAGTCGCCGTCTGATGCTCTCGCCGTTGCCTCATTCCACACCATCAAGAAAATCTCAGTGTCAAAGGACCGTTGTTTCCAACCTTTTGTTTGAGCGACATACTTATATCCTCTGCGGGCGGTTGGGTTCCCGAAGCTCAATAACAATGGATCGGTGATCGCTATGCGTATAGAAGTCACCCACTCCCCAAGTGTCATTTCGCGAAATAGACGCGTGTGCGAAGGTAAGATCTACCGCTGACCGCTTTTTTCCAGACTCAAAGGTTTGCTGGCCATTGTTCAATGATTCTACCTCCAATGTTGCAAGACATTCGATGTTGGCTGCAGGGTATGAACAAGTGTGTGTGTGTGGTTATGTTTGCTTATGTGTGCAGTTGTTTCATGGCACACAACGGTACTCGTACATAGCATAGTTCATTGATTACACGGTCGATCGAATTTTGAAATGTGTCATGAGACGAGGACGCTTTAAGCAGGGGAGATAAAAGGATACACAAAGATATAGATGGGAAGAGAGAGAGAGCGCCCACAAAGAAATCCAGAAAGTAAGTAAGTAGTCGCATGCTGTTGTTGTTACTATTCCTTGGCTGCTGTTAGTTGACACACTTTTCCTACGTGTGATGCACGTTTTGAGTGTAAGCTTAGTTTTTTTTTTTTTTTTTTTAAATATTGGACAGTTTGTTTATTTTTTTTAGAGATTTTATTCAATTATTCTATTCTTATTCTCACTGATATTCACGTTCTCCAGCTTTACAGTTGTACAAAGATATTGATAGAAAAAGAAAAAAAGAAAGGAAGAATTAAATGGTTCAATTCTATTTTCAGTGTGGATTATGTGTGGTTCCAACGACAGCAGAAATTGCAGAAGTAACGTAAGAGAACATTCATGATTTTTTTTTTGGCAACACTTGCTCCGTTTGCTCATGTTTGTTTGCTTGTTTGAAGAGGGCTAATTCATACAAATTGCAAATGCTCTTCGCTTTTATTTTTGTGTTTGGTTGTAGTTGTATGAAATTGACTGCGAATGTGGTTCCCATTCACATCATAGCTGTCGATTTGGTCGTCGTCGTCGTCGTCGGTGACGTTCTCCCAACTCAACTCTATTTACTCTGCCCAATTCGAATTCAACTCGAAGTCAAGTCAAGTCGAAATTTTAAATTGTTTGGAAGCAATAAAGTTTATCAAGTGTAAAAAAGAGGTTAATTTCGTTGGGTATTTATTTGTTGTTGCTGTGTTCTTTTTTTCTGTTTCTTTTTTTTACAGCGCATATCGTATAACGGCATCTCCAGATGCTCAAGTGTTAGTAGCGCTATTTATTTCTAGCAGGGAGAGAGAAGAGACAGAGAGAGAGAGAGCATACAATTTAGCTTTAAGTGTTAACTGTGTCATTATGAGCCACAAGAAAAGCAAGTGACAGAATCGAAGTAAATACAAAAACACAAACCGAATCAGACAAAAAAACAACGTCGAGAAAAAAGGCATCGTAATTGATGTGGAAAAGGTTAAGAAAGTGTATTTTAAAGCATTCTTTAATTTAGTGTTTCCCATTGCTTTACAATTTGTTAATAAATACTACAAAATGCTTGCATGTATTATTGTTATACAATAAAATAATTCAAGTAAACATTTTTTCTCAAATTTCAATTGATAAATAATTTTACACGTGGGATTACTTAATGTAATCCCATCTCCCATTCTTTGTATGGCTGGCTGATATATAGGTACATAAGTATTTTGCTAGAGCATGCCGCGAAAGAAGCTCCTCAATTTTAAGCCTTTTGCAAATCCTTTTTTCTTTCTCATTCCATATACATACGTACATAAATCTTTAATACCCATTTGCCCCAGGAAGTACTGAATAAAGAAGAGAGAAAGAAAGTATGAGTTAATGGAAATGAAAACAAAAAGGAAAACAATACAAAACAATAATCAACTGTACATGGAATGGAGGTGAAATTGATTTTAATCCTTTTGTTGTGGTTGTTGTTTATTCTTCTCCTTCTCCTATTTGTTCTTTAGCTGTTCTTGCAGTTATACCATCTGATTCAATATCGATTGTCAATAAAGCGACAAATTTTTAGTTGCATAAATATAAAAAAAAAAACAAATATAAGGTGGGCAAAAGAAATGTCATAATGCGAATGTCCCATAATTTTCGCAAATGGCGTCAAAGGTCATTGTGCTTTGAAATTTATTTTGTAGACAACAACAACAACAACGAATTGACAACAAGCAATGGGGCGATACCCAACTCCAAATCACAAATTTTGAGCCGAAATGCCGAGAAACGAATACAAATGTGTATCAACTCAGGAGGTGGTCATTTGGGCAATATCATTTTTTCACCATAATGCCGTCAATTTAAGACCTTCGAGTCTCAGTGAAGTTAATGTGCGCGACTGACTGCGGTTCGATCAACTTCCGGTCAAGGCCAAATAGCGCCAGTTCTACTGCGTATTGAAATTTAATTCGTTCACAAAGTGACGTGCCATAGTTATTGCCGTGTCCGAGGTATATGGTATCTGCCGTTAGAAACTGGGACACTTTAAGATTATTGTATAGAAACATTTAATGTTTTAATTCTTTAAAGAAAATCAATTAAATTTTCTCGAGGAATAAAAAAAAACAATTTCCCATGCAACATTTTATCTCAGCTGTTTAGCAATTGACAGTTGTTCTGCACTCACTGAGATCAGTCTTAAAAGTTGGTTTGTGTATAAACTAAAAGCAAACTGCTATACTAACTGCTATAAAGCACATATGAGTGCGAAGCGAACCCCTCCAAGTGGGAGCACAAATATACGTAGCTTAAACACCACAACATTATTGCTTAATACAACAACTAAAATAAATGCTACCAACATAATAACAACAACAACAACAAAAGCAACAAATGCAACTACAACAACGGCACCTAGCGCAATAAATGTAATGTCGATACCTGAAGGCGGAGACAGTTCTGTACAAATGAATACCGCTTTAGATTCACAAAATCACGCATCTAATTATGAAATAAAGAATAAGTTAAAACAACTTGAAGCTCATCCATGAAGCTTGAAGCTCCAAGCTCATCCATAATATAAAAATATCCTACTTGAAGTCAGAAAATTACAAACTTAAGATACAAAATTATCCTATTTTAAATACTTACCATAAACCTGCTCCTGCATATAATATCGAAACAGTGAATTATGAAACCGATGAAGAAGAGTAAGCTTACGAAACGAACTGGATTCTGAAAAAGCAACGACCCAATAAAAATAGCAAAGCAGATTAATCTCCAGAATGCCATTCCGAGCCGAAAGAATCTCTTGAACATAAAGTGTGCTCTAAAGAATTGTGGTAAAGAAAAGCCAACGTCATCCTCCAATCATGGCTGCTAACATAAATGATTGCCAACAGTTCCAAGTTATCATCCTTGCAGCTAATAAAGAAGCTGCTCTAACCAAAATGCTTAATAACGGAATCGATAATGTAAACGTGCTTAACGCCGAAGGCTACAGAGCCGTAACTAATGCTTTAACCACCAACAATATCTCGTGGCATTCATACGAAACTAAGCGATAACAAATTTGCACTTAAAATCTGCAGTCAACAAACTTAAATGGAAAACCAAAGAATCCTAAGATATGTTTCAATTAACTTTCAATACCTCCGAAGACATTAATTAGATTTACAATATTAAGACTATTCTGAGTACAATCGTCATTATTGAACCAACTGAAAGTCAGAAATTAATCCTTCAGTGCAAATCCTGTTAATCATTCAGACACACAAAGAACTATTGTGGCAAAACCGCACAGGTGTACCATATTAAGCATGCAGGTAAACAGAACACTGCCGAATGCACCAAGCTTTCCACTGAAAGCCAAAATGTTAAAATTGTGGCGAATCTCACCCAGCTAGCATTCGTGGTTGTATTCCGGCTAAACAATTGCAAAAAAAGGGATAATAACATAAAGAACAAGCATCACAGCAAAAGCCTAAAAATAATAATGTTCGTAATCTTAATTCCAAAGAACCACAAAATGTTAAAGGCAACCAAGAAAACTCTGATATAGAATTAGGCGTTCGATTTTCTTATGCTCAAATAGTTCAAGGCCATAATTCCATAAATCTAATAGAAATGATACGAGCAGCATGCTATCTTTAGTCCTTGCAAAATTAGATAAGCAAGATGACTTCAACAAAAAATTTAAAAAGCATAACTCGATCAAAATTCAAAAATTTTAAACACCCATGATTTAAAAATGATTTTAAAAACACAAACTGTTGGTTTATGCCTGATTGCTGAGATCCATTTCAATAATCACACATTTGTCAAGCTAAAGAACTATGATATTTACCACTCCATACATCCAAACAATTGTGAAAAAATATAAAACACTATCAAGGATTTAAGCTGAGTCCTGAAGAATTTCAAGTGACGACAATTATTATAGAAACTAATGGGCAGCCTACTAGCATTACTGCTCTTTATAGGCCACCAAGACATTCTATTAAATGTAATCAATACGAAGCACTTCTAAAAAATCTTGGCGAAAGTTTTATTATTGGTGTGGATATTTTAATGCGAAGGGGACCTGGGCCGTAGGATACAAGGTAAAGTTCGTGACAGTCGCAGGTGCGTCCATGGTCGATCCTTGTGCTTCTACGTTTCAAGTCGACACACAGCCTCCTCGTGGCGTCCCCTGGATAGCGATCTGACAACCGTCAGTGAGTTAACTAATGTGTGCTTCTCCATGGCCTTGAATGAATGGTTGTGCGTCGTGCTTGGAACCCACCACGTTAAAATACCCACCAATGAATCCTCAAACGAAGCTTCGGATAAAGAACCCCTCTAATGTTGACGACTCCCGCAAACGCCCAAAGGACAACGATTTACGGATATGCACCTGGAATGTCCAAACCCTGTACAGAGAAGGTGCCTCTATCCAGCTGGTGTATTCCTCCAACAATATAGAGCTGACATCACCGCTATACAGGAAATGCGATGGACGGGACAGGGTTGCTCCAAAAGAGCAACCTGTGATATCTACTACAGCTGTCATGCATGTCGAGACATGAATTTGGTGTTGGATTTGTGGTTGGGAAGGGACTGCGTCATCTAGTCTCGAGGTTCACGGCCGTGAACGAGCGCCTAGCCACTATCCGCATCAAGGCAAAATTCATCAACATCAGCCTAATTTGTGTCCATGCCCCGACGGATGAGAAGGATGAAACGACCAAAGATGACTTCTACGAGCTCCTCGACAAAACTCATGAGCATTGCCGCCGCCACGATATTAAAATCGTGTTAGGCGACTTTAATGCCAAGGTGGGCAAGGAGAGTCTCTTTGGTCCGACGATCGGAAAATTCAGTCTCCACGACGAAGCCACCGATAACAGTATGAGACTGATTGACCTCGCCGCAGCACGCAACATGACAGTTAGTAGCACCAGATTCCAACA
Organism: Palloptera scutellata; assembly: GCA_958295655.1. Classification (NCBI taxonomy): domain Eukaryota; kingdom Metazoa; phylum Arthropoda; class Insecta; order Diptera; family Pallopteridae; genus Palloptera; species Palloptera scutellata. The sequence goes on from OY282450.1 coordinate 48,693,422, forward strand.
TAAAGATATCCATAAAGCCACTTGGCTCTCCCCTGATCAAAACACACGAAACCAGATTGATAACGTTGTGATCGATGGAAGACACGCTTCCAATGTACTAGACGTACGCACAATACATGGTGCAAACATCGAGCGATACAGAGAGTTGAGGAGGGAGGAGAAACGTTTTTTCAGGCGCAAGAAAAGAGATGCAGAAAGACGCGAGTTCAATGATATCGAAATGTTGCGGGACAGGAACGAGATTCGAAAATTCTTTGAAAGAATAAGACGCCTGACTGATGGTTTGAAGACCGGGGCCTCTTCCTGCTAGGATGAAGAGTGAAATCTGGTGACAGATGTCCAGGGCATAATGAGATTATGAAGGGAGCACTTTTCCCAGCTGCTTAATGGCGATGACGGCAATAATCCCGCCACTGCGGAATCCACTACGGAAACCCCAATCACTGACGGCGTTGAAGTAGTGCCGCCTGACTATGAGGAGGTCTTAACAAACATTGCTCGGCTGAAAAACAATAAGGCTGCAGGTGCAGATGGCCTGCCTGCTGAGTTGTTTAAGACCGGAGGCGAAGAGCTCAAAAAACGCATGCATGAGCTTCTATGCAGAATATGGTCAGATGAAAGCAAGCCAAGTGATTGGAATCTCAGCGTACTCTGCCCAATCCATAAGAAAGGTGATTTCACGATCTGCGCCAACTACCGTGGGATAAGCCTTCTTAATGTTGCATATAAGGTTCTATCGAGCTTACTGTGGGAAAGACTGAAGCCCATCGTCAACAAACTGATTGGACCTTGTCAATGTGGCTTCAGGCTTCAGACCTTGTAAATCCACCATCGACCAGATATTCACACTACGCCAAATCCTGGAAAAGACCCGAGAAAAACAGATCGACACCCATCATCTATTTGTCAATTATAAAGCCGCCATCGACAGTCGATAGCACGATTAAGGATCACTTGTACGCCGCAATGTCTGATTTTGGTATCCCTGCAAAGCACATTCGTCTTTGCAAAATGATACTGACCAGCACCACCAGCGCAGTGAAAATTGGGACAGACCTCTCCGCACCACTTGATGTCAAAAGAGGTTTCAGACAAGGTGACTCCCTAACATACGACTTCTTTAATCTTATGCTGGCGAAAATAATTCGAGCTGCGAACATCGACATCGACATCTCTGGCACTATCTTCTACAAGAGTGTCATGCTGCTAGCATACGCTGATGATATTGGCAAAAACGCTCGAGAAGTCAGTGCAGTATTCTCCGACCTGGAGAGGGAGTCTCGTCGAGTGAACGAGGTCTAGTGGTGAACGAGGAGGAGGACGAAACGAAATACCTTGTGTCAACAAACAAAGAGTCACGGCGTCTTGGACAAAATGTCACTGTTGACAACTATACTTTTGAAGTCGGCAAGGATTTCGTTTATCTAGGATCCAGCATAAACACCAACAATAATGTCAGCCTTGAGATCAAGCGGAGACTAACTCTTGCCAACAGGTGTTACTACGGGCTCAGTAGGCAATTGACAAGCAGACCCCCTCTCGACCGACGAAAACAACGCTGTATAAGTCCCTCATCCTTCCCGCCGTAATGTATTGCACAGAGACGTGGACATTGACCATCAATGATGAGAGGCTGTTAGCTGTTAGGAGCGTTCGAGAGAAAGATACTCCGTAAGATCTATGGTCCAATGTGCGTGGACGACGTGTATCGAATAAGATGGAAAGATGTATGATGTATGAGCTGTACGCCAACACTGACATAGTCAAGCGTATAAAAATCCAGCGGCTTCGCTGGCTGGGTCATTTTGAGCGAATGGAAGAAAGCGCTCCGGCTAGAAGGGTGTTTTATTCGAGCCACGGTGGAGGAACACGCTGAAGAGGACGTCCTAATCTCCGTTGGAAAGACCAGGTACAGGGCAACCTGACTGCACTTGGCCTTATCAACTGGCGCCAGCGCGAGCATATCAGAGGCTTCCGTAGTACCAGCTACGTTCGAGCAGCCGGACTTAGTTCTGATTCTCTGATGTATAAGAAATCGTTGCAGAAATCGACATAAAGTGAAAGTTTTTAATTACAAAATGTTTCCAAACTTTTTTAATATGCGTAAATATAGCATTACCTAAACTATGTACATGCTGGTTTCACTGCTTTGCAACCTTGACTTTTATTCGAAGAACAAATTTCACTCAAATTTTTGTGGCGGCATTTTCAACTTTCAGCTAAATCATTTTGTTTTTCTCTCATTCATAATATTTCTACAACATTCTAACTGCAATCGTTGGTACTCGTAGTTTTGGTTTGTTTTTTGCAAAAATTCTAATTATGTCATAAAAGTTTTAAAGCCCAGCCAGAGTATGGTTATGGCTATGTATATATAGGCAGCACACACACACACATACACGCGCAACATAATACCCTGAGGATATATTTAAACAAATGCATTCATGCTTTCATTGGTATTCAATATCCCAGAGGGAGAAAAATAATCTCGATAAAGATTATCGTACAATATAAGATTAAATATCGGAAAATTAAATAAAAAACAACAACAACAAATGACCGTGATTATATTCAGATTTTGCTCGGGGAACACCATGAAATTGTTGTTGTACCGAACACGGTTCTCACAATGAGCGCGATATGTTCAGTGAAATGAATACCGAGCTCGCCGAGTATTCAGTGTTACAATGAGCTATTTTATAAAAATGTAATACAAATTTATGTAAAATAGTACGACCATTACTTTCTTTTAAAGCAACGCTGCGAATATTTGTTGAGGGTTTAAAAGTGGATATTATTTTCTTTATAAAACAATGAAAAGTAATTATTCACGTAATTCAAATGGTGATTGGAAATTGTTAATTGTTCACTCGATCGTAATAAAATTGTTTAAAGTTTATTTGCTTACCATTTAGACTTGCCATTGCACACAAAATAGTATTAAAAAAAAAACGGTCAAAAGCAACTCTGCAACGAACTAAATGTAACCACCAGACCGAGCACGGGAGAGCAATGTCATTTGTTCGCCGAACAGCGTACGCATAACCACGGCCTAAGGCAGTAGAAAGTATATTATTATTATGTGAACTTGGCATGGGTGGTCGCTGTGGCGTAGTTGATAGTGCGTTGGCCTGCTACCCAGACTGTCCGAGGTTCAAATCTCGGCACAGCAAAATCAAAAAGTACAAAAAACAGTTTTTCTACACGACACCACCTTTTGGCAGGCAATGGCAAACCTACAAGAATAAAAGTTGCCTATGAAAAGCCTATCACTTCCATTCCCTTCCATTCATGTAGAAAAATAACATGCACAACATGAGTGGATGCGAAAAGCTCGGCCTAGGCCCTCCATGTGCGGTTGTGCCATTAAAAGAAGATGAAAAAGAAGAAGAACTTGATGTGGAGATTAAAGAATTAATAAAATCAAATCAAACATTTTCGTAGCTCGCTTCTTTAAGTACAGAATAAATAAAATGGTTTTGATATTGAAAGTGATCTTCTACATTGAAGAGCTGAGCTTTTATTCTTTTTACTAAAATATAGATTGCAGTTTCATACTTGATATATTCTGACTTAATTAATGATCTTCAAGAAATACAGAAATATAATAGAAAAAAATATGTTGATGAAAAAATTCGTGATTTTTAATAGAAAAGTTAATTTTTTTTTTATTTAAATGAAATACGGAGCCTCGGCATACAGACAGACAATACATTAAAATAGAGACGTTGACGATAATAGGGCATTGTGCCATTTGAAAACACCCAAAAACACTGGACCTTTTGAGGCATCGAGCAGGTACAAGAACTGTAACTTTTATTCTATGCGATACCCAGCTGTGGTTCACTTTCGGAAACAAAAACTTCTATGCAACTTTATTTTGAATGATGTTTTAAATCATGACAAAAATCAAAATTTAACACATATTTAACTTCTAATATAAATAATATTAAATTAATGAATGCTTGAAAACGCATGAAATAAAGGTTTAGGGACTTAGCTCCCGATCGCAATGCACATTTTCTTTGGCCTAAGTGTGCAACAAAGGCGCCTCTGCGGTCTCATTGCAGCATGTTAAACTATCTCGCCAGAGGTCCCCAGTTCGATTTCCCCAAAATGCTATTTCATTTACAAATAATCCCATCTGGTAAAATCTCTGACAACATTTGACGGCTGGTAAATGCTTGTTTCTCTTACATCAAATTCGTATAAATCATTTAATTGATAACTAACTTGTCTGAATTCATCAAACAATTCTCTAAGTGTACTAACCTCGACATAGCGACAATGATTGGACAATTCTGCATAAGTTGCGGTGGTAGGTTGGAACGTCTCGCTCAGCTTATTTTTTATTGTAATCCAATTCGGTTCGCCAGTTAGTTGTCGAATAGACTACGGCCTGCATCTCCTGCATCTCCATAATTCCGTACCTGGATACAAAACAGACTCGGGAATTGGTAGATTCGTACAGCTGGGAAGCCCTCCCCCATGCGGATTATTCACCTGACTTGGCTCCATCTGACGACCACTTATTGTCATCAATGTAAAAAAAAAAAATATGTGAGAAAATAGCTCGATGACTGGTTTGACTCAAAAAACAAACAGTTTTTCGTTTGGCATTCCACACAATGCCAGACAGTTTTCTATAGATTTGAAAAACGATGGTTTGTCTTCCCTTCGAAGGGTTTCAAATGTCGAAACTGGCTCAAAATGCTGCCTTGGCTCAGTTCTATTCCACGTTGTCTCCGTTCTTCTGGTTGTTGCTCGTGTTGTTGTGGTTGTATTTGCTGGTCATGAGCTTGTTGCAATTGCTGCTGAAGTTGTTGTTGTTGGTGTTCTTCTTGTTGCATGTTTAGCTCTTGTTGTTGCTGCAGACGTTGTTGTTAATGTTGATTAATTTGAGTTTCTTACTGCCGAACAATAGATGTAAGTTGTTCAATCTGCTCCTTTAGTTGTTTCATGGATTCCATGATGTAGCTTTCGTTATTTTGGCGATTTACATCAAACTGCCCACTTCTTCTTAATACACCTGGAAAGAGTGATATCAAGGGAAAAATAAAATCCCGCTCTATTGACTTATGTATATGTACAACTGCACCGGTGTACAAGAATGAGACAAGACATTTTTTTTTAAAAATAAACGTTTATTGGGTATACATTGAATCTTCAAAGTAATGGACATTGCTAGCTACACATTTTTCCCATCTCTCTGGCAATTTTATGAATGCCTCACCAAAAAAAACTGTTCGTTTTTTGAGTCAAACCAGTCATCGAGCTATTTTTTCACATTGACGACAATAAGTTGTCGTCAGATGGAGCCAAGTCTGGTGAATAATCCGCATGGGGGAGGGCTTCACAGCTGTACGAATCTACCAATTCCCGAGTCTGTTTTGTTTTCGATGTGATGGTGCATTGTCATCAAGAAAAATGTGTTGTCTAGCTTGATATTCTGGACGTTTTTGGCGTAAAGCAGGTTGTTGTTGGTAGCGTTGACCAGTAACTGTTTCACCTGCTTTCAGAAGGTCAAAAGAGAAAACACCTCGCTCCCAGAAAAAACAGAGCATTATCTTCTTTCCGGAGCGATTTGGCTTTGCTGTTGATTTGGCCGGTGTATCGGGCTTAACATATGATCGTTTATGTTTGCGATCCGCGAAATAGATCCATTTTTCAACGCCAGTAACAATTCGATGAAGATATGATTTTCTTTTGTACCTGGCGAGCAACATTTCACAGGTGTTTTTTTTTCGATTTTCTTGCTGTCTTTCAGTCAATTCATGCGGCACTCATCTTCCCACCTTACCACCTTCAAAATCAATCCCATGGCTTTGAAAAGTTGAGCAATGCATTGTTGGGTCGCATTTAATTGTTATGCAAGTTGTTCTTGCGTTTGATCATCATCTTCATCGAGTAAACCTTGCAATTCGGCATCTTCAAACTTTTTCGGTGGTCTTCCACGTTGTTCGTTTCTCACATCAAAATCGCCACTCGTTGCACTGTGTTTTGCCTTGCCTAGAGCGTGCTGGCCGTAACCTTCCACAAGCATTCGATGAGATGCCAAAGCAGATTTCTTCAATTGGAAACAGAAAATCAATGATGTCCGCATATCGTAGTTTGTAGGCACAAAAGTCGACATTTTTACAAGTGAAAAAAAAAAATATGTTTGTGTATAAAACTTGATTGTTTCTCTGAACCGAATATTGTTCACAGAAGTAAATGCGAAGAAATGGCCCCAAATGATTTGGTTTGACAGAGCGTATAGTTTTACCTAGCGACACAAAGATGTCATTACCGGTTTCATACCTGGTAAATCTATTCAAATGGTAGCCTTGACACAAATCGATCCTCCAAATAGGTGAATCGTTGGTCCGGGGCCACTGCAAAAGCAGAAAAAAAATCGACAATAGACAAATACTTGGAATTTTGACTTACTTTACTTTTAATTGCAAAACAGCCCATGGAGGGCGTAGGCCGAGCTTTTCGCATCCACTCATGTTGTGCGTGTTATATTTGTACATGAATGGAAGGGACCTACAGTTTAAAGCCGAATCCGAACGGCGAAGTGAAAAGCTTTTCATAGCAATTTTTACTCTTGTAGGTTTGCCATTGCCTGCCAAGAGGTGGTGCCAAAGAAAAATTATTATTTTTATAATTATAATTATTTTTTCTACTTTTCGATTTTGCCTGTGCCGAGATTCGAACCCCGGACACTCTGCGTAGCAGTCCAACACACTACCACTACGCCACAGCGACCACAATTTGACACTGAACTTAAAATAAACGCTCTTCCTGTTTCTTATTGTACAACGAACAATTAATTACCCCCTCGAATAAATATTCGTTTATTTTTAAATTACTCAATCAATGATTCTCCTTTCGCTTACCATCCATTACGCTTTTCCGTTGGGATGGGCAACACTGGTTGTACACATTCATATTTTGCATTCAAATGCGAATATTTCCATTTTTTCCAATTCAGTTTTATTTGTTTTCGAATTTCAATTTTTAGTATGTGCCACATGCAACACTGGTGCGGCACGTGTAGGTAGCAGCAGTATATAAATGTATCTCTCTCTGTATCTCTTGAACACATTGAGTGTGTAGGGCATACATAAACATATACAAGTCCATACGAAATGTATGTGTGGGTGTGTGGGTGTGTATGTGTGTGTGTGTGTGGGTTACTATTTGTATATGAATATTTGTGAATTTTATGCGCAACTTTTCTAAATAAAACAACAACAAAATTCCGAAAAGTGTATGAAAACAAAATTCAATTGCATTGTTTTTCATGTGCCATCGGGGAAAATAGTATGTTTGTGTGTGTGTGTGTGTGAATGTGTGGAAACTTTGTGTGGAAACAAAATAAAAACCCCGAAAGAGAATAAAATTTGTGCAAATTTCTGGTTTTGTTCACGTTTTCATGTTAATATTATATTTATTCTATCTTTTTATATTATATTTAAAATTTAATGTTAAATTCTATCATGCTCATGTCTGTGCTGTTGTCTTTTTTGTTATTGCTCTGTAAAGCAAACATCTAAAAAGGCGTGTACTCAATTGAAGTACACAGAACCAGCAGCAGCAGCAGCAGCAATATACCACACAAATACATGCGAATGAAAATAAATATAAAAAAGGAACAACAACACTGCATATGCTTACACTAACACCAAAAAGGTGTGCTACACTTGAGTAATATTTATACGCCCCACACACGCCCTCTTACGCCCTACACACTCCTCGCCTGTACACCTCCTCGCTCCACGCTCCTCGCTCCACGCTCCACGCTTCTCGCTTTTCGTCTTTCGTCTTTACTAACTACCACCTTCTGCGTGCATCAGTTTGATTTGATATAAAAAATTCATTTTTATTTGTCGCATGAAAAATGTACAAGTTTCTTTCGCGTACTCGTACTGAAAAAAACTGTGTATGTGAAAAAGTACTTTTTTATATGCATTCATGTATGCATGCATGTATGTGTGTTTGTTCGTGTGTGTGTATGTATGTATGTAAATATTATTTAACTTTGAAATATATAAAACAAAACACAAACACCAAAAAAAAACCAAAAAAAAAAAAAAAACTGGATACAAGTATTTTTATTCTGTTTTAAAAAATGTTTAAAACATGTTGTCACTTTGTTTATTGTTTGTTTGCCAAAGTCTCATTGTATACTACTGTGGGCAAAAGTTAGTAAGGCTTTTTAATTTTAATTTCGCGCGGAAACCCATTCACCACAATATTGTTTTTTTAAGGTTGGTATGACTGTCGGTGACATCTGTGCCAAATGTCACATCAAAATAATCATTAGTGTTTAGTATACGCTTGTCTTTCTGAAGTACAAAAGTACAAAAAGTGCATTCGGCGATTTTCACAATGAGTGAAATTATTCAACAAAGAAGTTCCATTAAATTTTGTGTGCGGAATCAAATTTCTGGTGCCGAAACGTTCAGAATGTTGCAAAAGGCCTTCGGTGATAATTGTATGTCGCGAGCAAGTGTTTTTGATTGGTACAAATTGTTCAAAGATGGTCGAGAACGCGTTGACGACGAACCACGTCCAGGACGGCCATCAACATCAACTGATGATCAACACGTCAATAAAATCAAGGAATTGGTGCTCGAGAATCGACGATTAACAGTCAGATATTAGGACGGGGAGGGGGGGGGGATTACTTTGAAGGGGACGAACTAGATTTGGAAGAATGAATAAAAAAATTTTTAATTATGAACAAAGTCTTACTAACTTTTGCCCACAGTAGTATGTACATATGTATGTATACATGATGGTGTGTTTGTGTGTGTGTGTGTGTATATTTTTATGCATTTTGGTGTACGTGTGTTTGTATATGCATGTCACATGTAAGCTGGCCAATTCAATATTTTCACTTCCGAGAACAAAAGAAAAAAAAACAACGAAAACAAAAAAGATTGTTGACAATTTATTGTACGCTTTTGAGAGTGTCTTGTTAGTGTGTTGCTGCAACATCAGAAAATGTTGTCGCATATTTAGTACGAAAAATAAATAAAAATTGATGATAAAGTTTTTTTGTCAGAAACTAAAAACACACATTTGCATATTTTTGTATGAACGAGCCACGTTTGTTTGTAAACGTTTAGTTGTAAAATTTAATTAAAATGTAGCAATGAAAGTGAGATCATAATTCTCGGTATTTATTTTAGTTATACCCAATACTATCATTATTAAGAGTACATATTGGAAAAGTAGAAAAAACAAAAATATTTTACTAATCTTTTTAATAATTAAGTATTCCGGTTTAAAGAAATTTTTAACCCTAACTCGTTCTGGCAAAGGCGAGACATGTATAGCGAAAATGCTCTGTGCTGTCCACCTCCTCCAGACAAGATGTACGCTCTTGAGATATTAGAATACTGGTCAATGATGAGCCTTGCTTAAGTAACTATTTACTTGAATTTATGAAAATATCAGACATTTTAAAGCTACATGGTTAAGTTAGCTGATGGTTAACTTAGGATATATATGTTGTGTTCTGCTGACTAGTAAGGTCCTTCTATGCTACCAAAACTCTCGGAGAGTTCTCGATCAATCACTCGACATCAATCTAGTTTAAGTAATGCAAACTCTTACCATATAAGCATGGCAATTTAATGCTATGGAGTTAAGTTATTGATCTAAATAAATGCACTCGCTAACAACGTCAATCTGCTCCTAGTTAGTTCTAGAGAGTAGCGTAGAATATGACCTTTGCAGTAGTTTCCTACCAAACCAAGGATCACAGCAAATATTATTATACAATGCCTCCAGCAGAATCGATACAAAAGCTTGGCAAGGAGTTGTGGCATTCTAATTACGACTTGAATTTCATAGTTTAATCAATGCTGTGTCTTTCAGAAGCCTCGTACATACGAGTAGTTATAGTGTGTATAGATCAGCTTGAAAACCACTATTTAGGAATTTTTTTTGATATTGGTACTAGATCACAAATCTTTGCACCTATTAACTTTGCAACCAACGTACAGACATTATAAATTTGTTAAACTTATTATATTTATAAATACAAAAAAAAGTAAATTATTCGTTGAAACTATTCTAGTAAACTATTTTATTTCATATAACCTATATAGCCAACCTCTTAGATTTTGATCTATGTAAAAAAATCCTAAGGGGGCGATATTAAAATTTTAACTCTATTATTAATAGATACATAGGACTCATCACAGGGCATAATCCATGGGGCCAACATATGACCACCATCGGCAGCACCAAGGACCCGACCTGCAAATCTTGTCTGGAGGAGGTGGACAGCACAGAGCATTTTCTCTACCAATGTCCTGCCTTTGCCAGAACGAGATGACGCATTTTGGGTTTCGATGTCACAGGAATGGACAAAGGTCACTCCTTCTCCTTCTGCGACCTTCTGAGATTTGTGAGAGAATCCGGAAAATTTGCGGAAGAGAACATAGTCCCCTTATAACCCCTTTTTCATATTTTTCCCTCTTTTTCTCTAAACCCCCCCACCGCCCTCCTCACACCCCTTACTTACTGTCACCCCTTCTTCTCTTCCTAGGCCTTAAGTACAATGGGCTACAATAGCGTGAGCGCTTGAGGAACTGTGTCCTGCACTCGCAGGTCAGGTTCTCGGCACATCCATCCATCCATCCATCCATCCATCCAATAGATACATAATCGAGGTCGACCGATTTAAAAACTGGGGAAGCGAAATTTCGCCAGCTGGGGCTTATAAAAGAGATGCTCAAACTAATAGCCAGCAAAAACTGATCAGATCAAACGACGAAAATTTAATCCCACTATGGCAGCAGTTAAATACTCTAAAGTTTATTCTATGTAAAACACTAAATAAAATGAACATTAACCAGGGCATATTTTAAGAACACTAAATTGAGCTATGATTTTGATTGGATATACCTATAGTCATTTAGCTATGGAACAGTGCAAGACTTTTCGATTTGAATACGCCGGAACCCGTGAGAGGTTCGATGAAAAAATGAGAGAACCAAAAAATTATATAGGTGAGGCGAGGGTAAGTGGCGTTACATCAAGGTGAATGTTCGCTCCTAGAGGGTCACTCCTATAAGGTTCAAATGTAAGACCGACCAGTTGTCAATGACCAACATTTTCCCCGAACATACTTACACGTCATCTCCAACTCTTCTAAGGCACCCATACAAAATTTACTTTTGAAGTGAGGTTTCTTAAGGGAGAGTACTGAAATCTGGATGAGAAACATCAACAAATTTCAACAAACTCATTTGTCTCACTCTCTTCTTTGAGCCATAAAATCGAAATGTTGCGCTGTAGTATACAGATTAGTGGGAGTGAAACCGCGCAAAAAAAAGAGCTAGTAAACAAAATCCACTCCTACAAGAACAACACAGATATCACTCTCTTTCTCTCTTATTTATGTATTTTCAATTAAGGAATTACTAGTAAACAAAATCCACTCCTACAAGAACAACACAGATAGCACTCTCTTTTTCTCTTCTTTATGTATGTATTTTCAATTAAGAAATTATTCGCAGAACCATCACAACTAACAATAAGAGTAAATTCCTCTGAGGTCACTAATATGAAAATTACTCGATTATTTGCAGTCGACCGCGAGTATATGTACATATGAGATGACACGGAGAGAGCCGATATACGATATACAAAGTTAGTATGAAATCCGATCACAATACCGGCTCTCACCGTCTGTTCATGTACTCTATGACACTCTCTCTCATATTTAAAAATAACGAAAGTACTTTCGTACTCTATGATACTCTCTCTCATATTTAAAAAGAACGAAAGTACTTTCGTATGAGATTTCTGCGTTAAAATTATTAATATTTTTCATTTAAGATTTTTGATTTTTCCAAAAAGTTGCTTTTAAATTTTTGCATTGCAATGAGTCAAATATAAAGTGGATCGAAATAAGAGGACGTGAGGAAACATAGAAAACGTAAAAAACAGATTAATATACAGAAGTGAAACAAGCTAGCCGTGATAAGTTTTTATTTTTGTTTTTTTTATTGATACATTCAACACACAGGGTGTACCCCTATGAATGCAGAGCATTGTGTTGAATGGAAGGAAGATTGGTAGGTTTGAGGAAGAAGGAGGGAGAATGAGAGAGGGAATGCAATCACACAGTGTGGCAAGTGATATGCCTTTGCCTTTATCACAATGAACTTCCGTTTATCAGTGTCGACTATGACCGCATGTAGCGCCAAAGGCCGAGCTTTTCGCATGCACTCATGTTGTGCGTGTTATATTTATACATGACTTTATCCGTGAGTTCTTAAAGTGTCACATTTTTTTTGTGAAATAGGCTTCCCGGGCGATAAAAATGTAAGACCGACCTAAATTAATTATCATTCACCAACATTTTCCTCGAAAATATTTACCCGTGATCTCTAACCGTTAAAAATGTTCCGTTAAAAAACAAGTTCCGCCCCCTCCCCAACCAATCTTTAAACAACCAGAGAATGGGAATAAAACGTTTAGAGAAGGAAGAGATCGGCTCAAATACAATATCGATGGTTATCGTAACTTAAATATTATCACAAATTTTAGAGAAGATAAGAAAACATAGTAATTTTCTGAAAACATTATAAAAAAAAGAAGAAAAATATGTGATATAACATATAAGTATTATATTATTCTTTCACGATATACTTAAAATCAAAAATTTCTATTCCCGGATTTTTTAAAATTCAGAACATTATTTTTTATCCCATTTTGTTGTTGTTGTTGTTGTTGTTGTTGTAAAGTGAGTTAAGCGACATCCATGTATGAACATCGATGTGCAGAATTGGGATTCACATCTGTAAAGGATTACTTCCAAGAAATTATCAATCTTTGAAAGTATGATGAATTGAAAAAAATCATCATAAAATTGATGAAAAGATTTTGTTGTAACGATTTGAAAAACGGAAGCGATACAATTTGTTTTTTTCATAAATTGTACATATTAACTCGTTTTTCCTATAAGAACTTAACATTTGTTGTTGCTCTATTATTTTTTTTTTTTCTACTATTACTTTTACTATTACTTTGCTTTGTCAATTTATTTTCCCATTAAAAATTATTCCCACAGTAATTCAAGCAATAATACAAAAACAACAACCATATTCTGTAACATTTCACACATACACACTCACAAAGTTATATAAATATAAGAAAAAGCATCGTAAGCGCATATGCCGAGCGCCGCCAATACCACTCGCCTTCAAAGATTGGCAGCAATACGTTAAAAACGCGCTTAAAACTTTCATCACGTGCGGCAAATAATTTTCGGCGGCCGGCATTTATTTTCTTTTTGTGTTCTTCCTATTTTGACAAATTTCTCGTTTACGTTGCTATATTTTTGAAAAAAAAAAAATCGCTTCATGCTATTTTGTTAAAAACAAACTTTAATGCATCATCTCAAACAATAACAACAACAGCATGAGCGCAAAAAAGGCCATGAAAACTTTTCCACTTTAGCAAACCAAAAAAAAAAAAAAAAACATACAAACGAAAGTGTTCGGTGTAGAGAATGTAGCAGACAATAAATAGAAAAATATACCGCTAGACGGAAACGGAAATGAAAATTGACTATTTTCGAGAAAGTGATGAAAGCCGCTTTTACACGCATATTTAATGTAAAAAAAGAGATAAACAAGACAATGTATGTAAAAAAAGGAAATAACACAAAAATGAATAAAGAACGAATGCGAAAGAAATACACAATAGAAATAGCAAAACATCAACACAAAACGTACTCAAGTGGCGTATTGCAAGGCCTATTATTTTCGGCTATAACCAGCGGCATAAACTTAGAGCAGGGGAAAAAAACAAACTAGAGCTCGCGTTGGAAAGCAAAGAGAGAACAAATTGAAGTATAAGGAAGGAAGGCGCCAAAAAAAAAACAAAAATCTGTACACCGGCAAATATCGTCAGCCAAGAAGTGGCAATAAAACGCAATTGGCCAATAACCGCCAACAGCGGCAGGCAGTAGCAGCGGGGGTGGACAAATTTCTGATGCCTTGGCTGGTGTTGATTATGATGCCGCTACCGATGAGGGCATAAGTTTGTAATTTTTTTTTTTTTTTCTTTTTCATTTAAATTTTTTTTCGGTTTGTTGAGCCAAAGTCCCCAAATGCAAATAATAATGCAATTGCCAACCATTTCTTTTATTTTGTTTTGTTTTCTATTTGGTTTTCCTGTTGTTCTTTCTATTGAATTAAAAACTTTTATAAAGTTTCTCTGCTTTGTGTTTTACTATTATTTTGTTCAATCGATACTTTTATTGCGACAAACAAATGACAAAAGGGAGTGAAAATAAGTAAGTAAAATTGTTAGCAAGTAGTTTGGAATGCAAAGCGTTATACAACTTGCAAGGCAATAAAGCTATTAGGGGCAAAAGTGTCAGTGTTGCTGTCATTCCATTGACTTTTTAATACTTCATCAGAAGGCAAAAGGTTTTTGAAGTTAACTCCTTTAAAATCGTAATTATATTGTAATTATATTTGCAAGGGATAAAAGATGATCGTGGCAAAACGGAAATTTTCACGGAAATGAAGGGCACCGCCCTCTATCAATCAGGTAGGAAAGAAATTAGGATGCATATACGCATAAATCAAACTGGTCTGTTAGAGAGAGGGCTTTGATTCGCGTATAAATAATTCAAACTTGATTAATAGAGGGTGCTGCGTTTGAAACACACTCGATTGATAGAGAGCGCTGCCCATCAGATTCTAGCAAAATTTTACATTTCAAACCAAATTTTTACATTTCTTAAAAAATTTCTAAAGCTGAAAGAATAAGCGAGCATAGACTGAAGAACACGCGAAAGTAGAGTATGAAAAATGATGGTATATGTATACACATATGCATCCAACATGCGGCATATATCCATCAATTAAGTATGAATCATACTTGATTGATAGAGGGGCTGATTCGCGTATGATTCAAACTTGATTAATAGAGGGCGCTGAGCATGAATCATACTCGATTGATAGAGGGTGCTGCCTAATAAAATATTAAATTCCAAACAAAAATCGTTAGAAATTTCTAGAACTGAAAGAATAAGCGAGTAAAGACTGAAAAAAAAAAACACACGCGAGCCACAAACAAATAGCAATAGTGTTACGATAAAATCTCCAAAAAATGCGGCTGAGAGACAGAGAATGTAACTTTCGCAAGCACCTTACCTCGCAATCAACTTGAGGGGCAAAAGAATTCGTATTTCATTAAAAAACAACTTGTGCAGAGAGACTGCATGAATGGCAAATGAGTTCATTAGAGCCAATAATTGCATCAACACTCATGTCATTGAGTCCGGCGAAGGTCCCCAGATTAAACAGCACCAGGCAGTCGTTAAGGTTACCAGCTTCTCAACGAAAGAGACGGGTAGAAGATTTAGTTGAAATTTTGCTTGAAAATCGTTCCTTCGTAGAAAGAAGCCAACTCGCATCAGCACAGCAAAACATAGACGAGTTTTGCCAAGTTTCTAGTCAACCTCATAACATTCGCGAGTTATCAGTACATCAAGTGGCAAATGTACCATCTGTTGAGATCATACAACCTGAATATTTTGATGATGTTAATAATAATGATGTAGCAAATAAATTCGCTTGCTTTGAGTATAAAAATTTCGATAGATATAATGATTTTGCAGAGGGCATGGCATGCATTGGAAATGCAAATGATCAACATGAAGTTGATCCAGTTGTAGCACTCCTGGGGTCACAGAATCATCAAACTGAACTATATGGTACAAGGCTTATCGTTTGCATAAATCAGCACATGGTTAAAAATTAATTGCGCACTTTCGGTCATTTGCATGGTTTTGGCTGAAATTGCGTTGCGGTGCTCAACTTGGCATGTACATAAAAGTCAAATGAAACCTCGAAAATAATGCACCGAAATTAAGCAAGACACCAGATGAAACTCTGAATTCATTCACTGAAATGAATAGGGTAAGTTGGGGTAAATTGCCCAACGTTTTATTCTCAAATGAATAAATAGGGGGGCCTGGGGCGTAGGACACAAGGTAAAGTTCGTGACAGTCGCAGGTGCGTCCATGGTCGATCCTTGCGCTTCTACGTTTCAAGTCGACACACAGCCTCTTCGTGGCGTCCCCTGGATAGCGATCTGACAACCGTCAGTGAGTTAACTAATGTGAGCGGCGGGCTTCTCCATGTCGCTGTCTAGATGTCGCTCCTAAATTTTACGTTTGAGGTGGGGTAATTTGTCAAAAGTTGGGGTAATATGACAATTGCCGATCCGATCCATGACATTAGTTCCACGTTCTGCCGATGCAAATTTACCAACTCGTTTTGTACCTTTTAGTGTAATTGTTTTTCTTACTTTGGAGGGGACAGTCGGCAGGCCGGTTTTATCCATATTCCATATGCGTTTGGCATCATATTTGTGCTCACGAATAGCCGTCGACAAATTATCAAAGAACGTATCAACATTTGTTTTGCAAAATGCTTTAATTCGATTCGCACTGATGTGCTCGGGTGTTCTGAGTGACAAATTGTGACGTTTCATAAATCCCATGTACCAATCATTGCCGGCAAGTCCTTTATCAATCCAATTTTGTGGGCAGATGGCTTTAATTTTTTTGCCGAATTCAAGCGCCAATCGTCGCATTGCGTTGCGACTTAAACCATAGCACAGATTGCTAGGCATCAAGTAAATACTTGATGAATGCTTTTTCATGTTCAGCATCAAATACCTGTAGGAAAATATAAACAGTATCACAAAAATGAATACCTATTGAAATGAATTCGTGTTGATGTTTCACCGCGCAAAGCATATTTATGAAGAAGAAGATTTGATGATTTCTATTTTGTTTTCTTTTAAATAAAATTGAATTTAAATTTGATTGTTTGAATGATATTTACTAATATCACATGTATTTTAGATATTTATATCATTTTTCGAACCGAAACCGATAATTTCATTTCAAAAGAAACGGAACTGAAACCAATTCCAGCACTGGAACAGGGTCAAATCGGTTTAGAGGGAAATTTCCTTGATCACTGGTATAAAAAGTTCTGTATTACCCATTGTAGCTGATTTTAGCGCAGCTCATCGCCGATGTTTTATCCAGAATCGAGTTTGAAGATTTTATAACCAGCAAATTAAAAAATACATTTAAGTAGTTCCTTTTCTTTCTAATTTTTATCGTAATAAACGTAAAATTCCAGGTCTGTTGTTTGTTATTTATCTGTGACATAAAATGCCGGTATGGAGTTTCACTTCATATTTTATTATACAGGGTGTTTTTTTTAGAAGTGTGGTTTTCAAGAAGAAATAAAACGCATATAATTTAATGTTATGACCAAGAATTTAGCTTTATTATAAAGATAAGGATTTGCCATTATGTTTTAAAAACGATTTCGGGCAAGTGGCCGCCGCGACTGGTTCGCATAAATTCCAGCCGAGCAGCCCAATTTTCGACCACTTTTTGCAGCACTTGAGGTCGTATGTCAGTAATAACGCGCCGGATATTTTCTTCCAAAGCGTCAATCGTCTCGGGCTTAACTGCGTAAACAAGCGACTTGACATAATCCCACAAAAAATAGTCCAGCGGTGTTAAATCGCACGATCTTGGAGGTTACGCCACAGGCCCACGACGCGAGATAATGCGCTCACCAAAAGTTTCCTGCAATAAATTGATTGTTTCGTTGGCTGTATGGCTGCATGGCATGTAGCGCCGTCTTGTTGGCACCAAAGATCGTCCACATAAACATCCTCCAACTCAGGCACGAAAATGTCATTGTCATTAATCATGGCTCTATAGCGTTCCCCATTGACTGTAACATTATGGTCGGCTTCATATATGAAGAAATATGGACCAATGATTCCCTCTACCCATAGAGCACACCAAACAGTGACTTTTTGAGAATGTAACGGCATCTCAACAATGGCTTGTGGATTATGATCACTCCAAATGCGACAATTGTGCTTATTAACGTACCCATTCAACCAAAAGTGAGCTTCATCGCTGAACAAAATTTTCTTGTGAAAATCGGGATCGGTGGCCATCTTGTTTTGGGCCCATTCAGCGAACGTGCAACGCGATTGATGGTCGTTCGGTTTCAATTATTGCACGAGTTGGATTTTGTATGATCGCAAACCAAGATCCTTCCCTTCCGGAAAATCTTCCATAAAGTGGATGGGCACAGCTCCAATTGTTGCGCGCGATGGCGGATGAACTCATTCGGGCCTTCTTCGATACTCTGCTCCACAGCAGCAATAGCGTCTTCTGAGCGCTTTGTACCGCGTCTCTGAGGATGTGCATTATCCACTAGAGTCAACGTGGTGTGAAACCGATCCATGGTTGCTCGAATTACCGACTCTGCTGGGCGATTATGTCGACCGAATATGGGACGCAGCGCTCGATGTGTCGCGCGAACCGAACCATTATTTTGGTAATAAATTTGCACGATTTGCAAACCTTGTTCAGGAGTAAGTCTATTCATAATGAAATGGCAAACCAAACTGAGCGTAAATCAAGTCACAGCTGTCAAAAAGACCAACTCCGAAAAAAAGTATTGCCAGATTGAAAACCACAGAACCAAAAAAACACCCTTTATAACTCACTTCTTATGTTCTTTGAATATTGTGCTCGAACAAAAAAAAAAAAAACAGTGAAAATGAATGTTGAAATATGAAACCGAAACCGGAATGTTATATTGATTTGCTTTCATTCCTTGATTTATATATTTGCAATCTTCCTACACACCTTTTACTCTGAAGGCAATGAGGCTGCTGGCGCTGCAAGCGTCATCCAATGTATAAATTTTTTTGACAATTGATGCTTTTTCCGCGAATTTAAACGTTAAAGAATTACATTTGTCATCGACATTTTACATGCAAGATATAAACACTGAGCTATTAAACGAAACCATTATCGAATCCAATGTCAATGTGAACGGTTGCAATTCCAGCTTCAAAAGCATTGCAATTTGGGCTCAATGAGAACATGGTATAAGCATATCTGAAAAAGATAACTCAAAGCGTAATAAGTGTGGCGGAGGGTCGGCAGTAGTGACCATTTTACCGCTTACACGATGGTCATTGGAGTTCATTGTATGTAGGGGGAAAGAGAATTGAGATTTATGTCACATAAAATTTATCTATACATAAATATGTATATGATTGTTTTAGGGCTCCTTATTTCCTGCAAGATACAACAATGTTGCCAATGGTTTGTTCGATTTTTGTTTGTTTGTTCTTTGTTGTTTTTGCTTCCACATCCGTTGCCAATTAATTATAAACTTGTTGTTTATATGTGCATTTAGATATGAGCATGGAGATAGTTAAGTAATTTAACACATTATAATTAATTGTTATTTATTTCAACCACACATTATATAATATTGTCGACTCCCAGATAATATCCTTTTAAGTATACATGCATACATGCGTTCACACTTACACACATGTATGTATAATAAAAAACAACAACAACAACAGTAACAAACGAATGAACATAAATTGTTATTTATCTCTGTGTACGAGATGTCCGTCGGCCGGTCGATCTGTTCGTCTGTCTCTCGGTCATAGTTATTAAAATTAAATATTAATTTACTGCCCGATTTCCCTGGTCACATAAATTATTTAGTTATTTTCTATGGGGAAATAATAATAATAGTAATAATAATTACATATAACAACAAAATCAACATATGCTTTTGCTCTTTAACCGAACAATGTTTTGCCAAATTGAATGAACTACAAATTATAGTATTTCACTTATTCTTCTGCTTGCAGCTTGCTCTCAGCCAAACACAATTTGGGTTCAACTGCGAGTATTTAGTTAGTGCCAACTAATGTCACCCAGAGTCACCTTTAAGCTAAAGCCGGAAAATGTTAAATCTGCAAGTTACTCGTAAGTGCGTTGCAGTGTGCAAATTGCTACTTAAATGCATGCAAATAAATCGATTTATCGATTAAGAAAACATACAAACCACGAACAACAAAGAGAGTTTTTTAAAATAAATTTTTACTCAATTTATATGCTAAGCATTTGTGCAAATGAGTGAATGCGTGTGTCTCAGTGAATGTGTCAGTTTGTCTCTGGATTTGTTTTATACAATTTGCATTTATTTAATCCAAAAATCACACTCAAATATAATATACATATAAAAAGGAACAACAACTAAAGCACTTACCTGCCACAATAACAACAAGCGTTAGAAAAGTGCAGCGAAAACAAAAACTTTATTTAGTTCCGTTCCTTTTACTCGCGCTCTCTTGTTTCCTCTGTGGCATTTCTTTTTTTAACTTCGCCGCATGTTTACATATAAACTTTGTTTTAACATACTTACGACATGCGAGTACATACTTAGTACGTTGGAAAAAAGTAGCATGTAGCTGCAATGCTGCAATGGACGAAACTTTTCCAATATTTCTCTGATGATAAAATCGCTGCCATAAAAATGGTAACTTTATGAAGTAAGAAATTTGTCGGTGTGCATGTGTTTGTAAAAAAAAAAAAAAAAAAAAAGCAGTCGCAAGAAAATTGTTACCCACAATGGCTGATGTAGGAGTTGGATTTTGGGAGGGCTTTTGCCCTTATCAGATCAATAACTGGTCCCAATTTCAGACGACAACGCAATCGGAAAATTTGTTCAAAAATGCAACGGAGATTCAAATTTAAAGTAGATCAAACTTTGGTCCAACATTCCGATCAATTGTAGCCCAAGAAATGAAATTTTTGCCCGAAATCAAGCCAAAGTTCACAACTAATTTCGATCAAAATTGAAATGAAATTCAGGCTGAAACTGAAGTCAATATTAGACCAAAAATGTGGCCTAAACCAAAAGTCACAAAAATGTTCAGGCTAAAATTTAAATGAATATTTTTACTAATATTTTAGATCCAATGCAGACTAAAATTCAGATCAGAATTCAGACTCAAATTTCGAACAATTGGAAACCAAATTAAGATCGTAATTCAAATGAAAATCCTTTACTTTACTTTTTTTACTTTACTTTTTGGCACAACAGCCCATGGAGGGCCTAGGCCGTGCGTGTTATATTTGTACATGAATGGAAGGGACCTACAGTTTAATGCCGAATCCGAACGGCGAAGTGAAAAGCTTTTCATAGCAATTTTTACTCTTGTAAGTTTGCCATTGCCTGTCAAGAGGTGGTGCCGTGTATAAAAATTACTATTTTTTTTTTCTATTTTATTTTTTTTTATTTAGCCTGTGCCGATATTCGAACCCCGGACACTCTGCTTAGCAGTCCAACGCGTTACCACTACGCCACAGCGACCACCAGATGATAATCCAGTTCAAACTTAAGTAATATGGAAACCTTGATCGAAATCTATACAAAATCCGGAAGCGGTCAAAACCGAAAACTAGTACCCAAAAACATAGAAAAATACAAATCAGATCTTCACCATACTCAGATAAGAAACTGTACCAAAACGCGGCATTGCACCAAGTTAAGAACCAATTTAGATCAAAATGCAAACGAAATTTCAAATCAAAACTAGGGGTAAAATTTAAACAAATTTTAAACCAAAAATCTGGCGTCTACTCATACCATCTGCTTTCTTTCTTTGAATGGCACAACAGCCCATGAAGGTCCTAGGTCGACCTTTTCGCTTTTCGTTTTACTCAGACCAAAATTTAAAAAAATTTTAGATCAAATCCGAGCTAAAAATCAAATAAAAATTTAGATGAAATTCAAACTAAATTCAAATTAAAACTCATACTAAGATTGAAACCGAATTAGGATCAAAATCAAATGAAAATTCAAACCGAATTATGTAAGATCAAAATCTGACGAAAATTCAAAATGAAATTCTAACTAAAACTCCTCGCGTAGAAATGAATGGGAAAGTTGGAATTGTACTTTATGGATTGTCCTAGGTATAACCCAGATCCAACAATTGACACCAGACTTGGCCCGAAATTTAAATGGCATGCTGTTTAACGTCAAATTATTGACCTCTTCAACAAAAGATCAGACCTAAATTCAATCAAACAATTTAGCAAACAATTCATTCCCTGAAGCGTCTTTTGTCCTAATTGAAGTTGAAGAAAATATTGTTCAGGTCAAAGCTCTTGACTACTGAGTCTTCTTCACAATCCCAAAATCGATGGACAGGCTATATGTATACCTATATGAGTTTTTAACCCTTTGTTGGCATGTTGATAATACAACGAATGTTTTCACAAGTACATAAATAGTTTTTTTTAAAGAGAGGTTTTTCGTTTCGTTGTTTTCCCCCATAGAGAATGGTAGTTTCCACAATTGAATTGTGTTTTCTGAGTACCCCAGTTTTTTTCTTTCTTACTTAAATTAGACAAGATAAATTATTTGCTATCTCTCGTAAAAAAAATCACGGATTTGAGATGTATTTGATTCGGTGTCGTGATGCTGCAAGGAAATTTTAGGCATTTCCAGGGACAATTTTCTTTCGAATGCTCTTAGACCATACCACAATTCTACGGTACTACGGGTTTTCCACAAGTTTTCTATTTTCGATTTTGATATTTTCGCAGTAGCAGCAACGGAGTTTTTCTGATTCCTTTCAGTTTATGTCATGGGACAGCACGGCCCCGCCACGCCTCATCTTAACTGAAGGGCAATTCTTTGCAATTCTTATATTCTTCTTCGTTTGGCGAAGTTGGTTTGCTTGTGGGTGTACCGAGTATGTGTGTGTGTGTGTGTGTGTGTGTGTGTGTGTGTATATGGCCAATCTGAAATTATTTTTGTGTGCCTTTTTCTATCGAACTTATTTATTGGATTAGGTTTGCTTCTTTGTTTTTTTCCATGATGTTTTATTTTATTTTTGTTAACCACTTTTATTTTTTCTGTTTTTTTTTTCGCTTTTTTTTCGTTTTATTGAGTTTATTGTTGTAAATGTCCCTGGTGACCTTGTATGTAAAATGCAAATTGCTACAAGTGGCAAAGAAACAGACAGACAGAGAGGCAGCCAAATAAGTAAACTAAGGTAAAAAACAAAAGAATCAGAACTTATTTACAAAAACATTACATACTTACTACATACCAAATTGGCCGTTGTTGTTATGTAGCAAGTTATTTGTTTGTGTGTACAGAAATATCGCTGCCTTAATTTGCAGAAGCCCTAACACGCATATTTCAAATTTGTCAGGAGAAGCCAAAAACATTTTGCAACTTCAATACTTTCAATATTGTTTACAAATTATTTGTAAAAAAAATTAATACAAGTTTTTGGTATATGGGTCCAAAATTTTATCCATAATCCATCAAAAAGTCGATTTTGAAAAATTTAAATTTAGTACTTTGGGAAAGTAAGGGAGTAGTGATATGTATATGCCCAAAGGACCATGTTTAATTCAGAAAGGAATTATTTAGAGGAAAGATTGAAAATTAAACAGTGAGAATTCGTATTTAATATTTACGATATTATAACAACATTTACAAATTTATTGGAATGAAAATGAGAGTTTTTAGAATTACAATAAATATATTGAAGAGCCCAACCGACCGGTGTGAAATTGTTCTAGAGAAGAACTAAAAGAAAGCAATAGCAAGAAAAGAAATAGAACGAAAAGAAAGGATAGAGAAAATGAATAGGAAAGAAAGGTGCATTAGGGTGGCTTAAACATCCCGGCCCCCTTGCACGAGTGCAAAATTAAATGGCTCCTTCAGACGCTGCAGGGTCCTTATACCGTCAACGAACAACTCCTTGACCCTGTGTCCTCGGAAATGGGACGTCTCGAGACTGCGGATGGTACAGGATGTGCCGGAACGATGGCATTGGCTGCTCTTTGACCGGGAGCAACGATCACCACTGCGGAGTGAGTCATGTTGAGCTGTGTTCCACAACTTTCGACTGCGGACTGGAGCTGTGGAGTACTGGAAAGATGCACAGATTAGTAGGGAAACAATCAATGGTAAATTACAGCGCTCAAGTGGGAGAGCAGCCCTAATTTGGATCCGCCTTGTCTGCTTGTAGGTAGTACAAGCTTTGCAGTGGAAAATGCACATTTTTATTTTTAGTATTAGGCGAGGAATGAAATATTCCTGCCTCACCATGCGAAGCATGATACTGACATCGGCATTGAGGAGCTTATTATGGAGAAATTCCAAATATAAAATACAATGGCGAGAATTCTCGGGAATGATGATAGGATGTCGTTCGTTGTAGCTAAGAGCGGCGTAAGCGAGACGACCATTCAGTCTGAGAATATTCTCCTTGTCTAGAAAAGGATTTAACACGAGAGGAGTGCTTTTCTTTTCTATTGGTTTTGCATCGAGTAATGATGCCTTTTCTCGTAGATAATTTCGATAATTTGTTCCAGGGAGGGAGGAACAAAGGGCCACAAAGTCGTGTCTTGATAACTTGAATTTCGGTATGAGGGATAGAGCTTGAAGTGTGAAACTGCTGAGAAGAGTGTTAACTTCGAAAGGCTTATTGTTTGCAGGAGGGCACTTAACCTTTCATGGCCAAGAGATGTAAGGAACGGAAGTGTCCATCTCTCAGGTGCGAACACAAAGGCAAGCTCGATAAGCTTTTTTCGAAGGAGACTTATAATCGCGAAAGGCATATTGCTTGCAGGAGGGCCGCTAACCCTTGGCCACCAGGAGACGAGGATCGGAGTTGTCCTTCTCCTGAGTATGAGAACAAAAGGCAAGCACAATAAGCTTTTCCTACGCAGAGTAGTAATCGCAGAAGGCTTATTGTTTGCCACCTTAACCTTTTGCCATCAAGAGATAAGGATCGGAATTGTCCTTCTCTTGAGTGAGACCAAAAGGCAAGCACAGTAAGCTTCTACAAGTAACAAAGTTCGGGAAGTTGAAATTGATTACTCTGCGAGGACTGCCTCCACCGAGGGATATCGCTGTTGTCTATGGTGGAAAGTTTCTCTAAGAAGCTGTTTCTTGTATGGACGGAATACTTCATGTATTAGTCTCAATCCGTGCATGCTAATCAGATCTGATGGTGTGAGATTTTCGCTCGTTTCATAACAGGCGATAGCCACCCTGCCGGGTCAAAACAGTTTGGCAACCGAACGAAAAGTTTGTCGCTTTGTGGCAGAAGTTAGCACCGGAATCGAAGGAATGGTATGGGCTAATGAATTTATAATATTAATTTTTTGTTTTTGTTTTTGTACAAAATCAACATATTTATACATTATACTACTGTGGGCAAAAAGTAGTAAGACTTTTTAATTTAAATTTCTCGCGGAAACCCATTCATCAAAATATTATTTTTTTAAGGTTGGTATGACTGTCGGTGACATCTGTGCCAAATGTCACATCAAAATAATCATTAGTGTTTAGTATACGCTTGTCTTTCTGAAGTACGAAAAGTGCATTCGGCGATTTTCACAATGAGTGAAATTATTCAACAAAGAAGTTCCATTAAATTTTGTGTGCGAAATCAAATTTCTGGTGCCGAAACGTTCAGAATGTTGCAAGAAGCCTTCGGTGATAATTGTATGTCGCGAGCAAGTGTTTTTGATTGGTACAAATTGCTCAAAGATGATCGAGAACGCGTTGACGACGAACCACGTCCAGGACGGCCATCAACATCAACTGATGATCAACACGTCAATAAAATCAAGGAATTGGTGCTCGAGAATCGATAATAGACGATTAACAGTCAGAGACCTTACTGGCATCGTTGGAATATCGGAAGGATCAGTGAAAACCATTTTAAAACATCATTTGGGCCTAAGAAGAGTGAATGCACGATTGGTTCCAAAATCACACTCACACTGCATTGGTTTTACGAGACCATTTTGCCAAAAATTCGACTGATATCGTTTCGCAACCACCCTACCACCCTATTCGCCTGACTTAGCACCGTGTGACTTTTGGCTATTTTCTAAACTCAAAAAACCGCTTCGTGGACACCGTTACACCGTTTTGAGTCAATTGAAGACATTAAACATGAATCGCTAAGCGCATTGAAGGCTATTCCGGAAATTGACTTGAACAACTGTTTCGAGAATTGGAAAAAACGTTGGCACAAGTGTATTAGGACGGGGGGGGAGGGGGGGGGGATTACTTTGAAGGGGACGAAATAGATTTGGAAGAATCAATAAAAAAATTCTTAGTCTTACTAACTTTTGCCCACAGTAGTATATAATATTTTTAATGAAAAAATATATATTTATATAAGTATATAGGTAATATAAAAATCCATAATTTAATCAGTTAGAGTGTAACTAAATATATGGCACACAGTGTAATATCTTTTTTACTGGTTGATCGCTTAGAGGTAAACGAATATAGCACAAAAGAAACTAGCAAGGAACGTTCTGTACAGAAATAAGTGTGTATTTGTTGTTGTACACGGAACTTATTTACTTTATGTATGTACATACATACATACAAAGAATATTTGTACGATCGACCCAATATTTGATAAAATAATATATAAAATTTATACACAATATTTTAAATATGGGAAAACTTAAAATATTATGTATAGTAAGTTACAAGTAAAATTTATGGGAAAAACAGAACTTGTACTTGATAATATGGAAAAAAGGGAGGTGATTTTTTCCTTTGGGTCTCCTTGCTGTGCTGTTGTGTGTGATTTCGTGGTGGTTGATTTTTGTTGTTGTTGCACTTTTTTGTGGTGCGTTAAAGCGTTGGATCGCTTTATGACTCGAAGGACCATGTTTATTTCAAAAATGAAGGAAATCCGGCTCGAAGTACCATGTTTAATTCAGAAGTGAATTAATGGGATATCAAAATACAAGAAATTTGTATTTAAATTTAACAAGATTAACAAATTTATTGAAAGTAAAAATTGTACAATAAATATATTGAAGAGCCCAACCGACCGGTGTGAAATTGTTCTAGAGAAGAACTAAAAGAAAGCAATATCAAGAATAGAAATAGAACGAAAAGAAATAAAGATAGAGAAAATGAATAGGAAAGAAAAGGCGCATTAAGGTGGCTTAAACAAGTATGTACGAGGTGTGATCAAAAAATAACCGTTATTTTCAAATTTCGTGAGTTACGTATGTTCGATTTTCGCATTTTTCTGTTTTTTCTGTTATGTTGGTACACATGGCTGTTATATATGTTGGCAATACCAACCATTTTGGATTGTCAGTTTGTTTTTGACAGATAAAAAGGTTAGTCGTGTTTTGGTGTGCTCTTCGATTTTTTACTATTCGAAAAAATGGATCAAAGAAACTGTATTCAGTTTTGTGTAAAAAATTAAATTAAATGCGCAAGGACATTTGAAATGTTGACTGTGGCCTTTGGCGAGTCTACTATGAGCAGAACACAAATTCAATTGTGGTGTAACCGGCTTAAGGAAGGCCGAGAATATGTCAATGACGATGCTCGTCCTGGTCGCCCGAGCACGTCAACAACCGATGAAAATATTGACGCAGTGAAGAAAATGATTTTGGATAATCGTCGAATCACTATCAGACAGGTTGCTGATGATGTTGGCATATCGTTCGGATCATGCCAAGCAATTTTTACGGATGTTTTAGGCATGAAACGTGCGGCAGCGAAGATTGTTTCAAAATTGGTAAATTTTGGGCAAAAACAACGTCGCTTGTGCGTAAGTTTTTGGCCAAAAACAAAACCGTTATCATGCCTCAACCACCGTATTCACCGGACTTGGCCCCCGCTGACTTTTTCCTCTTCCCAAAACTGAAGACACCGATGAAAGGAAAGCGTTTTGCTACGATTGAGGAGATAAAAGAAAAATCGAAACAGGAGCTGTTGGCGATACCAAAAAGCGCGTTTCAGAAGTGTTTCGAGGATTGGAAAAAACGCTGGCATAAGTGTATTATATCTGAGGGGGATTACTTTGAAAGGGACAAGATAGTTGTTGATGAATAAATAAATACTTTTTGAAAAAATAACGGTTATGTTTTGATCATACCTCGTATATTTGTGTGAAGGTTAGTTTCTCGTTTTATTAATAGGGTGACCTGATAAGTTTTATGGATTTATGTAAGATTTACTATAAAAATATAATGTATGCAGGTAAATAGATGGAAATATTTCTGCTTTGTTTTTGGAATTTCTGAAATTGAAAATGACGCAAGATTTACGTTGGGCATATGAGAAATATTAATTTATTTTTGCAGCTTTTCTGTGGTTAAATTTAAAATAGTCATCACTGGGAGGTTCATGTTTGCGGTGTGAGTGAGATCGAAAAAATTGGATAATTTTAAATTGTCCTAGCATTGAAATCCCTTATGCAAATAAAAAAATGTATTTTGAAAAGAAAATTTAATTTCTGATAAAATTATCAATAAAACCAATTTGTTTGTTGTTTTTTACATAATTCGAACAGCTTTTCCGGCAATTTTACTTTCTGAAACTCTCTTGGCGGTAGCATTCCACTTATATCTAAAATCTTCCATGGATTTAGCTTCTTTGTTTCTTGCCTTTCATGTTCTTTTCACTAGAGCCCAATATCTTTCGATAGGCCGAAGTTCAGCGCAATTTGGTGGGTTGGCGATTTTTGGTACCAATTTGATGTTTTGGTCTTCGAACCATTTAAGGGTTACTTTACTGTAGTGGCAGGAGGCTAGATCAGGCCAAAAGAAAGTAGATACATTGTGGTTTCTAATGAAGGGCAGAAATCTCTCTCTGGAGGCACTCCTTCACATAAATTTCGGCGTTAACAGTGCCACTTGTTACGAAACTTTTACTACTTAGCCCACAACTACAAATCGCTTGCCATACCAGAGAAACTTCTTCGGGAACTTGGACTTTTGTTTTGTCCTAAATCTTTCCTCAACTCCTCCTCGTTTCTTTGCGGTATAAAAATCTTGACCAGGCAATTGAGAAAATTAAGACAACACTTATGTTTCATCGTCCATAACACGTCCATAGCAATCGAATTTTTGGAAAAAATCTGTCTTCAACTTTTTAGCTCGGCTCTGGGCTAACAAGTTCTTAGTATTGTTCCTGTCGGGTACTGACTGCACTTTGTATGTTTTAAGGCCCGCATCTTTTTTAATTTTACGAACTAAAAACTCACTGCAACTCGCTTTTTCCTCCAATTTTCGTTTAGACAACGCTGGATTCTTCTCTAAGAGAGCAACGACTTTCTTCGCCTTTTGTGGAGACACGAAACACGAAACCGCATTTCCTTCCAGAACCATATTTTCTAGCAACTGTTAAGTCTGTATTAAATTTTTTAAGAATCATCGAGACAGTGTTTTGTGTAACTTTCGCCTTATTTGCAATGGTTTTCTGGCTCCACTGCGGATTTTCTCGAAATAATTCAACAACTAAATCGCGTCTTTCCACCTCCGATGCCATGACTCAACTGAGAGTTCACAAGTCAAAAAGCATGTTCTTTGTGTATTTCATCAGAATTTCTCCAACGCAAAGCCTACTGTTTGAATTTTTTCATTCAGATGAAGAGTTTCAAAGCAGTGGTCTTTCAAAGTTATCCGATTTTTCCGATCTCACTCCTTATTAAAAATCATTTTAAATTAGAAGAGTACGTTTCGGTTGGTTTATTGTGCGCAATTGTATTCTCTAAGCTTAACCCTTGTTAGACTATAGCAACATTTCGGTTTTTGATCGTAAATGCAAAGCGATTGAATTATGTCGTATACTTTTGGCAAGGTTATCTAATTCTTTAATTACTTTTGTAGGGTATACACATATGTAAACACAACCTACCACACATTCCATTCTTACAACTGCATATGTTCGACAATGTATCGAGTAACGTTTCTGCTAGCGCTGCCGCTGAACTCGATGCATGCTAATGGTTCTGAACGTTGAACATCGATTTCAAGTGCATATTGGAATGCGCTCAATTTTGATGACCGTTCTGCGGCAACACTCGTGCATGTGAGTAAGTATGCGCATGTTTAAACCCATGCGAATAAGAAGGTAGGATAAGATATAACTGTTATAATTAGCTTAGTATAACAGCTAGTAAAAACCTATAAAAAGGCCAGCGCGCCGTTAATAAAGTCTGATTTTAACTAGCGCTACATGGCCGCACTCTTGCCTTGTTTTGTCTCGTTATTAAAATTCCAAACTGGTTTGGACTTACTCCAAGTAAGCAAACCAAAGCGAAATCTGGTTTGCTAGTTAGTGTCAGTGAAGGCAAACCTCTGCCTCTGACATCTTTCGAATTCTTGTAATTCTTCTTCCTCTGCCTCTGACGTCTTTCGAATTCTTGTAATTCTTGATCTTCTACACTTTCCATTGATTGTATTGTTAGATAGGCTCTTTATTATTAATTGTACCGCGACCTGTAAGATCTATTGTACGGGCTTTTCTCTATCTACCATAGTCTAATCTGCTTACAGTACCACAATCAGTCTAGTCTCCCTCGGGAATTTGAGTACTGTGTCTGGATCTGTGGATACTAGTTCAGTGCTGTGAACCTGGTATATACTCAGAAATTCTATTATTTTATAGCTCAGTGCTGCACAATGAGCTGCAATATTTCCAACGAGAAGCTCAGCTTAGGCTCTCTTTAGATGTTGTTCCATTAAAAGAAGGAAAAGAAGATTCCTACTCCTCAATACAGATCCTACATATTTAGCATCTCTCGATACCTAATTTTTACAGCAAAAACCGTGGCCATAAGGTTAATCACAGCCTCACCATGGGATCACTCTAGCTACGGACATTCTACAATACTACTAGATATGAGTAGCTCAAGTGCCAAAGGCATCAACTACACTCTAGCTAAAACCTCTTTTGATAACAAGTTTATCACACACATTTCCACAAGGAATGGGCTGAGAGGGTAGTTTCTAAAATGGACGGTAGGCAAATTTGAAAATAATGTGCACATTCAAATATATATTCACCTCCCCGAACCACTGTAGCGTGTTTTAGAAGTATCAGTGATTAAAGAAGTAGCTGACTGTCTCCAAACGCCTATGTCTAAATGAGATATCTGAGCATTTCAAGGTACATCAGTACTATGTTATAAGTACCATAGTAATATTCCGGGTAATTGAAAAGCCGCTGAGTTATCAAATCTAGGCATAATATTCCCTACGTCTCAAGAAGCTGAAGACCCCGGTATGCCTATGGCAAACAACAGTAGGTGGAGAGAAATGTACACATGCTCCATTTCAAAACAAATCTGGCCATCTTAGCAGGTGTAAGTACAAGTATGTACGGTAATGACATCTCTGTGTCGCTAGTTAAAACTATACGCTCTGTCAAACCACATCATTGGCGCCATTTCTTCGCATTTAGTTCTGTCAACAATATCCAGTTCATAAACAATCAAGTTTCATACAAAAAATTTTTTTTTTTCCCTGGGAAAAATGTCGACTTTTGTGCCTGATTTGGAATCTCATCGAATGTTTATGGAATGCTGGCTTACGGCCAGCACGCTCTAGGCAAAACACAGTGCAACGAGTGGTTCAATAAGTTTACAAGTGGCGATTTTGATGTGAGAAACGAAGAATGTGGAAGACCACCGAAAAAGTTTAAAGATGCCGAATGCAAGCTTTACTCCATGATGATGATGGTCAAACGCAAGAACACCTTGCAGAACAATTAAATGTGACCCAGCAATGCATTTCTCAACGTTTAAAAGCCATGGGATTGATTTTGATAGTGGGAAGATGGGTGCCACATGAATTGGCTGAAAGACAGCAAGAAAATCGAAAAACCAATTGTGAATTGGTGCTCGCCAGATACAAAAGAAAGTCATATCTTCTTCGAATTGTTGCTGGCGATGAAAAATGGATCTATTTCCAGAATCCAGAATCAAACGTAAGCGATCATATGTTAAGCCCGATACACCGGCCAAATCAACAGCAAAGCCAAATCGCTTCGGAAAGAAGACAATACTCTGTTTTTTCTGGGATCAGCGAGGTGTTATCTGGTTTGACCTTCTGAAACCAGATGAAACAGCTACCAACAATAACTGACCGATTTGAACCGTGCTTTGTGCCAAAAACTTCCAGAAGAAAAACGTACCAAGCTAGGGAACACAAAGTGATTATTCTTGATGACAATGCACCATCACATCGAACCAAACAGACTCGGCACTGGTAGATTCGTAGAGCCGGGGAGCCCTCCCCCAAGCGGCTTCTCCAACAGACTTGGCTCCATCTGACTACCACTTACTTTCATCAATGGGGCACGCATTTGCTGAGCAGCACTTCAATTCGAACGAAAATGCGAAAAAATGGCTCGATGACTGGTTGACTTAAAAAACGAACTGTTTTGCGTTTGGCAAAGCATTCACAAATTGTCAGAGAGATGGGAGAAATGTGTAGCTAACAATGGCCATTACTTTGAAGATTGAATGTTTAATCATTTTTCTTAAATAAACGTGTACTTTCTTTAAAAAAAAGACCGATTTAATACTTGTACACCTGGTAGAACTCGAGGAGGTGAGACTCTCTTGCCTCAGGAAATAGATCTTTTAACATTGTACCAATAATTACGGGGCTTTGCCCGATTGACATGCCAGTGGATTAGGACTGACGACTAATAACTTCTGCAGGAGCTGCCCCGACGAAGAGGAGAAAGAGACAACTACTTTCCACCTTTCGTTGCAACTTTCCAGCACTTTACACACATAGTGACCTAGAATCTGCTGACTTCAGGGATTTAGAAAAGTTAATCGAAACTAGAAAATGGTTTAACTCTTCTTCAGTTGAATATGTTGGAATCAGGTACTTATTCTGAAGTTTAGTAAACAGCATAGGTTCTAATAACAATTATGGTAACTGTGGAAACAGGCCACGTGGTAGTACAATAGGTCAACATGGCCTTAGTACTTATGTCTTACTATGGGACAGCTACTCTAACCTAACCTGACCCTATCTACCATGTATATGAACGTCCTCTATGCGAGAAGAATGAAAAATGCTGCAATCAAGTATTTAGCTCATTTGTTCAGTTCTTATCCTAGATCTTAAAAACGCCAAGGAAGATTTTTTACTGTCTGCAGCAAAGTTTTATCTACTTCATAGTTTCATGCACAATTTCTTTGAACATAACATGACGAGAAATAATTTATAGAGAGTCGAAAAGCCATTGCCTACTTTTTGAGTTTGCCTTTGCCGACCACGCCACAGCGACCACTCTAGCAGCAATTACTAATGATTTAGTTAATAAAGCAATATTGTGACTGGCTAATTTTAAAACTATTTTTCACCATTTCTTTCCACTTCTGTGTTTATATATAAAATAATTCTAAATGCAATCAAGTTGTCCCTTGACAAGTTTAATTGCGTTTGTATTTTGGTACGCATCTAAAGCGCATCTTTTGGAAGCAGGTCCTTTTCGGGTGAAAGTAATATAATTTTATGTAGTTTTTTGTGGCATAAGTAGATAAGTTGTGTTGGCCAATCAGGTTATTCCCCCCCTAACACGAACCTGATCCCTAAAATGGCAGGCTCAAAACCATAGATATAAAACAAGTAAAGGGTGTTTTTTTAAAAGTGTGGTTTCTA
Organism: Palloptera scutellata; assembly: GCA_958295655.1. Classification (NCBI taxonomy): domain Eukaryota; kingdom Metazoa; phylum Arthropoda; class Insecta; order Diptera; family Pallopteridae; genus Palloptera; species Palloptera scutellata. The sequence continues at coordinate 48,726,807 of OY282450.1, forward strand.
ATCTGGCAATACCTTTTTCTTGATTTATGTTCAGTTTGGTTTGCCATTTCATAATGAATAGACTTACTCCTGAACAACGTTTGCAAATCGTGCAAATTTATTGGCAAAATAATGGTTCGGTTCGCACGACACATCGAGCGCTGCGTCCAATATTCGGTCGACATAATCGCCCAGCAGAGTCGGTAATTCGAGCAACCATGGTTCGGTTTCACACCACGTTTACGCTAGTGGATAATGCGCATCCTCAGAGGCGCGGGACAGAGCGCTCCGAAGACGCTATTGCTGCTGCGGAGCAGAGTATCGAAGAAGGCCCGAATGAGTTCATTCGCCATCGCGCGCAACAATTGGAGCTGTGCCCATCCACTTTATGGAAGATTTTCCGGAAGGATCTTGGTTTGCGATCTTACCAAATCCAACTCGTGCAATAATTGAAGCCGAACGACCATAAATCGCGTCGCACGTTCGCTGAATGGGCCCAAAACAAGATGGCCACCGGACCCGATTTTCACAAGAAAATTTTGTTCAGCGATGAAGCTCACCTTTGGTTGAATAGGTACGTTAATAAGCAAAATTGTCGCATTTGGAGTGATCATAATCCACAAGCCATTGTTGAGACGCCGTTACATTCTCAAAAAGTCAATGTTTGGTGTGCTCTATGGGCAGAAGGAATCATTGGTCCATATTTCTTCATAGATGAAGCCAGTCAATTACAGTCAATAGGGAACGCTAGAGAGTCATGATTAATGACTTTTTCGTGCCTGAATTGTGAATTGGAGTATGTTGATGTGGACGACCTTTGGTTCCAACATGCCATACAGCCATACTTACTTACTTATTTACGTAGCTGGCACTACAACCGAGGATCATTCTTGGCCGCCTCTACAAAGCTTCGCCAGTCACCTCTGCTATGCGCGCGCTGGCGCCAGTTGATAAGTCAGTCAGCTTGCCCTGTACCTGGTCTTTCCAACGGAGATTAGGACGTCCCCTTCTGCGTGTTACTCCAGCGTGGTTCGAATAAAACACCGTTCTAGCCGGAGCGCTTTCTTTCATACAGCCATACAGCCAACGAAACAATCAATTTACTGAAGGAAACTTTTGGTGAGCGCATTATCTTGCGTCGTGCGCCTGTGGCGTGGCCTCCAAGATCGTGTGATTTAACACCGCAGGACTATTTTTTGTGGGGTTATGTGAAGTCGCTTGTCTACGCAGATAAGCCCGAGACGATTGACGCCTTGGAAGAGAATATTCGGCGTGTTATTACTGACATACGGCCCCAATTGCTGCAAAGAGTGGTCGAAAATTGGAAAACCACACTTCTAAAAAAACACCCGTTATATTCATATCAAAAATAATTACTTTTTAAGTTATTGAACTTGATTTTGTAGAAAAAAAAAGAGATTACTATTTTGTCTCAGATAAGACTAAAAAGTAGAATGCGGTTCGGTCGTACAAAAAGAAGCGCTTAAACTCGTCTTTGGAATGCATTCTAATGCAAATGCTATTCCTTTTGGGACACCTGTCTTCGTGTGTGTGTGTGTGTGTGTCTTTTAATGTTCCAAATGTGAAATACTGATCATTTGTTATATTTTACTCGACTGTGCATTTTTCGGTACTTTGATTTCCTTATTATTTAAATGTAGTTTCCTCAATCAGTTACCCGTTCACCTTCTTTCCTTTTTGTTGTTTATTTTTTATTTTTATTTTTTTTATGCAATCCAAACTTTAGAAAAAGACATGCATGCATTCAGCTAGTGTATGTGTATGTGTATGTATGTATGTAAATGTAAATTGAAACAGTTGGACAGATGCAACAGACAACGACAATGACGACAACGATTTGTTGTAAACATTTTGCCGTTGAAAACATTTTTGCGCTTCAATAAACATTCACGTGAGTTGCTGTGACTGACTGACTGACTGCAACACAGTGTGACATCTGATTTTCGCTACATATCTACATACGAGTACATACTAACTATTCTTTGATATTCAACGAATGATGGGATAAATTGATGCATTCATAGTCGATGCATATGCGAAAGTGCGGAACTGAACTCTTCTATGTATGTGTTTTATGTGTATGTGTGTGAATATTCAAGTTGAATCAAAAATTGAATCCATTGTGATTTTTATCTTTTTTTTCAACTATTTTGGTTGGAAACATATTACATTTTTTTATTTTGATTGTTCTGTTTTTTGTTTTTCTGGCAATAGCATAAGAATCACATGAAGTACTACAGCAAAGGGAAGTGGAAGCGAGAAAGATATATAAGTATATAAAAGAGGTCGCGCACTTTCATACTTCTTTCTTTCCGAAAGATTTGCAAATTGTTTGTTAAACGGAAGCGGAAAACAAAACGAACGAATGCAAATGCGGATATGGTATGCTAGAACATACAGTTGTTGTCGTTTCAGTTGTTATTGTTGTTGTTGGTGTCCTTTTGTTAAACGCGCACAATGCAAATCAAATTGATTGAATGTTTTTACTCAGCTGTTGATCCTGTTTCGCCTTCGAAGACGTTCCTACTACTCCGGCATCAAGACCTGAAGACACAACAATGCTGGAAAATCTTCAAGAAAAGTGTATCAAGACAAATGAAAGACATGGAAGCCTCCTCGATGAAATGCTGCTTTGATTCGTTGTTTTCAACGAGCAGACAATTCAGAAAACGAGGAAAAGCGAGAGGAGAGCGAAATGGGTTAATCCTCAGCAGCATGAGCAAAAAAAAAAGCGGCAGCAAACTAATTTTACTCGAGTGCACAATTCAAATTTCCATGCATTTCAAATTTGCAAATTCGTTTTTTGTTTTTGTTTTTTTTTTTTTTTGTATTAAGTTTTGTTGTTCATTGAACATGCAAGTTTATTAAATTATGTTGATTTACATTTTACATCAATAGTACAATACAATGAAATGTGTATGGTTTAAGTAAAATTTAGAAGTACCTAACTACATTTCGCCTTTATTTCAAGTGATACTACGAACGAAGCACTTAAGTTCTACATAGTAAATATAATTGCATTAAAAATCGAAATCTTTTGCAACAAACTTGAAATAGGATTTATGGAGTCGTTTGCCATAGTCAAGAAGTTACAATAGTAGAATGTGAATTGACAATAATATGGAATACATACTTGAGACATTGATATGGTTTATAAAAATCAAAGAGATTCATTTTATTTCACTATAGGTAAATAAAGTTTTGGGTTGAAAATAAACGATGATTTTTTAAGAGCTTCGTTTTTAAAAATTCAAAAGCACACAGAAATTTTACAAAAGTTAATGAAATTTTTATTTGAATCGATAAATCAATTCCTGCCATTTACTTTTTAAAGATAATTTCACTTAAATGTTGCCCGCGGCTACGCTTCAAGCGGCCCATTTTGAGAAGGTCCAATTTTGGCACACTTTTTCGCATATTTCGGCCGGAATCTCACCAATTATGTGTTCAGCGTTCAATGTTGGTTTCCAAAGCAGAAATCGTGTTTGGCTTGTCCCTATAGACAAGAGACTTAACATACCCCCACAAAAAAAGTCTAACGGGGTCAAATCACACGATCTCGGCTCTTGGTGGCCAATTGACTGCACCAAAACGTGATATTAACTGCTATCCAAATTCGCCTCTCAATTGATGCATGGTTTCGCGTGCAGTGTGGCATGTGGCACCGTCCTGTCGGAACCACATGTCGGCCGAGACCAATTCTTGCATTTTCGGCAAAAAAAAAAGTCTGTTTTCATAGAACGGTAACGGTACCTTTCTCCATTGACCGTAACGTTGCGGCCTTCATCGTCTTTGAAGAAGTACGGCCCAATGATGCCGCCTGCCCATAACATGCCGCCGCACCAAAGAGTGCATTTTTCGGGATGCATTGGTGGCTGCTGAATTGCCTGTTGCTGCTCTTCACTCCAAATACGGCAATTCTGCTTATACACGTACGAGGCCCAAAAATGGGCCTCGTCGCTGAAGACAATTTTGCGATACAAACACATTTTTCACAGAACACTAATTTTGATAATAAATTTCAATAATTTGCAAATGCTGTTCAGGCGTAAGTATATTTGTGATTATGACATGGCAAACCAAACTGAGCTTTTTTTACTTTGACATATGTCAAAAGTCACGCGTGAACTGTTAGCTGCTGGTTATACTGGTGTTCGCGCTGTTCGACGAACAAATCAAATTTTACTCTCGTGCTGGGTGTAGTGGTTACATTGGTGTTCGTTACAGAGTTGCTTTTTGTCGAAATTCAGTTCTTTTTGTAATACAATTTTTTGTATACTTAATGGTATACCAAAAAACTTTAAACGATTTTATTAATATGGAGCGTGAAATTGAAAAATTATGAAAATAATAATATGATTTTTCTTCAATAGTTTTATGAATAATATATTTAATATTCACTTTTAAAAACCAAAAACATTCGCAACTTTACTTTTCTGCATATGAAAATAATGTTTTCCTTCTATTTTACATACATACATTTTGCTTCCTTTTTTGGTATAATAACTCATTGACACCCTGAATATTCGGCGTGCTCGGTGTACATTTCACCCAGCATATCGTGTTCGGTGTGAGAGTGAGTAAGAGCTAATTTTTTCGTGTTCGGGCAACAACAATTGCATGGTGTCCGTCGAGTAAACTTTGAATATAACCACAGCCTTAGAAATATATACTTAATTCATTTTGAATAGGTCCCTGAAGTCGTCATTTAATTTCGTAAATTTTTGGAAACACATTTTACACATGATATTTCGCCACTTGTTAATTACATATTCTGTAGGGTCAAATACTTTTGAGACATTTTTATCGAAGTTATTGAGCGACATATGAAATTTTCCTATTTTTCCACACGTTTTTCAGGTGTAACTTCGTATGGTATTGAAATCAAGATCGGCAACCTTTTGTATGACGAATTATTTTATTTTGTTTGGCTCTATATTCACACATAAAAAAAATTGCTCTCACTCTCACTCTCTTTATCTTCTCTTTACCTTCTCAAGCAACGTTGTTGTATATATGTATGTTCGCATTTTTGAAGTAAAGCTTTGTGCGTATGTTTAGTGCTATTGTTATGTATTATGTATTTTCAACGCAAAAAAGCTCTTAGCTTATGAAAATTAAAATAGCAGTGCACGTCTCTCTAATGTCTGTAAAACACTGATATTCGTTTGCTTTCTCTTTCGATTTAAAGTCACAGTTATACATTTCTCTTTTTATGTTATTATCGTTGCTTCTTAAGAATCAACTGAAGAGTTATATTTTTAGTTGTTCCGTTTTAGTAAAGCTGATCGTTGTTGGGATACATACTCTCACTCTCTCTATCTTCTCTTTATCTCCTCAAGCAATGTTATTGCATGTACATGTTGTATATTATTCTGAGTTGTGTTTAATATTTATTCACTTGATTAAAATACTATATGTTGAATAAATGCAATGTATATTTTTGAAAAGTGATTGATGAGTAATTGAAAGCTGCCTTTCCATCAAACGAAAATTTTTTTTTTTTTTTTTGAGCTACTCCCATGAAGTTTCACTTCTGTCTTTATGACACCCTCTTTTTTTACAAAATTTTTACCTGTTCTAGTCTCTGAGAAATAAATTCAGGTATTTTGGTTAGATGCATTTATCATTTAAAATTACACGCAATTTTTAAAGTAAAATCCGAAAATGTTTTGAAATTTGAAATATAAATGTCGAGGTTTGATTCGTCACCAAATATTTTGGTAATAAACTTTCTGCTTTAATATTCATCTAAAATTATTCCTTTAAGTAGCACTTATTACCTTTGCTTTGTTGTGCCGGTTTCCAAAAGATATAAATAATTAAATAATTAAATTAAATAAATAATTAAATAAAATTTAGGCAGTGTCTTCTTTCAAAAGTTAAGTCATTCATCAATCAGTATAGGTCTTGAAAGTGAAAACTAAAGGCTAGAGTGAAGCGAGATGGGGTCGTCTAGAGTGCCCAGGTTCAAATCACGGCACCGACATATCCTTCAAGAGTTTTCACTTTGACGTTCGGATGCAGCATAAAACTGTAGTTACCTTCCATTCATGTACAAATATAACCTTAGTATGGATGGGTGCTAAACGATCGGCCTAGGCCCTGCATGGGCTGTTGATTCATTAAAGGAGAACAACAAGAAGAAGCGAAACAGTGGAACAAAGAAAATGAAGTTCAGCTTCTATTCTAGGTTTTCAATTTGTCCTAAAGCTCTCTGTAATTTAATTGAATTATAGTTAAAATATTTTCCCAATCAAGAAGACATACATAGTAAAAAGTGTCCACAACACTTTTAGGAAATTTGTTTTTCCCTTCGTCAGAAGCCAACAAATAAAAACAAGCGAATAAGCAAATATTCAAACGAACACTTTTTATTTAAAAGAACACACATGCCGCAGCAACATCATCATCGTTATCAACAACATCAACAGCAACAGCAACAGCACCGACAACAACAAGCAGCTAAAGTGTTATCCAAAGGATTTTATTTACACTGTTTGTGTATTTGCCTTGTAAATTTCTTTTATGCAATCGGCTTTCATATGTCCCCACATACATATATGGTATACTGTACATATGTATGTAGGTGTGCGTTAGGGCGTATGTGTATCAGTTTATTTACATGAGCGCGCGTGTGTGTGTGTATATATTTTAACGGTGTATATGTATTTTTTGAAAGCTATATCTCGTTTGAGTTTCGTTCGCTTTATTTGCATAGGTGCAAATTGCAACAGATACCACGCGACTGGCAACAGATACAAATAGAATCGGATATTTGCTAACATTTAAAGTTGAAAATGGTTGGCATAATATTGTTGCAATTTAATTTTGTAATTGGTAAATACGCAGTTTTTTGCAGCAAGCACTACAAATGGCGGCAAATCCTTCCTTCAGTGTTTTAGCTTAGCTATCGAGCTGAAATTTTGCAAACTTCTAATGATGTTGAGTTGAGTTAAGTCATGCTGAAGAATACTTCATGTTTGGCATAAAATGTTTATGGTTACATAAGTACATACATATTTATGTGCTTCACTGAAGTTTCTGCCTTGCATCCACCACATATATCCGTATACTTAATATTCGTAAAATGGATGCATCTACTGTACATATGGCATATGTAAGTCCTATAGTCTTATAAGTCTTAGCATATTAACGTAAATTTCTAACACCACATATGCTATAGATTTGTAGCGAATTTACATACATAAAATCGTTTGCCTGTTAAAAAAAAGTGTGCACGAGAATGAAGAAAACATTATGCAGAGCTTTCCCACAAGTACTTTAAATCATTCAAAAATATCTGCGCACATTCGAGTGCCTGCTTGCAGACACACAAATAAATTGAAAACAAAGTTACGAAAATTCGTTAGTAAAATTTTGCGAAAATTTCAGAAGCAGAATGCAATACACACCTATCCCTCGTTTTACACTGTAGTGACGTTCCCGACAAAACCGCGTAATTCGAAAATATAATTTATATATGGAAAAGACGACGTGTAAGACGAAAACGACTATGTTTATTGAACACAAAATATGACTAATACACCTAATAAAAATGAAAATGACATTTAAATCATAGAAAACATAAAAATAGTTATTTTCATTTGTAAAAAAAAAAACATAAAAAATCTATTCCATAGAAAAAAATATATTGTACTTCATACAAATAAAAAAAATTTTTCAAAAATAATCACCCTTATTGGGAGTCCGGGCGAAAAAATATTGCATTTGAATTTTTCTGTTCGCCCGAAACTTTTCCCCTTATTGGCAATTCCTCCCGAACAAAATTTTACTGTGAATGGCATAGAGCATTTCGAACACACTATTTCGAACATGAACAACCGTTTTTACGTGTTCAGACATAGTTTATTCAGTGTATTTTGAACACATTCAGACACAAGATAAGAACTAACCTAAGTTGTAATATACATACGTTTTAAAAACAAAAGAAATATATAAAAATATTGAATTTAGTACTTGAAATGAGAATCAAACTAAGTTTGGTAAAAGTGAATTGGGATCGCAAATTTCTTATACTTGTTCATTCCGAAGAATGTCCAATTTAATATTATCTATTTCCAGCATTCGGCGATTCTTCTCAATTCGATTCTTTTCAATTCTACCTCCGCATTTCTCCATTTCCAAGTTATGCCTTTTCATTTCCAATATCGCTTCACCCACTTTGGCGCACAAATCTTGCTCTTTAAGACTAGACTTGCTCCAGCTCTTTTAAGACTACTTCGTTAGTTGTCATCTTACAGGATTTTCCTTTGGAGTTTAATCTTTCTTGATTAACAGCAGCTTGACTTGGGATAAGAGAATCAGACGATGAACTCATGGCTTCAAATAATGGCTGAGCTATTCTGTTTTCTCCACATTCCCCCAACATTTCATTTTCGAGAAATGTTTCTGCTTCTGTGCTTAACCCTTTTGCCTGCTCAGCCGGAGCTAATCCAAAAGCCTTTGAATTTCCAACACCTTCTACAGCCTCCTTCATTGCAATGAGCTGAAAAATGGACTCTTCTGCAGGTGAAAGTTTTTGGCTCTTGTTAGGTTCACCTCTTAAATTTCTCTTTCATAAATTTTATTAAAGGAAGCCTTCTTCCGTACGTGACCAAACCTAATCAAAAAGGATTCTATTAGCTAAAGGCTTATATAATCAATTAAATTCATACCTTTTTCCATTCAGATACGGCCTTCACTGGTGGGCCTGAGCTATTCAACTCCAATGTTCACTTCCTTCCAAAATTGCGACACTTTTTCATGATTTTTCCTGACAAAATTTATTTATTTATTTATTGTTTTAATCCTGAAAAACACACAAAAATTATTTATCTCACCTTTCTTTGTTTTAACAATGCAAAACTTACATTTTTCCGGTGTTTTCGAAAAGTGAAGTGAAAAATAAAGGTGATAAGTTCAAAATATTCCGTGTGAAAAAAGTGTTGCCAATAAGGGGAAAATTTCGAATATGAAAATTTTCCGCCCGGAATTCACAATAAGGGAAAATTTAAAAGTGAAACATTCCGGACGAATGCCGTATTCCCGATAAGGGTGAATAACTATAAATAAGACTTATCTTCCAAATTTTAATCAAACTTAATTGCTATCACTTCAACGATAAGTCTTCTTTTATGAAATTGTATAATATCAGATTACTCACTGGATAACAAAATCTCATTATATTCTCCTGCTACAGTTGCTGTATTGATTTTAGTCGTAGTTTGCTGAGACTTTTCATGAAAAAAGTCTGAAATAAGCATTTGTGTTTTAGTTTTAGTCATTACTTTGTAGAATTCTTCAAACTGACTTAAAAGTTTATTAGCGTTGAAATTTGACAGCTCGTTCAACATTCGGATCATGTTCTTGAAAATAGTTTCCTAATTTTCTTCCTAACACAAGTCCCTCGTGAACGACTTTTGCTGTGTATGCACTGGATTCATAGTCTTCAATGTAAGATTCAACATCATTTTCGTTTTCACCAATATTTTTGACAATTTCAATTAAGTCATCTTGATGTAATTCCTGGTTTTCCATTATTTCAGCAATATCTGCTTCAGCTATATCGTCGAAGCCTTCTCCACCCAATTCTTTACCCAACTCAATTATCTGAGAATACTCTTGCTCCAAAGAAAATTCTATAATTGAAAATTCTATAATTCTCACCTTTAAATATATCAGGCCATACTGCTTTCCAAAACGCATGGAACGTTGATTGTTTCATCTCATATGACATTTCTATATAAGTACTTACTTGACGCAATCTAACATTGTAAATTTATTCCAGGCATCAATAATTGCAAGAGATATTTCCATATAATCTAAAATAAATCGAAATGCCTTTTTAATATACAGTGCCTTGAAAGTCGAAATTATCCCTTGGTCTCGTGGTTGCAACAAAGAAGTCGTATTTGGGGGTAGAAACACGATTTCAACATTTTCATACTGCAAAGCTTGAGGGTGACCTGGAGCATTATCAAGAACAAGAAGGACTTTAAAAGGCAACCCTTTTTGTTTAAATACTTTTTCACATCTGGCACGAAAAAGTTACGGAACCAATCATTGAACAACGTGGCGGTAACCCAAGCTTTCTTATATTTTGTGGTTTTATCAAATATCAATTTCTTTTTTAAACTTTGATGTAAGATCGAAAATGTGCAAAACGAGGGATAGGTGTACATGTATTCTCATATACAATCATTGAAATTAATATAGTTCCATTGAGCAAGAGCCAAACATTAAAGAAAGGCCCTCTCTTCCCGGCCATTCGTAGCCGAGCTTATAAATATGGAAAAAATCATATTCTGAAATGGAAATCATTGTTTTCCATCATTACGATTAGTGTCCAGAATGGAAATATTTTGGATTTGTAAATGCAGTCAAGCGTGGTCGCTCTGGAGTAGTAGGTAGGTGGTTGCCCTGCTATGCAGAGTTCCCGGGGTTCGAATCTCGACACAGGAAAAATTAAAAAAAAAAAAAGTAGAAAAAATAACTTTTCTACACGGCACCACCTCTTGGCAGGCAATGGCAAACATACAAAATTAAAAATTGTCTATGAAAAGCTTTTCACTTCACTGTTCGTATTCGGCATAAAACTCATGTACAAATAGAACACGCACAACATGAGTGGATGCGAAAAGCTCGGCCTATGCCCTAAGTGGAGTATGCATTAAAAGAAAAATAAGAAAATGCAGTCATGAGCTCATATAAAACTCTTACATTGGATTATGGAAAATAGATGGAACATTCGCTTACTTAAACGTTACTTCTACTCAGTGATGTGTAATATAATAGCAATGTTACGAGCATCACACGGATTCAATTAATGATGCAATGTTCGGCTTATGCCCTCCATGGGCTGTTGTACCATTAAAGAACAAGAATGTGTTGGTCTAAATCAGTCATTTCCAAAACCAATACAGACATAATTCGATTCATTTAGTATATGCGTGAGCTGTGAAAGCGCTACACTGCGAGAATAGGAATCAATACAATGTAAAAAAATTTAAAATCGAATCAAAATGTCAAAATTAGCAATGAAAAGTCAAAAGAGAACCATGAAAAGAAATCCGCAACCAATTACAGCCACTCTGCTTAATATACAAAATCAGAATTATTATAAAACTTCATTCGTAAAATGTACAATTATTTTCAATATGTACCATATTTATTTTCCGTGTACCACCAAATGACATCATTGCTCTCTATTAAATTAAAATTCAGTTTGCGCTGAGACTTCATAGTTTGACGTATGTGCGTCGATTTTCAACGCACGTTCCGAAATAGAACTTATTTACATTTAACATTAATTTTCAGCGCCTACTGAAGAGAACACTCAGGATCGTAACTGCAGGCTTACGTTTAGAAATGACTGGTCTAAATCAGTGATGGGCACACACATATTATCTCATTTTGCGCTTGTGTGTGAAGCAGAGAAAAACGAAGTTCAATCTGATGTATTCTGAACAGAAATTGATTTGCTTAGCCGAAAAGAGAACAAAGCAAAAGCCGCACGAGCACGGGTGAAAGCCACACGAAACAGGTTAAAGTGTACGTGTGTCGACGTCGCGCAAGCAGTATTTTGTTGCCTATACACACGTCTTATGGGTATTGAAAATAAACGCATCACTGGTCTAAATAAAAGCCGAGACTAGTTCATTAGTTTTTTCTTTTATATCGCGTTGTGTTTACGATACCAGAAACTGAATTGTTTTAAAACTTTTTCCTAAAAATCAAAAAAAATCTTTGTATTTTTGAGTTAGTGATTTCGGTTTCGATTTTACACTTTCTCCTTCTTCATTTGGATCCCAATGGTGTTCAATATGGCGCCTCGAAGACGCTTTTTTTTATTTTGTTTTTGAGACATTCAACACACCAATGCAGAATTTGTGAATTCAGACCATTGTGATGATTGCAAGGAAAATTGATGGATGGGAGGAAGAAGGAGGGAGAATGGGAGAGGGAATGCAATCACAGGGCACCGATAAAGAGATAGACAACAGCCATTGTGGCAAGTGTTATGCCTTTACAACAATGAATTTCAGTTTATCAATGTCGATATGACCGCATGTAGTGCCAAAGGCCGAGCTTTTGAGAATGCATGGAAAAACCTTTACGATTTATTTAAGACTCAGAGTAAAGGTTTAATAGATGAAAACATTTGAAGAAAGGTTATTAAACAATGCGTAAAGAACGTGTGAAATGGGTCTGATGCTTACGTCTAGAGATTACTTCTATTATTTGCCAATACGAGGGAAATTCAGTAAGTCGTTGAAAATTAAACCAGGTGACAACCTCCTTTTAAAACAGACGGTAACGAACATTTTCGGCAAAACGGAAAAATTAAATTTCGTATGCTTATTAAACACCATTTTTAAAATTAATTTGGTGGCTATTTACCATGGATTGGATCAATCCACTACTGGTGTACTAAATCTTGGTGCGATCATACCAGCACAACCGACGCCGAACATTCTGGTCGCTCAATTGATGTTATCACACCAGAAATGTTCGATAAAATCGACGGTAAGATATTGGACGATTGGCGAATGAAGGTGTGGGAATTGGAAGAGGCTAAAGACATATCACGTGGATCAGTGATTACAGTTTTGCATAAATATTTGCATATGAAAAGCTATAAGTCAAATGCGTACCGCGTTTGCTCAAAATTGACAACAAACGCAATCGTTTGACAACTTCAACCGAAGTTCAACCGAGGTGCGTCTGTCGGCCAACAAGGTAATGGAGAACAATTTTTTTTTGGGATGCGCACGGTGTCTTTCTAATAGATTACCTTGAAAAGGCTATAAACGATTACCTGCGGATATTTTACAGAGCTGTTGGATCGATTCGACACCAATTTGAAGCAAAAATAAACGAATTTGGTGAAGAAAAAATTTTTTCACAATTCCACATTCGGAATAGAAAAATTGCATGAATTAGCTTACGAATTGCTCACCCATCCATCATATTCTCCAGATTTAGCTCCATGCGACTATTTCTTGTTTCCAAACGCAGATGTAAGAGATTTCGGGTGGAATGAAGAGATTTTAAATGAAGCAAACTTTTGTTTTGAAGGCTTCGAAATGCATCGACCTAAAAGGAGACTATGATGAAAAATAAAATGTTGTGTTCCTTATTTTAATTTTTAGGGACTTATTATTGACCCTACTTCATATTTCCTATATCTGCGAATTTTTTTTGAGAGTTGTCTCCACAATAATACTCTGTTCTGTTTTGATTTTAGAGTGCAAATATTTGGGCTCTCTTCAGTGACGTATAAAGGCGTATAAAGTACTCTTTTAGAGCATAGCATAATTAGTGTTTCTTTCATTGTTCCATGAAAACTTATCTGAGAAGAGAGCATTGACTATTTCCTCGCAATAAAATGTAAATTCTTTACTTCTTCTTGGCGATTCACCATTCTTTAAGATGCGTGCTATTACATTTACTTCGCTGAGTGTAACAGAAATCTTCAATATATAGTATATACTACGTTTATGTATGTACCTTGCAATCGAATTGTTCTGCCTCAATTTGTACGCTGCAATTGCATGTACGCTATGCCGCGTGTGCTGCTTAGTGGCAGTGAGACTGAAATGTATTAAGCCTAATGTAGCAATTGGCAATAAATAAATTGCATTTAGAATGTTACAAAACTTCATGCACACTCTCGCACACATACAAATAAATATTCACAGAGATACCATACTTCCTATATCCCTTCACTCTATCTTTCCCTCTGGCAAGTACTCGAATTTATCGAGTATCTATTAGTTTGCTGGCATTGCATAGTTGTAGATATTATCTAGATTTCACCTGAAGTAGTGGAAAAGTAAAGGATTCACTTTGATAGTCCCGGGTGTACTTATCAAAACTATAGAAATAGAAATAACTTTTCTTACCACATATTATTCAGCTCTAGAGAAATCACTGTTCTCTGCTAGAGAAACACAAAGCTAGCTAATATTGTTCGCTGTTGCTGCTATGTTCAGTTCATAAGCGGTGCCAATGCCCCCCGATGCTAAAATTTACTAATGCAAAAATGCTGTGAGACTGTGAGACAAATAGGCCGACAGGTAGATAGCAATGCTTTTGGTTTTATTTTTTTTTTTTTTTTTTTCTGCTTCCCTTTCCGGCAACACCGTATCTAATAAGTTGCCTCAGCAAAGTGTAGCAAAGATAGAGTTTGAAATTTCTTGATATTTGCTTTTGGTTACTTCTACATTGTGCTTATTTCAATTTCTTTTCTTGTTGCTACAAATGCAACTGATGTTGCATCGCTGCAATGCTGCAGGGTGTTTGCATTTGAGTGAGTGATTTATTTACCTTTGTAATTATCTTGTTTTGTAGTTTGGCAAGTACGATGCTATAGCTTTAACTTAATTTCTTTACATGCTCAAAGTAAAAGCTGTAAAAGAAGAACGCAAGCAATTGGAGAAGAAGAAGAAGAAGAAGAAGACGAAAAATCAGCAACAATTTGTACTTTAAATTGCAATGCACTTGCGGCAAATGTCTTAATGCAAGAAAAATACTCTTTCACTTTTCTTTTGTAGAGCATTAACTTTTAATTTTGACTTTATTTTCGTATTTATTTAATTTCTCAGTGAAATGAGTTGCTTGCCTTCATTGCTGTTGTTGTGTGTCTGCAATCAATCAATATTTACATAAACTTTAGGCAGCGAAGGTGCTGCAAGCGTTGAAAGCTAAAATTAAGTGAAAGAACAACAACAACAACAACAACAACAACAACAACAACGACGACAACAACAACAACAACAACAACAATAACAACAACAACAACAACAACAACAACAACAACAACAACAACAACAACAACAACAACAACAACAACAACAACAACAACAACAACAACAACAACAACAACAAAAACAACAGAAACACCACCAATACCACCAACAACACCAACAACAGAAACAATAACAACAACAACAACAACAACAACAACAGAAACAGCAACAACAACAACAACAGAAACAACAACAGAAACAATAACAACACCATAGATAAAATGTAACACTTATGGATGGTAGGTACCTCCCTAATTGGTAATCAGTGATGATGGAAAACTGAAAGTTCTATTAAGTGCACACACATTTGAAAAGTGTGAGTTCGAACTCTTCTTCTTCTTGTAACGGCAAAACAGCCCATTGAGGGCCTAGGCCGAGCTTTTCTCATTCACTCATGTTGAGCGTGTTACACTTGTAAATGAAGAGAAGGGACCTACAGTTTTATGCCGAATCCGAACGGCGAATTGAAAAGCTTTTCTTAGGCAATTTTTACTGTTGTATGTTTGTCATCGCCTGCCAAAAGGTGGTGCAGTATAGAAAACTTGTGTGGAGATTTGAACCTGGGGCACTCTGCCTAGCAGGCCAATGCACTATCAACTACGCCACATCGACCAAACGTTCGAACTTGTTCGAACTCATAACGAAGAAATTGTTGTATTCACTGTTTAGTCTGACGTTGATATCTTCACAGATATTGGTTTGACAACAACGTCTCTTTAACCTAACCTGCAAGGCATGGTAACTAAAAGGTGCTTACATATTTTATTAACTCTTGTGAAAGATGTTTATTTGTGTACAAATATAGCAAGCACAACTTGAATGGACGCGAATAGCTCGACCTAGGCCGTCCATGTGCTATTAAAGAAAGAAGAAAAAGTAAGGAATACAACACAGAAAAATCTTTACATTTTACGACCCAGGTACTCGTCTATACGGATAACTTATTGCAATGTGTGGCAAATTGATACCTCATAAAATCTGGTAGGGAAATTTGGCTATTAAGTATGTCTGATATTCAGGCTCCTCCAAACTCCATAGCTATTGTAGTTTCATGACTACGAGAGCAGGGTATGAAAAGTTTAAAAATTAGCATACAGTGGTTACCCAAAAAGAAAACATTCGTCAGTGTAGTAAGGGAAGTTGTAAAACCCATACATTCTAATTAAGATACTGCATCTTGAAACAGGAGAAACGTCTCTTCAGGCGCAAGAAAAGAGATGCAGAAAGACGCGAGTTAAATGATATCGAAATGTTGCGGGACAGGAACGAGGTCCGAAAATTCTTTGAAACAATAAGACATCTGACTGATGGTTTGAAGACCGGGGCCTCTTCCTGCAAGGATGAAGACGGAAATCTAGTGACAGATGTCCAGGGCATAATTAGATTACTGAGATAGAACTTTTCGCAGCTGCTTAATGGCAATGACGTCAATTATCCCGCCATTGCGGAATCTTATCCGGAAACCGCAATCACTTGCGTTGAAGTACTACCGCGCGACTATAAGGAGGTCTTAACAGCCATTGCTCGGCTGAAAAACAATAATGCTGCAGGTGCAGATGGCCTGCCTGCTGAGTTGTTTAAAACCGGAGGCGAAGAGCTCAAAAAACGCATGCATGAGCTTCTATGCACAATATGGTCGGATGAAAGCATGTCAAGTGATAGGAACCTCAGCGTACTCTGCCCACTCCATTAGAAAGGTGATTCCACGATCTGCGCCAACTACCATGGGATAAGCCTTCTTAATATTGCATATAAATTCTATCGAGCGTACTCTGCGAAAGACTGAAGCCCATCGCCGACAAACTGATTGGACCTTATCAGTGTGGCTTGGTAAATCCACCATCGACCACATTGAGCGAATGGAAGAAAGCTCTCCGGCTAGAAGGGTGTCTTATTCGAGCCACGGTGGCGGAACACGCAGTCTCCGTTGGAAAGACCAAGTACAGGGCAACCTGACTGCACTTGGCCTTATTAACTGGCGCCAGCGCGCGCATAGAAGAGGCGACTGGCGAAGCTATATAGGGGCGGCCAAGACCATCGGTTCATCGGATCATCGGTTGTAGTGCCAGCTAAGTAAGTACCATAAGTAAGCATTTGAAACCATTTACAGGATATTTGAGAAAAATGTATGATATTTGACTTATAAACCATTATTTTTATCCGTAAAGAGGAAGTTTGCCTATTAGCCAGTAGTAACAACTGATCGCAAGAGCTACTTTTCGCTTGATTTTAACGCTGACATTATTGTTGCTGTTGAACCTGCTAAACGAATCCTTGACGACTTCGAATGTTTAATTGTCAACAGTAACATTTTGTTCAATACGCCGTGACTCAAAGTTTGTTGACACAAGGTAACTTGTTTGGGCTCCGTTTTACCACTAGACCCATTCGACGTTCAACGTTGCAACGTTGAACGCTTACGCATTGACATGATCCTCTTATGGAAAATGGTGTCAAAGACGTCGATATTTGCAGATCGTATTATTTTCTCCAGCGTAAGGTTAAAAAAGGCGCACGATAGCGAATCACTTTGCCTGAAACCTCGCATGGAGTAAGTAGAGTCAGGTGAAATTTATACTGTGCTAGTGGTGTCGGTCAGTGTCATTTTGCAAAAACGGATGAGTTTTGCAGGGATACCAAAACCAGACATTGCGCCACACAAGTAATTCCTAATCGTGCTGTGGAATGAGGCTTTATAATTGATTATTAGATGGTAGTTGTTGATCTGTATTTTTCGGGTCTTTTCCAGGCTTAGGCGTAGTGTTAATATCTGCTCCATGGTGGATTTACCAAGCCTTAAGCTACACTGATAAGGCCCAACCAGTTTGTTGACGATGCGCTTCAATCTTTCACACAATACGCTCGATAGATCGTTGTATTCGACATTAAGAAGGTAGTTGTTGTGTAAGTATGAAACAGATTCAATGTCCCGGGGAAACCAGCCGTACGCAGTAGTTAGTTCTTTGACGGGTGTCAGATTGATATAGTATGCTGTTTGTCGACTTGAGACGGAGAAGGGAAAGAATCGAACATAAACTCACCCATTGATGAGACTATCAGATCAGCACCATCAATGATTATTTTGATCATTCTCGGTCATTCTGATGTCTGAAGAGACCTTCAGAGGAGAGAGTAATTCAAGATTTTCTATTCATTAGCTCAATCAGTGAAATATTTTCGCTGCTATATTAAAATGTGTCTATGTCCCTTGTGTGGTTCTGTATTAGCTAATAAACAAACCCATCTAGATTAAATATTTGCCACTAAATAAACAATTTAAAAACGATTAATTTCACTTTAATTACTTTACTTTTGATGGCACAACAGCCCATGGAGGGCCTAGGCCGAGCTTTTCGCATCCACTCATGTTGTGCGTGTTATATTTGTACATGAATGGATGAATCACTTTAATAGTTAGATTTAATTTAAATTGAATTTATTTGCATCGGTATTCACAGCCATGAAGAGTGCTCTTCCAGCACTTCCGCTTCCACACGCTTTTCCCCACTCTATTCCAGCACTAGTGGCTAATGATGACACAAATGCTTTACATACACATAAATACTCGTACGCTTACAACAGACACAATCACAAAACTGACAAGGCCACTTCGCTGCACAAGAGCACATGAGCAGCAACCAACCGAATTAGGAGCACATTAATGGACATTGGTAAACACTCTGATGTGTTTGATGACGATGATGATGATGACGATGATGATGACGATAATGATGACACCAACAACAACAACAACACATTATGGAATGACTGAAGTGTCTGTGTGTGTGTATGCGTAAATATTTGAATAGTGCAAACAATTTAAATAATTAAAAATTCAATGAATTTGTTCCTGTTGAAATGTTTTCGCATTATTTACCATTTCTGGAATTTATTTTTTTAAGTAAATTAGGTTAATCGATGTATGTAAAAGCTATAAATTAATGTAATTTTCATAATTTAATATGTTCTTATTTGCTTGAAAAATTTGTTTGCACTTGTTGCTGCCACATTGCATACATAATACACACACACACACACACACATCCATCATCCAAACAACCAACCACCGCCACATGTGCTGTCGTGTCAATCACCTTAATGCTACAACTTTAAAAATGCGGCTACTTAATTCAAATGTCCAATACAATTACGAGGGGTTAGTGAGTGAGTGCTAGATTCACATGTGCAACAACCTCGTGTAAAGAAACTTGTTCTCAGTATTAATAAATAAATGAAAATGGAAACAAAAAAAACAAAAAAGCGAATCATTAAAACGTTTTTAATGTCACGCAAGTCACAGCAACAAATGGCTCGGGCACCGAGTCAGGCAAGGCAATGAGCAACAAAATCGTGCTGACTGCAGGCAGTAAGGACTTGTGTCATTTTGACATTTAAACATGCTAGTTGGCACCATTTCAATATAAGATATAAATTTGACCAAATGGCTGACTGACTGAATGACTAACTGCATAAATGAACGATGCGACTGAGTGCTGCAGGACTCAAATATAGTCACATGACATTAAAGTTCAAATACTTAACAAATTTATTTAATTCAACTGTTGAACGGGGCCACAAGGAAAACGAAAATAACAAACACAAGGAAATATGACACGCAATAAACATTTTATATTGCACATGAATTCATGCTTTTACATGTGGGAATTCGTGTCAGATTTTCATCATTTAATAATAACTAAATGCGGTACATTAGTAAAAAAAATAATAATAAAATCCAAAAAAATATACCTGGGGAAAAAGAGCAGAAAACAGTGAATGACTGTCAGTAATAGCAGTGGATAACAGCAGGAAGTAAAAGCACATTACAAATCCTTGTTGCTGGGTTAATAAAATACACACGAAAATGCTCCAATGCTCCACGCAATCACTCGTCATTCACACAAATATTGACAAAAAAAATAAAAGTATGGAAATTTTATTGATTTTTTAATTTGTTAAAAATTTGTCACGATTTCTTTTCGTTTTAAAATATCCCGAAAGCAAGTTTTGGTGGCCGTCGAACTTTATGCACACCCTACACACACTCGAAATAAAACAAAGACTTTTTGAATTCAATGGTGGATTAAATTTTTCTTGGATTTTGCCTCAAATGTAATTCTTTAACAATAAGGTTCAGGTTTTGTTTGCAACTACTGCACGAAACGAGAAGTAGTCTATCGTCTTCTGAACAAGTTTTTTCAATCTTACATTTATCGGGATCATTGCTTTAGTTTTCCCAAAACAAAATTCATGAATATCCAAAATGACATGGGACTTTTTTAAGAATTCTAAATTCTTGTCTAAAATTCTGAAAACTCTTTCGTATGCAAAAGATTTAAAAAAAAGAGAAAACCCAAAGAAATATGTAAAATAAGTGGTCGCTGTGGTGTAGTGTTAGTGCGTTGGACTGCTACGCAGAGTGTCCGGGGTTTGAATCTCGGCAAAGGCAAAATCAAAAAAAAAAAAAAAAATTTCCTACATGGCACCACCTCTTGGCAGGCAATGGCAAACCTACAAGAGTAAAAATTGCTATGAAAAGCTTTTCACTTCGCCGTTCGGATTCGGCATTAAACTGTAGGTCCCTTCCATTCATATAACACGCACAACATGAGTGGATGCGAAAAGTTCGGCCTAGGCCCCCCATGGGCTGTTGTGCCATTAAAAGTAAAGTAAAGTCTAAGCTTGAGCCTTGTTTGTAAGACATCCTAGAAGAGATTTCTGAAAAAGTAGCTTCTGAGCAAGGAGTTTTGTTTCAGTGCTGATCCAAGCCCACTATGATTAATTTATTTGTTTATTCAGTCTATGAAACTAAATTCTTACAGACTATTCAACAGGGAAAGTAATATATGCCATATAATAAATCTTAATCTAATACAATTCATTATAAGCAGATGGATCTTAAAGTATCTTTAGAATTTAAAAAGTCAACATCATTTTCTCATAACAAAGGATTGAATTCACTTAAGACCCTATAAATTGGTGAGTTTAGGGCATAATTTGTGCGACAAGTGCCTAAATAAAATACATCTAAGCGTCGAAGCACTTTAACTGGCACATTGAGACTAATTAATCGAAGAAGATCAGACCAATCAATTCGACACATTAAAATATCATAAAGAAATAGTAAAGATAAAATAATTCTTCTACCCTCTAAAGTTTTCAAAATCTATTAGTTTACAGCGGTCAGTATATGAGGGAATTGGATTCGTAAATTCCAAAGAACGCCAGGCAAAACGTAAAAAACATTTTTGGATTCTTTCAAGACATCAAATATGAGAGGCATAATACGAATTCCGAAGTAGGCCACCATATTCCAACCTTGATCGAACTAATGATATATAATATGCACGTAAGCACTTCAATGTATACGGATCTGAGAAATTTGAACTATTTCGGCGAATATAACACTTAAGTATAACGAATAGGTCTTAGGTATTAAATGTTCTAAAAAAGAAGAGAATTTCGTATCAAAAATTTCTCCGAGATCTCTGACAATCTTTACCCGTCTGAGCTGTGAATTATCAAGATAACACGATGTGGCAAGCTTGATTTAGTAAATGTGGAGACAGCACATTTCTCAACGTTAAGAAACAAATGATTTTTCACACACCAGTCATGCACTTCTCATGTCTTCTCTGAACTAGCTCGATTTTAATTTTTTTCGTTTTAAGCCTGTCTTGCTCCATTTCTGGTATAATTTTGGTTTGATTTTAGGTCTGACTTTGATTTCAGTATTGGTCTGAATTTTAAACTCAGGAATCTCAATCAAGAATCTTGTTTATTTTGGATCTAGTGTCAACACTAACAATAATATCAGCCTTCATACTTATCATTAAGGTATGAATAACTATGCCAACTACGTACCTACTGACAATTGCGAAGCACAGCTCTCTATCGACATAGGAAAATAACGTTGTATAAGTCACTCATCATTCCCATTCATTCTTCCTGTAATTTCGTGCTAAGACGTGGACAATGACCACCAATTATGAGAGGCTATTCAGAGCATTCCAGAGGAAGATACTCCGATAGATAAGTATATGTATGGTCCAATATGCATGGATGACGGGTATTGAATAAGATGGAGCCATAAACTCTATGAGCTATACGCCGATACTGACATAGTCAAGTGCATAAAAATCCAGCGGCTTCGCTGGCTAAGTTGAGTTGAGCGAATGGAAGAAAACGTTTCGGATTTGAGAAGGTATTCTATTCGAGCTATGGTGGGACGACCTAATCTGCACTGAAAAATCAGGAATATGGGGAACTGAGTGAACTTGATCTTACCAACTGGCGCTGGCGAGCTTATAGCAGAAGCGATTGCCGAAATTTTTTTGTGGCAGCCAAAACCGACCATTAGTTCTAGAGCCATCTAAGTAAGTATGTAAGTTTGGTCCGAATTTGGTTTGAGTTTTAGTCTGACTCTTAGGTCTGAGTTTCGCTCTGTTTTAGTCTGAAATAGATTTGAGTTTTGGTTTAAATTACTGTATGTCTGTTACTGTTACTGTTACTGTTACTGTTACTGTTACTGTTACTGTTACTGTTACTGTTACTGTTACTGTTACTGTTACTGTTACTGTTACTGTTACTGTTACTGTTACTGTTACTGTTACTGTTACTGTTACTGTTACTGTTACTGTTACTGTTACTGTTACTGTTACTGTTACTGTTACTGTTACTGTTACTGTTACTGTTACTGTTACTGTTACTGTTACTGTTACTGTTACTGTTACTGTTACTGTTACTGTTACTGTTACTGTTACTGTTACTGTTACTGTTACTGTTACTGTTACTGTTACTGTTACTGTTACTGTTACTGTTACTGTTACTGTTACTGTTACTGTTACTGTTACTGTTACTGTTACTGTTACTGTTACTGTTACTGTTACTGTTACTGTTACTGTTACTGTTACTGTTACTGTTACTGTTACTGTTACTGTTACTGTTACTGTTACTGTTACTGTTACTGTTACTGTTACTGTTACTGTTACTGTTACTGTTACTGTTACTGTTACTGTTACTGTTACTGTTACTGTTACTGTTACTGTTACTGTTACTGTTACTGTTACTGTCAGAATTTCATTTAAATTTTGGAATTAAACCTGATTTTAGTTCTGAGTTTTCCCTCTTTTTGGCCAGATTTTTTATCAGTTTTTTGGTCTGAAATACGCTTTGTTTTTGGTCTGGACTTTGGTTTGGTTATGGTCTAATTTTCGTCTGCTATTGATCAGAATTTGATTTGAAAATTAATTTGAGTTTAGCTTAGATTTTAGACTAATTTGTATGAGTTTCTATGTGATTTCTTTTTGATTTAAATTTTGGTGAAAGTTTTTATCTGAATTTTGTTTCAGCTTCGTATCAGATTTTTTTTTTTTGGGTTTATTTTTTTGGTTAATTTGATTTGAAGTTTTGTAAGATTTTCTGACTGCGAATTGGCCTGATAATTATGCTATTACTTACTTTTACTTTTAATGGCACAACAGCCCATGGAGGGACCAGGCCGAGCTTTTCACATCCACTCAAGTTGTGCGTGTTATATTTGTACATGAATGGAAGGGGCCTACAGTTTAATGCCGAATCCGTACGGCGAAGTGAAAAGCTTTTCATAGCAATTTTTACTCTTGTAGGTTTGCCATTGCCTGTCAAGAGGTGGTGCCGTGTAGAAAAATTATTTTTTCTACTTTTTGATTTTGCCTGTGCCCAGATTCGAACTCCGGACACTCTGCGTAGTAGTCCAACGCATTACCACTACGCCACAGCGACCGCCAGTTATGCTATAATTAAGCAAAATCATATCAAATATGATTATGAAATATGATATGAGTAAATAATATTTAAATTTTGCCAATTAGACTCGACTTTTGATGGTTTTCATCACCATTTGGAGAACTTCAAGAATAAGGATCTAATTGAATTATTTGTTTTGTAGTACATAAAAAATTATGAAAAAATCATATTAAATTGTGGCAAGACCGTGTGCAGCCATTGCTAGCATATTGCATTGGCAATAACTAAAAATAGCCAACAAAAAAGAAAAGGAAGCCAGCAACAAAAATAAATAAATATGAAGCAGCCCAAGGAATACCCCACATCAGATTGCCGTAAATCGAGAAGCAACAAATATTTCTTTAACCCATTGCCAGATACACTCACTATAAAAATAAAAAAATTAAACTGTCTGAGCATGAGTCTGGACAACAAGAAAATACGTGACTGGAAAAATGTATTTCCGGCAGAAGATCAGCCACAATAAAATATATGGCCAAAAAGCTAACAAAGAAAAAAACAAAGGGTGCAAAACAGTATAGTGAAAAATGTTGAAAAATCAAAATAAAAGAACCGAAGAAAATGTGAACATTGAAAGAAAATTGTTGTTGAGTGAGTAAATGTTTATCAATGTGAGCGAGCGTGTGTGTGTGTGTGTCAGTGTGAGGAACTTTTCCACTATATTTTTAACTGAAAAATCAGTTTGGCATCACCATCATCATCAACATCAACATCAATATTACCAATACCACTTCAACACAAACATATACATACAAACATAAACATAACATGTACGAGTACATGCAAACCAGCATAGAACTCCATATAAATTTGTGTGTGTGTGTGTGTGTGTGTGTGTGTGCAAGTCAGTATTGTATTGTGCTGTTGAAATATTTATGCCCAAGTGTGCGTTGTGAGTGAGTCCACTTCTCTTGTATTCTTCGGCAACTTTAGCAACGGAAATGTATTGAATTGGGAGATACCGAGAAAATCTACATTTCCTGCTGCCGATTTGATTTAAGTTTTGTGTATAAATTTTGGAAGTATTTTAAATATTTTGGATAGCAATAGAGAAAATTGTTGAAAAAGAAAATACTATATTTTGCATTTAATAATTTTAAAAGTGTTTCCATGTACTTACTTACCAAGTGAGCATTTGAGTTTATGAATATTACTAACATTATTGCATGACTTTGTAAATGTTTGTAGGTTCTTTTTTTTTTTATACGAGCTAAATGTTTTACATGGTTGGCTCTAAAGTTATAGATTTTCTTGCTGAAAAGTTTCAAAACTTGTTGCTTTTCAAGAGATACTTACTCCCAGTTTTTCAATAATTTTTAAATATTTACATACTACACAAATTTATAATAGAGAAATCATGTTTTCAAACAAATACCATACCTACTTACTAGATCAAAGTTTTCATGCAGACACATTTTATGTAAACGACTCTGATGATGAGGTCAAAGTGGCGGCCATCATTGCAGCGAAATGTCATTGGTGAACGTTAATTGAGTGTGTGCTCCAGCATTGATGCGTCGGATGGTATCAATTAAAGAAATAAGCATTGGGAAGCTTTAAATCAGAATCTGTACATTTTTTGCAGAACTTAAAATAAAGTATTGCTGCGTGTAATTAGCAACGAAAATAATGTCGGAAATATGAAGTTTCGTGGTGAGACTAGGCTTGAAAAGTTTAAAAATTAGTTAGAATTAAAAAAACAAATACATTACTGGAAATTTTCTGAAATAATATCTCCACTTTTCAGCGCTAAATTATAAGAAACATTTAAGTTAACAAAAGGAGTTGTATGAAAAAATGGAACTTATGATAAATGCAGGGAAAATTGGGTACAAAAAGGCACTTTTGTAAAAAGTGTGCAATGTCTTGTGAATAGTTTTGAAAATTTTCGAATGGTGATATTCTTTCGCTTTTTGTTTCAATTTAAAAACATTTTTAAATATTTCCATCTACTTTTTCAATAGCTTTTAAATTTACAGAATTAAATTTAAAAAATTTAATTTAACTTCAAAGACGGGTTCTTTCTTCTCTCATTCTTCCTCTTTCTTCCTCCTACTTATCAATCTTCCTTCCAATCAACATAATGCTCTGTATTCATAGGGGTACACCCAGTGTGTTGACTGTAACATTAAAAAGAAATAAAAATATTTAAAAAAATTTTAGTCTGAGTAATAATGATTTTTATTTGTTTTTGGAAAATCACATGCCTTTTAGCGAACATATTTCCCTTACCTCACTTCCCTTTCCATTTCCTTGTAGAGATTTTCTTGTAAATTTAACGAATTATTTGAAGGTATTAATTAATTTGTTTACTTGTTTTCTGTATTATCTTTCAAATAAGTTTAAAGAAAGAAGTGGCCACCTTTGGCACGAATACCCAGCTTCAAACGTTTGGAACTATTTTGGCTACGAGCCACAGCTCCTCCACCATTATTCGGTCCCATTCCCATTCCACACGACGCAACGACTGTTTTAGGGACTTCAAATTTCTATGACCATACTAATCCATTAAATCCATTAAATTGAGATCCGGCAAATATGGTGGATTGAAATGTGATAAAATGAGTCCTGCACCATTCTTGTGTCGTTTCGCCCCTGTGAGTTGGCGAAGAGTTTTGCTGGAATGTGCTGTCGGTCCCAGGGGAGTACCATAGCCACTAAAATTTCACGGCGGTACACTTCTTGGTTTATTTTGGCTCCTTGTTCCACATAATTTAAGGGTGTCTTGCCATTTGCGCAAATCCCACCCCTTACCATGACGGATTGCGGATTTTGAATGACGAATGATGGTCCAGGAGCCCCTGTTGACAAGCCTCTGGCATTTTGACGGTTATGCGCTTCAATGCGCAATTCCTTCAAAAATACATTAGTTTTTAGTACCGGGTGAAAAAAGACAAAATTCTGCATTGCTATGTAAAAAAAATATTGCCTGAAAAATTAACTCTTCTTTCCTTTTCGTGTGCGCACAGTGAGAAATGTGATTTTTTAATAATTTGAAGCTATTATTTTTTTAAGTTCACATTTGTATAATCGTTTTTATATTTACAAAGATGATAAAAGATGATCGTGGCAAAACAAAATTTGTCACAGAAATGACGGGCAGCGCCCTCTAGCAATCAATTATGAAAAAAATTAGGATGCATATGTATGTATATAAACATAAATGAAGAGCAGAACATATGCATCCACTATGGGCTCTCTATCAATCGATAGAGGAGCCTACTATCCCTCTATCGGTTTCTCAGGGAAACCGTTGAATTACACTGAACCCGATTCTGAACGATTTTACGATTCCTGGGGGTATTAACGGTGGGTGTTCTGCCTCTTCCTGGACGATCACCTTCATGATTCAGCTCCTTAAACCATTTAACTGCCCGAGAAACTAACGAACAAGCAATGCGAAGCCACCTCGCAATCTCACAATTGCGTTCGAGTTGCTGGTGCAACGTTATGATAGTTGACCGATTATTTGACATCGTAAAAAAAAACTAAGTAAATAAAATCTAGGCCACTCAAAAATTAAATCAGATATACTCTCGATTACGTAGAATAATAATTAACGTTAGGTTGGCCAGAAGGTATCAAAACAATGTACATATATAGAACAGGCAGATCAGATGATGGTTTTGGAACCAGCCACAATATCTCATCAGTGATTTTAGTGGTTGCTTTTTGTGTTTCAATAATCTATAAGCTACTCAGATTTGAAATTATAATCGAGAATTCCCATTGCAAACATTTCAAATAGTTACATTCATTGTTGTTATTCTCTCTGGCAAACTTAACGTTCATTAAGCCTGTTTAAATACATTAGATGTAAAGGGTGTTTTTTTAGAGGTGTGGTTTTCAATCTGGCAATAATTTTTTCGGGGTACGTCTTTTTGACAGCTGTCACTTGATTTATGCTCAGTTTGGTTTGCCATTTCATAGTGAATAGACTTACTCCAGAACAACGCGCGCTGTGTCCCAAATTCAGTCGACATAATCGTCCAGCAGAGTCGGTAATTCGAGCAACCATTGATCGGTTTCACACCACGTTTACGCTAGTGGATAATGCGCATCCTCAGAGGCGCGGGACAGAGCGCACCGAAGACGCTATGGCTGCTGTGGAGCAGAGTATCGAAGAAGGCCCGAATGAGTTCATCCGCCATCGCGCGCAACAATTGGAGCTGTCCCCATCCAGTTTATGGAAGATTTTCCGGAAGGGAAGGATCTTGGTTTGCGATCTTACCAAATCCAACTCGTGTAATAATTGAAGCCGAATGACCATCAAGCGCCTCGCACGTTCAGTGAATGGGCCCAAAACAAGATGGCCACCGGACCCGATTTTCACAAGAAAATTTTGTTCAGCGATGAAGCTCACTTTTGGTTGAATGGGTACGTTAATAAGCAAAATTTTCGCATTTGGAGTGATCATTATCCACAAGCCATTGTTGAAACGCCGTTACATTCTCAAAAAGTCACTGTTTGGTGTGCTCTATGGGCAGAGGGAATCATTGGTCCATATTTCTTCATAGATGAAGCCGGCCATAATGTTACAGTCAATGGGGAACGACGCTATAGAGGCATGATTAATGACAATGACTTTTTCGTGCCTAAATTGGAGGTTGTTGATGTGGACGACCTTTGGTTCCAACAAGACGACGGGCGCTACATGCCATACAGCCAACGAAACAATCAATTTATTGAAGGAAACTTTTAGTGAGCGCATTATCTTGCGTCGTGGGCCTGTGGTCGTGGCCTCCAAGATCGTGCGAACACCGCTGCACTATTTTTTGTGGGATTATGTCAAGTCGCTTATCTACGCAGTTAAGCCCGAGACGATTAATGCTTTGGAAGAAAATATTCGGCGCGTTATTACTGACATACGGCTCCAATTGCTGCAAAAAGTGATCGAAAATTGGGCGTCTCAGCTGGAATTTATTCGAACCAGCCGCGGCGGCCACTTGCCCGAAATCGTTTTTAAAACATAATGGCAAATCCTTGTCTTTATAATAAAGCTAAATTCTTGGCCATAACATTAAATTATATGCGTTTTATTTCTTCGTGAAAACCACACTTCTAAAAAAAACACCCAGTAGAAAATTTCATTTTCAATTTGTTTTCTTTGGTTCAGCGTCAACAATTGGTCACTTTGGGAAATTACACGCGTTTGCTTTAGTGTTTGTGTTTTATCTATTGATTCAAGTTTTTCCGATCTGACCTATTATAGCTGGAAATCCAAAATATTTGGAATATATAACTAAATAAATTACGGTTAAATATGATCTATTTTCACAAAAATGATAAGAACATTTTTAAGGATATTCGAAAATAATAGATTACTTACTTTCTTTTAATGGCACAACAGCCCATGGAGGGCCTAGGCCGAGCTTTTCGCATGTTTTCGAAAAAATAAATATTTGCAAAATATCCCGAAAAACGCTTTTAATAAATTATACTTTTCTCTTTTATTTTATACCCATAATGGGACTCTGGTATGGGGTAAAACTGAAAAAAAATTATATATTATGTATAATTTTTTCTGCAAAACTTTGAGGTCATGCAAAAAAAAAAGAAATGCAGACGTCTACACTATATTTGATCTTTATTTTCATACGTACATATATTGATTTTTCCATGTGTTAAATATGCTATCGCATGGTTTATTGAATGGAAATTTGTTGAATAATTGTTTTAACTTTACTTTTGCATTCTCTGATCAAATATAATCTTACTGCACATTATTCAACATCATATTTCCTTTAATTGAAACTTAACTTTACTACGCGGAAAGCTTCAAGCATTAATTAACGTAACATTATTGAATTTTAATTTCCGCTCAACTTAGCTAAAACAGCAATGAAGTAACGCAAACAACGGCTGCAGCAACAAGAGCTAGCAAATAAGTAATAGCAAATTGGCAAATTACAATGTGGGAAATATTTCGATTTCGATTTCTCTCGCAAACTAATAATGAATTCGCTTATAGTTAAACTTAAAACAAACAATAATAAACATGAGGAATGTTTTCATGTATGTACGAGAACATACATATGTATGCACCTATATATACATACATACTCGTATGTACATACGTATATATGTACATAGGTTACTACATATGTATATATAGCTGGATAACAATATCCGTTAGTTATGGTCGTGCAAATGTACAAATGCAGCGATATATTCTCACAGATACAAACACACACACACACACACACACACACATGTATTCGTAAGTATAAGCACAATGCAAATACAATTAATACTAATACGCACACATAGAGAAGAACCCAAATGCAACCACACATATACATACACAAACAGTAGTCAGTACATGTGTTCAGGAGTCAATTCAATAATCGTCAATTTCAATAATGTAATATTATATTGCATTACATACATATTTACATACTACTGTGGGCAAAAGTTAGTAAGACTTTTTAATTTAAATTTCGCGCGGAAACCCATTCATCAAAATATTATTTTTTTAAGGTTGGTATGACTGTCGGTGACATCTGTGCCAAATGTCACATCAAAATAATCATTAGTGTTTAGTATACGCTTGTCTTTCTCAAGTACAAAAAGTGCATTCGGCGATTTTCACAATGAGTGAAATTATTCAACAAAAGAAGTTCCATTAAATTTTGTGTGCGGAATCAAATTTCTGGTGCCGAAACGTTCAGAATGTTGCAAGAGGCCTTCGGTGATAATTGTATGTCGCGAGCAAGTGTTTTTGATTTGTACAAATTGTTCAAAGATGGTCGAGAACGCGTTGACGACGAACCACGTCCAGGGCGGCCATCAACATCAACTGATGATCAACACGTCAATAAAATCAAGGAATTGGTGCTCGAGAATCGACGATTAACAGTCAGATGCCAGAGACCTTACTGGCATCATTGGAATATCGGAAGGATCAGTGAAAACCATTTAAAAACATCATTTGGGCCTAAGAAGAGTGAATGCACGATTGGTTCCAAAATCACACTCACACTGCATTGGTTTTACGAGACCATTTTGCCAAAAATTCGACTGATATCGTTCCGCAACCACCCTATTCGCCTGACTTAGCACCATGTGACTTTTGGCTATTTTCTAAACTCAAAAAACCTCTTCGTGGACACCGTTTTGAGTCAATTGAAGACATTAAACATGAATCGCTAAGCGCATTGAAGGCTATTCCGGAAATTGACTTTAACAACTGTTTCGAGAATTGGAAAAAACGTTATCACAAGTGTATTGGGGCCGGGGGGGATTACTTTGAAGGGGACGAAATAGATTTGGAAGAATGAATAAAAAAATTTGAAATTATGAACAAAGTCGTACTACTTTTTGCCCACAGTAGTACATACATATTTAGTGCATAAGTATGTACATACGTAGCGTGGTCGCTGTGGCGTAGTAGTAGTGCGTTGGACTGCTATGTAAAGTGTCCGGGGTTCGAATCTCAGCATAATTTTTCTACACGGCACCACCTCTTGGCAGGCAATGGCAAACCTACAAGAGTAAAAATTGCCTATGAAAAGCTTTTCACTTCGCCGTTCGTATTCGGCATTAAACTGTAGGTCCCTTCCATTCCATTCATGTCCAAATATAACACGCACAACATCAGTGGATGCGAAAAGCGAAAAGCGAAAAGCTCGGCCTAGGCCCTCCATGGGCTGTTGTGCCATTAAAAGTAAAGTAAGTAGTAAGTAAAAGTATGAACATACGTGTGCCAGATAGCATTGACATGCATGGGTATGTGTATGTATGCATGTGTCTGCCTGTATTCTATTTATAATTAAATACAATTCAATACTTCTATTTATAATTAAATACAATTCAATACTTTCAATGTTTGTATGTATGTATGGATGTAAATAAACATTCATTTGCGGGGATTTGCGTGCAGGGAATAATTGTGTTCCCGAGTGTGTGCGTTTGCGTATGTGCGTCAGTAGCTGCCAAAGGCATTTTTATTGCAATTTAATCAGTTAACCATTGTAGTTCAGCCTCGAATCTGCATATGTATGTGTAAATACATACTTACTACCATGCAAAGTTCAACCAATGCTGGTGTGTGTGCATCAGTGTTGCCAGATGAAGTTAGTCAAATTCCACAATTTGGAAAAAATTCCCCACAAATCAAAATTTTATTTATGTACTTATTTGAGAAAACTTCCAGCATTTCCGCAAAGTTGAGGTAGATACGCGAGAAAGCACACAACTTCTTTGATATTTTACGCCATTATATTTATATACATACGAGGTATGATCAAAAAATAACCGTTATTTTTCCAAAAAGTATTTATTTATTCATCAACAACTATCTTGTCCCCTTCAAAGTAATCCCCCTCAGATATAATACACTTATGCCAGCGTTTTTTCCAATCCTCGAAACACTTTTGAAACGCGCTTTTTTGTATCGCCAATTGCTCCTGTTTCGATTTTTCTTTTATCTCCTCAATCGTAGCAAAACGCTTTCCTTTCATCGGTGTCTTCAGTTTTGGGAAGAGGAAAAAGTCAGCGGGGGCCAAGTCCGGTGAATACGGTGGTTGAGGCATGATAACGGTTTTGTTTTGTTTGGCCAAAAACTTACGCACAAGCGACGTTGTTTTTGCTCAAAATGTAGCAATTTTGAAACAATCTTCGCTGCCGCACGTTTCATGCCTAAAACATCCGTAAAAATTGCTTGGCATGAGCCGAACGATATGCCAACATCATCAGCAACCTCTCTGACGATTATCCGAAATCATTTTCTTCACTGCGTCAATGTTTTCATCGGTTGTTGACGTGCTCGGGCGACCAGGACGAACATCGTCATTGACATCTTCTCGGCCTTCCTTAAACCGGTTATACCACAATTGAACTTGTGTTCTGCTCATAGTAGACTCGCCAAAGGTCAACTCGCCACAGTCAACATTTCAAATGTCCTTGCGCATTTAATTTCATCTTTTACACAAAACTGAATACAGTTTCTTTGATCCATTTTTTCGAATAGTAAAAAATCGAAGAGCACACCAAAACACGACCAACCTTTTTATCTGTCAAAAACAAACTGACAATCCAAAATGGTTGGTATTGCCAACATATATAACAGCCATGTGTACCAACATAACAAAAAAAACAGAAAAAAAGCGAAAATCGAACATACGTAACTCACGAAATTTGAAAATAACGGTTATTTTTTGATCACATCGAGTATAAGTATGTATGGAGTATGTTCAGGGCATTGTACAAGTATTTCTTAGAGAACAGAGTTCATGCGGGAAGCGGTTTTTTTTTTTTGTCGATTCATTTTATTCATTCATTTTATTCATTTTATTCATTTTAGTGGGAAAAATTCAAGGTTTAAATTATAGAGAATACCCCAAAATATAAAATAAATTACTGAAATACTAAAAAGTACAAAAATGGAAATAAAAGAAGTATGTAACTAGATACAAATTTATTAAAATTTTATTTAATTGTATAAAATTTATTCAAATATTTTCATAATAATTAAGTATAAAAGCAGAAAAACATAATCGTAAATAAACAAATAAAGTAATTAAGGTTATAACTGTTAATGAAGTTATTAAAACATTTGCCTAGAGCCTCTTAATTAAAAAAAAAAAAATTATAAAAAATTAAAATAATGTTAGAATTTGAGATTTTAAAAACCTCCAATTCAAATTTAATACCCTTGTCACCACACGAGTGACTATTCCCCGCAATTTGAGGAATTCCCCAATAACGAGCATCCCTGGTGTGCATTTACTTTCGTTTCAGGGTATATACACATACATACATACATATATGATTAATTTAAACTTGCTGATGCTGTGTTGTTACAACAGCATTGCTGTTACTTGCTTTGACTTTAAAATTGTTTAAAATCACTTTCTATTGCAAAACTATTTAATAGAAATGACTTGGAACAATTCGATATTTTGCAATTCTGTGGAAATTAATCGTATGCATGTATGCATGCTTAGTTATGTAAGTGTAAATACATACATATACATATGCGCTTTTCAATCATTTGCGTGCAGGGGTTGCAAAAGGCTTTAAGATATTTTTGTTCCTTCAAAAAATCTTTAAGGAATTCAAAGACAATGATCATAAAACTTGAGATATTAAATGGAAGGTGTAGAAGGTTTATATGCGCTAGTCCTAATCGTCTAGAATCCTATTAGCATGCACACGAATTGCAATAATATTTGTAGAATTTGTCCAAACAGTTTTCGCACGCAGGAAACACACTTTGCCGCTAACTCTATCAACATTCTTCAAGCACTCTTTTAATGTTCTTTGACATTAAGGCTCTGCAAGGAGTGATTGGTTTTATTTCATTAAAGATCTTAGAGAGTTTAAGAACTTGCGGGTGAAGTGAAACTTATCGCCACCACCTTGTTTTACTTCTATACATCACTCTGCTGTTTACGTTTTTTGTGTTTCACCACGGCCAGCGGCGGATTTACCTGTAGGCAGATTAGGCATTTGCCTAGGGCCTCCGATTTATAAGGGCCTCCTAAAAAAAAATAAAATAATCGTAGAATTTGAGAATTTAAATTTTGGAGAATTTGAAACCTCCA
Organism: Palloptera scutellata; assembly: GCA_958295655.1. NCBI lineage: Eukaryota > Metazoa > Arthropoda > Insecta > Diptera > Pallopteridae > Palloptera > Palloptera scutellata. Next base: position 48,760,954 of record OY282450.1, read on the forward strand.
ATTCAAATTTAATACTATTAATTGAACTATATTTATTTGCGCTTGTAGTAGACCGTTACAAAATAAAATATATGATACACAAAAAACCAGATATAAATATAAAAATTTGAACATTTTCAAAAGCTTACTTTACTTTTAATGGCACAACAGCCCATGGAGGGCCTAGGCCGAGCTTTTCGCATCCACTCATGTTGTGCGTGTTATATTTGTACATGAATGGAAGGGACCTACAGTTTAATGCCGAATCCGAACGGCGAAGTGAAAAGCTTTTCATAGCAATTTTTACTCTTGTAGGTTTGCCATTGCCCCAGCCTAGGGTGTGGGTGTTGTGTAGAAAAATTATTTTTTCTTCTTTTTGAATTTGCCTGTGCCGCGATTCGAACTCCGGACACTCTGCGTAGCAGTCCAATGCACTACCACTACACCACAGCGACCACGAAACCAAATAAGAAAAAAAAAGAACCAAACATAAGCAAGCCTTGCGTTTCATATTCCGTTTGAAAAATGCAATTTCATTCATTTCATTTCATTATTTGTTTGAATTTTGTTGCGTTAACATCAAATTTTCGTTGCATGATTTTGAATATTGGAAACAATTATTTGTGTTTATTGAGTATTTCCATTCATGTTACAAATGTAACACGCACAACATGAGTGGATGCGAAAAGCTTGGCCTAGGCCCTCCGTCGGCTGTTGTGCCATTAAAAGTAAAGTAAGTAAAGAGTATTTCTATTAGCATAGTTTAAATTTTGATTTGTGATTGCTATTTTCAGAGCAACCAACAGTTTTTTTTTTTTTTTAAACTACCAAGACCAACGTTGTCTTCATTCAACGTTGCTTTCATCATTTAATAATTCTTAATTCACTCAAAAATTATATCATTTTATTTTTAATAAAATTATTGGAAAATATAGTTTAAAATGAGAGAAAGAACTTTCGAGTTTGGCGCACAAAAACGACTACGAATTCAAATGAGGGAAAATGAAAAGCAAAGAAACTCCCTTGCGAAATTTATGTCTTGGGATGGAAATGTTCCATCTACCAGTATTGCGGTGGCAGATAAGAATGTTTCGCCACCAGTAATACTTTGTATGTTTTCAAACCTGCATTGGCTTTAACTTTTCGCACCAAATAGTCAGAGCACTGGGCTAACCCAGTTTGGAGATCTTTTCAATATGCTTTCTATTTTCTTGGCTTTCCCATTATCATGTGGTCCTTGTTTTCTTCCCGAAGCAGGTTTCCTATCTATGGTCAAATTCTCCTGAAACTCTTTAATAACATTGGAAACAGTTTGACGGCAGACCTTCAATTCTTTGGCCAATTTCTTGTAGGACCAATTTGGATTTTTTTGATAATTTTTAATAATTTTAAGACGTACTTCTTTTTCTTTACTCATTTTGATCAAACTCGCAATAAATCAACATGTTTGTCATTAAAAATAATAACTGACATATTTTTCAAAGATAACTAAATCAAAGAAATTTGTGAATTTTACTTCCAAAAAAAAATTATTAGGTAAAACGTGTGTTAAGATTTTTTCAATCTCACTCCTTAGCTGATAACGATGTTAAATCTTTCAAATAGGAGTATTTGTGTAGAAGAAGGAGCAAGTGATAATTGCGTTGCCATTGCCAATGACATAGAGATTGAAATCGAGAGTGAAGTAATAAAATGTACAAATACTTATCCTAACTTTACTGACATTGGTTTATGGCCAAAAATAATTAGTAGTGATTTGATTGAACATTGTATTTGTACAAAACCCAAAAATGTGGGAGATTTAGAATCTTCTAAAAAATGTTATAAAGATAATAATGATCAATAAATATACCGAAAATTAAATGATGTAAATTTTTATATGACTAAAACAAACGGACCCCAAGAGCGAAGAGAATGGTTGATTTATTCTGAAACAACGAAATCTGTTTATTGCTTTGCTTGTAAACTATTTACTTAGTAATCGAATGTTTTAGTTTCAGGATATTCCGGTTGGAAAAATATTGTTGACGTTTTGAAAAGACATGATGAGTCGAAAGAACATAAAAGTTGTATGTGTGCTTATGTTCGTCGTGTCGATTCCAAAAGTTTAGAAGTAATAGAAAAAGATGCAATTTATTGGCGTGAGGTATTAAAACGAGTCGTTGCTACAGATAGACCTTTGGGAAGTTTGGGCTTAGGGTTTAGAGGAAATGCTAATTCTCGCAAAGGCAATTTTCCCAGCTGTATTGAATATTTGGCTGCATTTGATGACTTTTTAAAGGTTCACTTAGAAAACGTGCTAACTATTTTGCTAACAATCACTTACGGCATTGAAGTACCGCCGCCTGACTATGAGGAGGTCTTAACAGCCATTGCTCGGCTGGAAAACAATAAGGCTGCAGGTACAGATGGCCTGCTTGCTGCGTTGTTGAGGACCGAACTGTGCTTCAGGCCCGGTAAATCCAACATCGACCAGATATTGGCACTACGCCAAGTCCTGGAAAAGACCCGAGAAAAATAGATTGACACCCATCATCTATTTGTCGATTATAAAGCCGCCTTCGACAGCACGATTAGGGATCACTTGTACGCCGCATTGTCTGATTTTGGTATCCCTGCAAAGCTCATTCGTCTTTGCAAAGTGACACTGACTGACACCACCAGAGCAGTGAAAATTGGGACAGACCTCTCCGCACCATTTGATACCAAAAGAGGTTTCAGACAAGGTGACTCCCTATCGTTCGACTTCTTTAACCTTATGCTGGAGAAAATAATTCGAGCTGCGAACATCGACATCTCTGGCACTATCTTCTACAAGAGTGTCATGCTGCTAGCATACGCTGATGATATTGACATCATTGGCAAAAACGCTCGAGCAGTCAGTGCAGCATTCTCCAACCTGGAAAGGGAGTCTCGTCGAGTGGGTCTAGTGGTTGACGATGACAAAACGAAATACCTTGTGTCAACAAACAAAGAGTCACGGCGTCTTGGACAAAATGTCACTGTTGACAATTATTTAGGATCATTGTTATTTACCTAGGATCCAGCATAAACCCCAATGATAATGTCAGCCTTGAGATCAAGCGGAGATTAACTCTTGCCCCCACGTGTTACTACGGACTCAGTAGGCAATTGAGAAGTAGAGCCCTCTCTCGACCGACGAAAATAACGCTCTATAAGTCCTTTATCCTTCCCTTATCCTTAATGTATGGCGCAGATACGTGGACATTGACCATCAATGATGAGAGGCTGTTGGTTGTTAGGAGCGTTCGAGAGGAAGATACTCCGTAAGAGAAACGGTCCAGTATGCGTGGACGACGTGTATCGAATAAGATGGAACGATGAGCTGTATGCGCTGTAAGCCGACACTGATATAGTCAAGCGTATAAACCTCCAGCGGCTTCGCTGGCTGGGTCATGTTGAGCGAATGGAAGAAATCGCTCCGGCTAGAAGGGTGTTTTATTCGAGCCACGGAGAAGGGGACGTCCTAATCTCCGTTGGAAAGACCATATACAGGGCAACTTGACTGAACTTGGCCTTATCAACTGGCGCCAACGTGCGCATAGCAGAGGCGACTGGCTAAGCTTTGTAGAAGTGGCCAAGACCGATCATCGGTTGTAGTGCCAGTTAAGTAAGTAGTAACTATTTTGATTTTATAGTTGATTCCACGCCTGATTCTAGCCATACTGCCCAGTTAACTATTATTATCAGGTATGTAGATTTAGATCAAAAAATTCAAGAAAGGTTCATATGTTTTATTCCGATCGAACATCATGATGTAACAAATTTAGAAACAACTATTTTGTTTAGCTTGTCCGTGTTAGGGTTGAACATTAATAATTGCCGGAGACAAAAACGTATGACAATGCATGGAACATGTCAGGCATTTATAACGGTCTCCAAGCTAACATTGAAAGTTACAGCAAAAATGCTATTTTTGTGCCTTGCGCAGGATATTCTTTAAATTTAATTGGAAATACAGCTGGAGAATGTTCTTGTAAAGCTATTAGATTCTTTGATCTTATTCAAAATTTATTCGTCTTTTTTCCTCTTCGACAAAGAGAGGGGATCAGCTAATGAAAACTGATCAAAAGTTAAGCCATACTTTAAAAACGTATATGTGACATGCGACAGTCTTCTAGAGCTGAAGCTGTATTAACTGTACGAAAGAATTTTTCTTTCATAAGAACCGTTCTTGGTGAAATTTGTGTTAACCCATCTGAAAAGCCCATAACAAAAATTCAGTCGGTAAAATTTACATAAGTAGTAGTTTTGGAGATTTAGAGACGGCACTGTTATTGATTTTTTGGAATACACTATTGCAAAGAATTAATGCCACCAATAAATCGTTACAAAACACAGAATGTAACATACCAAAAGGAACTAATTTATTGAAATCTTTATCAGCATTCGTACTCAGTATTCGAACTGATGATGTATATTTTCACGAAAGAAGGAGAAAGAAGCAATCGAATTAGCTGGTACTTAGTACAGAATACTCAACAGCAAAAAATCGAAACAGGAAAAGGAAAATACAATTCGATGAAACTTCTGATAATGACATAATTTTACGTGGGAAAGAACTATTCAAAGTTGAAACATTTAATTAATTTGTGATACTTAACACTCTGAAATAAAAAGAAGATCTGTAGTTTATGACGAGGCATTACAAAACTTTTAATATTTGTTGATTTTGATTTGCCTGAAGAAAAATTTGCTCAGTTTGTATCAAATTTAGTTGAAAACTATAAAGATGACATAAAGCAATTAGTATTCAAAGATGAGGTTGAGCAGTTCCTTCTTTTTGTGAAATTGGAAAAAATATTAACACTGCCTGAAATGTATGCGTCAATGCTGGAAGGTTTAACATTAACATTTTCAAACGTTGAAATAATCATAAAAATATTTTTAACAATCCCAATTGCAAATGCGTCTGGTGAGAGATCATTTAGCATTCTTAAGCAGGTCAAAAGCTACCTAAGAACGTCACTTGGCCAAAATAATAAATAAAATTAAATCGCTTAGCCATCATGGCCATGAAAGCGACTAAGTACAAAAAATCACCTATGACTCCTTAATTATTAGTTTTGCAAGATATAAATCACGAAAAAAAATAATAGAAATGGTATATAATTTTAAACAAAATATTTGTCTATCAAAAATGTTGTTTCTTTCGTCAAAATTTAGAAAATTGACCCACAAGTAAAAAAAAAAAACTTAAGAGGGCCACAAACATTGATTTTTGCCTATGGCCTCAACATGTTAAAATCCCCCTCTGACCACGGCCTCTTATTTCGATGTTCTTTCTACCTATTTTTTCTACCTATTCTTTCTCTCTAAGTACACAGCACGTGTAACACGTTAGTCGTGTTATTTTTGCGAAAAATTCCTTTAGTGCACAAAACACAAAATAAGAGATTGGGAGCGAGTGCTGTTCTCTTCGTGAAATACTCAAATGAGAAATAGTAAACCAAGCAGAATTCTCAGTATTTTCGTTCCATTTAACTATGAGCGACTGCCTTATAGAGTACATGAACAGGCGGTGAGAGGCGGTATTGTGATCAGACTACCTTCATACTAAGAACATATATGGACAAAATTATTGTATAGGGATGGAGCCCTTGCAGTACAAGCAGACACGTCGGCTCTCTCAATGTCATGTCAAGTGTATACGCGGTCGACTGCGAATAATCGAGTAATTTTCGTATTAGTGAGTGATTGACTTACCGTTAGTCGTGTTATTTTTGCGAGAAATTCCTTAAGTGCACAAAACACAAAATAAGAGATTGGGAGCGAGTGCTGTTCTCTTCGTGTTCTTCTTGCAAGAGTGGATTTTATTTACTCGCTCTTTAGTTTGCGCCGTTTTAATTCCGAGCCACTCTATGTGCTTACTTTACTTTACTTTTAATGGCACAACAGCCCATGGAGGGCCTAGGCCGAGCTTTTCGCATCCACTCATGTTGTGCGTGTTATATTTGTACATGAATGGAAGGGACCTACAGTTTAATGCCGAATCCGAACGGCGAAGTGAAAAGCTTTTCATAGCAATTTATACTCTTGTAGGTTTGCCATTGCCTGCCAAGAGGTGGTGCCGTCTAGAAAAAATATTTTTTCTTTTTGATTTTGCCTGTGCCGAGATTCGAACCCCGGACACTCTGCGTAGCAGTCCAACGCACTACCACTACGCCACAGCGACCACTCTATGTGCTACAGTCTAACATTTCGATGTTATTTCTCAATAAAGAGAGTCAGAGGTGAGAGAAATGAGTTGGTTTTAATTTTTTGAAATAATTCATTAATAATTTCAGAATAATAATTTAATAAAAAAAGAAGTGGTACTCCAAGAAAATTTCAAAAATTCCACGGATTTAGTTTATCCTTTGTTTGACGTGGACCTCAACTCATATTCCTCAGCTCATTTATGAAGCACAACCAAATCCCTCTGTTAATGTACGCGGACATTTTTAATGCGTTGTTACCATTACTAAGAGTAAAATGTACAGCCATAAAAAAAAACTTGTTGCAGTTAGTAGTTATAACCGCCAAAGTCAACACAGATTATCGAAACCGTATTTTCTCTTTACTTTTTCTCTATCTGAGTAAAAAGGCCGATGTGTTCGATATAAACTGGTCATGAAAATGCTCAGGAAAATGTTCAGGTGGTGTGAACGGTTAAATTTTTCGAATGGATGAACCACTCTTCCTTCGGAATGATCGGGCTGAGATCGATTTTGTGTAATTAATAATGGATTTTGCTCTAAGAATTTCATTAAACTACTACCGATATGAGAACAACGTCACAAACTCACTGAAATGAATTCAAAAATCATTACAAATTGTAGAACTGCAATTGTAAGTTTGCATAGGTTTCTAATTCGAGAATCATTTAAGAAAAAAGTTGTCTTTTGAAGTGTAACATTGGGCATTACACAGACCACGGAGGCATTAACAGCAATGAGAAGCATAGAAATAAGCATCACTTGCCCAGATATTCCAAGATATTGCCCAGACTTATTCACTGCCAATTCTATATGTGTATAGCAGGCAGAAAAAGTTGGTCCAGTATCAATCTGTTATTGAGATACAACCTCACAATATCGATAGCTACAAAAATTCTACAAGGACAAATCATTACTTTTTTTTATATTTTTTTTTTTTATTGATACATTTAACACCCCTATAATTGATAGGTGGCAGAAAGAAGGAGGGAGAATCAGAGAGGAAATGCAATCACACAGGACACCGATACTTCTACGCATCTATCTTGCTAGCATTCACCCTTAGAGTATGTTATACATTAAAGTAGAGTAGACTTACATTAAAAGTATCAATTGGGAAATCACGCAACTACATTTAATGAAAATCACTCATACGCCCCACCTACCAAATGCATTGTATGTATTTTACATCATCTTTTCACTATATGTACTTACAACAAAATTATTCCATATTTTCTATAATCGAATATAATAAATATTCTATTAAAAATATGTAAATAAAAGTACTAAAATTACGAATGCTAAGCAATGAAATAAAAATAACAAAAGCATCGTAATACATACTACAAGTACTTAGTACTTACAATTTAAATTGACACCTCAATTGGTTTCGGCGCAATTCGCTAGTACTAGCAGTGAGGAAAATCAGATTAACAATTAAATTGCTTTTTTATTTGTTTGCCTTGCCAAACATTCCATATACTCGAACAAAATATTGCCACACATTCAAAATATCAAACTTTTATATCAGATGGAATGAAATGGAACGAGCCACAAAATCCGAATTCAATAAATACATACATATTTGCAATTTGCATAAAAAGAAAACATAAGTAAAGCAGGGTAAATGAAAACAACTTAAACACATGCAAGCACTAATATGAAGCAGAAAAGAAAAACAAAGAAAGGAAGATGAAAATAAAATTGAATTATGCCAATAAATGAATTATAAAAAAGAAGCAAACAGAAAACTTCTGCTTCGTTTAAGCGAAACATACCGCATCTATACGATCTAGAACTCAGCTCAATTTGTCCTCCATTTCTTGCCAGCAGCTGGTTCCACATATTGTACTTGGTAGACAACTGAATAGCCGCGTTAAAGATACAATGACAAAACATGTGTCAATAAAGTGGAGGCATGAAAGTTGAGTATGTCTCTTTCCGTGTGTAAAGAGAAAATAATAGGAATGTATACATATTTGTAAGTGTGTGTGAATATAATATTTGCATATACATAAGTACGTATTTACATATGTGTCTATGTTGCTACTACCTAACGCTGATAATGTTAAGAAGCGCCTAAAAGTTTATCAACTTTAGGTTACAACGTTGTATTTTATTTTTATTTTTATTTTTATTTTATATTTGCAAATACATAATTACAAGAAAAAAAAAACAAAAATAATAAAAACAACAGTATTAAATATAATAAAAATTCAAATGCATTCCCACACGCTACATACAAATATAGGTACATACTTATACTATGTAAATATATTTATAAATATAAGTATTTAAGTAGATAGACTTAAGTAGAAAATGTGAACGATGTGAACGAAGTAAGAGCGATTTTTTTGTTTAGGATATTGAGTAGATTGCTTTTTTGCACACACACGCACTCATTTCGAGACTGTTTTGTATTATCGTAAAATTTTACACACATTCAAGGGCATACACATGCTCATATGTATTTATTACACACACACACACACACAGCCACTCAAACGCCTTTGTTTCATTTGGACAAATGTTTACACTTTTTGGGTACTAAGGAGCGTGGGTAGCGAACAGGAAAAAGTATTTTGAAATGTTTCCACTTTCCACTTTCTTTTTCATTTTTGCGCTATTGTTGTAGAGACAGAAGAAGAAGAAGAAGCAGAGTAGTGTACCGTTCTCATGCTCATACTCAGTGCTATGTAGCTGCTACATATTGTTATACTTATGTACATACATCATACTCGTGTGCATTGTTTTTGTTTCCGCCAAACTGTGCTTTCCATATTTTCGAGGGTCCTGCTATTGTTGCAATTTAAAATTATGAATATGTGTGCTTTAGCGTTATTATTTTTGTTCGCTCTCCTTTCACTTTGTCACACTCATTTGCTGCTGCTTTTTCTTCTCTTTCCTATTATTATTATGTATAATTTTTTGTTCGCGGTGTATTGTTGTCATTGTGGAGACCGTTGCTAAATATTTAAAAATTATGATTGTTACAAGGACAAAAATGGTTATGGTAAAAGTCGAAAAATAATGAAAGAAGAAGTATGACAAAAAACGAGGCGAAAGAGAGAATGTAAAATGAAAAATAACACAGAAGATAAAATTTTTTTTATTGCTATTATTTATGAACTGTTATTGTTGTTTGTACCTACTCGTTGCTGTTGCTTGTGTATGATGTTAAAGGATAGATATACAGCTTTAGCCTTGGCTAAGATATTTTTAAACTGATACTGTACCTACTGCATACATATGTACTACATATAATATATTAAAGTTGCAAATTTGTCGTTGTTAACTTAAATATGCACAAAAATGTTATGCTGCACGAGATAATATGAACCTTAAGGCACAAATGTTTAATGAGGTATAGGAGCGATTTAAAATTTTTTTTAAATGAATGCGTAGAGGTGTAGATGTTCAGCAGACACAATTTACTGTAAACTTTAGAGTTAAGTAATTTACTTTACTTACTTTTAATAGCACAACAGCCCATGGAGGGCCTAGGCCGAGCTTTTCAGTTAAGTAATACCATTTAATAATCTATTACTGCATACCTGCGCAATTCTAGTGGTAAAAATCTTACTTAACATTTGAATAATGAGAAAATATTATTTTTTTGTGGGGGATTTGTGTTCCTCACTGTAAGTTTTATTATTTGCATATTTGGTAGATATACAGCTGGATCAACAAGAAACTGTCCACATTAGGATAGACTGCCTGATTAATCAGTTTTTTAACCCTTAACTATAAACTTCCAAAAAATTCTCTCTCCGTAAGGACTCTTAGTATGGCCAAGAATATCTCAGATATATATATATGTTTTTAGTGGCCATACTCTGAAATTCTGTTACTTCAAAACATAATGCCTTTGACACCTTTAGGAATACAGATGAGTGGGCATTGTTCTCTACCAAATACTTATGTTCTGATATGCAATAGCAAGATATATCATGGTATAAATATTTGTGGTCGCTGTGGCGTAGTGGTAGTGCGTTGGACTGCTACGCAGAATGTCCGGGGTTCGAATCGCGGCACAGGCAAAATCAAAAGGTAGAAAAATTAATTTTTCTACACGGCACCACCTCTTGGCAGGCAATGGCAAATCTACAAGAGTAAAAATTGCTATGAAAAGCTTTTCACTTCGCCGTTCGGATTTGGCATTAAACTGTAGGTCCCTTCCATTCATGTACAAATATAACACGCACAACATGAAGGGATGCGAAAAAGCTCGGCCTAAGCCCTCCATGGGCTGTTGTGCCATTAAAAGTAATAAATATTTGCAAACATTTTTCAAAAACATTATGATATTAGTAATGAAGTTAGTTAAAAGGAAAACGTTGCACAACGTTCGGTTACTACCGAAACGGTGACTTCACAGTGGTTCGGAATATATCAACGTGGTGATAACGGTGATTTTTCTGAAAATAGTGAAATGAACCTATTTGATCTAAAAGCAAAAATTTATTTGGATAATGGGGCGTATGAGTGATTTTTAATTATCGAATGAAAATGAAAATGAATTAATTTCAACTTTAAATATATGCATTTCATGGATAAAACACGCTAATAGCAGTGACGTTCTCCTTTTAGTGCGTTTGTCTTACCCAAAAATTGCCAAATATTAAGCCCTACCATAGTTTGCATGATTTTGAATTAATAAAAATACTACTATCACAGTTTTAGTAAAACTTAAAATCGAAATTTAATTTAAAATTCTCGTACGTTTTTTGTACTTAGTTAAATAATATTTAATCAATATAAATGCATTGTGCCTTATTTTTACTGCAAAAGCATTAGAATGATGAGGATTATATTGTTTCCTATTAAATTCACAACTTTTTAAATTCAAACATATTTCATATTTACTTCTTTGAAAACATTTCCACATCTAAACCTTTTTATCTCTTTTCTGCTGGTTTTTTTTTTTCTCTTTTAGTATTTTTTATAAATAATGTCATTAAGCGATTATGAAACATCAAACGACCTTGAATTTTATATCACCACATACAAACCCTGCTTACACCTCAATATTGACATAATGTTATACTTAATGCTATTAAAACTGCTTGGAAATACCAAAAAAAAAAATAAAAAAATAGCATAAAACCTGCAAAAATCAATTTATCTTCTTCATAACTCATTCATGAGCAGGGCAACACTATCAATCTCTCCAGTAATAACAAAAGGAATTTAGTTCATTTTTTTTCTTTTTCAGCTCCTTTGATAAGCTTTTTTCAGCTGCTTTACTTTTTACTTTGACTTATTTCATGCTTTTCTTTTACTTGCTTTTTTCATATATTTTTTTCTTTCGTTGTTGTTGTTGTTGTTGTTATTGTTGTTGTTGTTGTTATTGTTGTTGTTGTTGTTATTAAGCCTCACTTCTATCAAAAGGATACTTTGTATTTGACTTACTCCAACTCACTCCTGCTGGCTTTTCCATTTCTACATATTTTTCAAGCATATCCAATCAAATTAGTGATTTTTTTTGTCGCGTAGCTGTAGCTAACAACAAAATCAAAGTTGTTAAATTTTACCACAGCAGGCAAAGAAGCCAAAGAAATATTATACAGAGATAAATGCACAAATGTACACACACATAATCACATACAAATACACGTATATGTATTTTTGTGTGGGTGTGTGTGTGTTTGTATATGTTTATGCTGTTTATGGTATATTGACAATCATGGTGAAGGATGAAGGCATAATACTTTATAAGGAAGAAAGACCCTTAACTTGCGGTAGTAGTAAATGATAGCTACATAGCCGTGAGAAGTAGAGATGCCAAGAGATAATATATATTATCAACTAAAGTACTCTAAACGGTAGCAATGGCAACTCCAACCGCAACAGCAACCGCAAAACGAAAACCAACAATGCTACTCAGAACAAAAACAACAACAGCAGGAACTTAAACCCATAAAAAACTGAAAAATGAAAAATTGTTTTGACATAGAATTTGAAATATCATTTAAATGAAGTACGTGTACATCATCATGATATGGCAAAATAGAAATATCAAATCTACTAGTATTTCCTAATATCAAATCGAAAAAGGGATTTTGTGCACCACTTTTCTAAATTAATTTAAAAATACATTACGGAATTTAAGTTGAGTATTTATGTAAGTTGGTACTTACATAAATCAAAATCTCTTTCGCTCTTTAACTTTTAATATTGCTTTCAATCTAGTGGAAATTTCTTTGAGTCTGTGCACTTTTCTACCTCAGTAAATCTTTTGCAAAACAATTAAGTATTTTTCTTTATATTTTCTCTGCTTTGATACTTTTCAACCTACGCTTCTTTCCTTTTTTACCTAATGCTATGTATTTCATATGTATATGAATATGTTTGTAAATATATGTATTACTTATATATTTTGTGACGAGCAAAATGTGAACAAGATGGATTTAATAAAATTGCTGGTAATTCTTAATGCACATTGGAGCAACTTATGGTACATCAAAAATGTGTTGGTATTTCGGTTTGAGTATGAGGTTAAAGGTAATAAGTGCATAAGTGTTGTTGCAATTGTTTTTGTTCTTTTTACCAGGGGCGGCTAGTCAACACCACTGACCAAATGCAAATGTTATGTTAATAAGACAAAGCATTCCTCCTCAAACAATAACAAATTGAAAGAATGTAAAATGTAAGTAAAGAAATGGGCATGGCAACTGCCACGGAATCCCATGCAATCTTATGGTATTGCTATTTTGCGTTTATCTCCGCAAATACTTACAAGAAAAAACTGAGATTTGGTACAAGGACGTCAGTTAACAATGACATGCTACGGGAAAAATATTGATAGGTTTTAAAAAGGGAAAAGGGAATTCCATTAAGGGATGGATGATTTTGACGTAGTTTTCGTACTGCAGGAGGCAATTTTACTATTCCACTACTACTATTTCTAGTACTCTCTTATACTACTTTTCTACTATTATTTCTACTAATATATTCTCCTACTTTTTCTATTATTTCTACTAATACATTCTCCTACTTTTTCTACCACAATTTCATACTACAATTAAGGTGTTGCGAACCTTTATATAAAAACATAAAAATATAACCCCTATTCCAAAATCGTATCACAGCCACGGACTGGAGTATATATTACTAAAAAGAATCAAAAAAGCAAAAAATATTGAAAAACCAAAGTAGGTTCTCATAAAATTCCTTTCTCTCACGTCGTTTTTGATTTTGATGTAGTTTTCGTAATCAAAACATCAACGAGTGCAGTGCTTCTGCTGTGGAAGTTTCTTCCAGTCTCAGATTTCGAGCATCAGTCTCCGGTGTTAGTCTGAGTGTTAAGTGTGAAAATGGATTTATATGACCCACAGTGAAGACAGGCCTTCTATTCCTAGATGACAATCTCCCTTTTATAAATTACCGTTTAAGTATTGCTAAAGTTGTCGGCTATTATGATTTCGAGATATGATCAGTTTACCCAGGGCTTCTAGTAACAAGCATTCTTAAATTCTCTAACGACAATATGATATACCGTAGTAAATATTTGCTTCCTTTTCGCCAGCAATTTCTTTTAATTGCCTCTTGAGCTATATGCTCTGCCATTTCGACAACCATCTAGTCTATTGTGAGACTTCTGCATTGTTCATCTGCATCTTCATTATTTTGGTTCACGATTCTATATTATTCTACTCTGTTATGTTAACCAATTTTCTTTGAATGAAAGCATGTGAGTGAGAGTTAAAACCAAATACAAAATACAAAACAATTCATATCTTCTTTAGCATTTCATATTATTTACTTCCTTTATTGCATGCTTTAAATTTGAAATTCCCAGCAAAAACCTATTTAACGTATTAAAATATTAACTGCTGAGGAAAGAAAACGAAAATCTCCTAAGATAATTAATTAAAGCAGCAAAAAGTTAATTTTTCAAACTGAATTATACTGAAATGTGAGTGTTAGCTAAAGCTTTGCTTAAGCCAACTCAAATGCAAACGCAAAGGTAAAGGAAGAAAAAACCCCACTTTCGTACTTCATTAAATTTAAAAAAATACAAAACCAACATACAAACACACTCGTGCTACTCATACAAATAACCTAACTACAACGTAAATATGTGCATACATATGTAAATGAATAAATACATATGTACAGATAACGGAATGCATCGTTTACATGTGTTTTGTTGTCGTTGTTGTTGTTGTTGTTGTTGTTGTTGTTGTTGTTGTTGTTGTTGTTGTTGCTGCTGCTGCTGCTGCTGCTGCTGCTGCTGCTGCTGCTGCTGTTGTCGTTGTTGTTGTTGTTGTACACGCACAACATTTCATTAAAATCGTAAATCGCTCTCCAGTGTACTCGTATATGGAGGTAAATGTATGTTTGCATACATAAGTAAGTATATAAATGATGTATTACACATATGCATCCAAACTCACACACACACACACACACATCCATACACATCCATTCATACCGATTTGGCAGCGCAGAAAATGGAAGCTGTTCTCTTGAGCTCCAGGAAAAAAAGAAAGGTCATCAAATTTTGAGTTGAAGAGTACGAGATTATCTCTCAACCGTACCTGTGGTATCTTGGTATGCTGATCGATGATACAAGTAGCATCTATTGGCAGTCAGTGAAAAAGCCTCAAAGGGCAAAGGTACACTCTCCCGGATAATGTTAAATATTGGAGGGCCACACTCCAGCAGACGAAAACTTCTGGCACGAAATACAAGTTCGATAATGCTATATTATATGCCGCGGCAATATGGGCTGATGCAACGTAAACTGCGTCGAACATTGCGACCTATCGCTGCAGTGCACTAAGAGTAGCAAGCGCATTAAGCACAATGTCGGATGAAGCAGTCGGTGTGATCTCAGTTATGATACCGATAGACATACTGGCATGTGAATGCCAGAACATTTATGCAGCAGGCCCATAGGCATCAAAGGCAGATGAGCGACAACGCAGCTTAAGGGATATGGACATTTGCACTCATCCCGAATATTGAGAGTTGGATAACTCGTCAACACTTTTAATGACATTAATTCAGGTAACCTCCAAGACAGCTAACTTGACTTACCAAGAACTGACGCTTGAGCATGAAATATCTAACAGTGGTTCCGGAGGATCCGGGAGGCTTTCGACGCTTTCATTCCATTTGAGTTGTACCAAGTTTAGGTTATATCTAGTTTTTAAAGTGGGTGACAACAAATACTGTGATCAACCACTTTAATTGAAATATTGCATAAAACTACATATATTGAAAAGTTGTGGAAGCACCTTTCAATAATATCATTTAGTGAAAATATTGTGTTGTAATTCTCATCTACTTACTTTCCCCTTGTATGAATTTTGATATTATTAAGCTGTCAAAAAGATCACTGATGGATATGAGATATGCATTTGAATTGCCACATTAGGAGTTACATAATTTAATTCAAAATAAAATTAAAGATTATCAATTTTTTAATTTATATCCATAAACAATTGGTTAGAGAACTGAAAAAATTCCATTGGTCTAGTCCAGAAACTGCTTGCTTTCTTGAATTCGTTTCGCAAGAACTATTCCATTATTCTTAGAACTATTCAAAAAACGTTTGTCTATAAACTAGTTGAAAATTGATTGATTTACAAACTATTCCAGTAACATCTACCTACCAACTGGTTTAAAAGAAATGCATATAAGACTAGGACAACACAATGTTAAAGAAATCAGTTCGCGATGAGGATGAACACCAAATGTGGACCTAGTTGTAGTTTTCGGTAAACCAGCTCATCAACTAAGTAATTTTAAACTGGTTGATTTCCCTACAGGGTAGGTATATAAAAACAGCCTAAAGTTAAATCTGTGCTAATACACAAATCTATAAGTATTTGCATGTGTACGTACATGACGTTGTTTGTGTGTGTGAGTTTACTTTATTTTTTACGGTTTTCATGGGCGCGTACGAGTAATGACAAATATTCAAAGCCAGAAAGCAAAAAAAAAAGTCAAAGCATACGCAGCAAACGGACAAAACGACCGCCTGCGGCCATTTATTATTACCTGTTAAGTGAGTGTGTGTGTGTGTGTGAGTGTGTGTGTGTGTTTGCACACAAACACAGTGTGAGTATACACATGTCGTTTATTGTTGTACATATGCGTTACAATTTTTATCCTCTTCCATTTTTTGTTGGAAAATAGCAGTTGAAAAAACCAAAATCTGATGTAAGTGTAACCAGCAGACAACATCGACAACAGCAGAGGCAGCAGCAGAAATATACCAATGTAAAACGTCCACCAGGTGTTTTTAGTTTTTATTTATGCTATATACGCATTTTTAAGTGTGTGTGTGGGGTGTTTGAACGTGCACATAAGTTCATACGCACTAGTATAGAAATCAAGTGGGTACACATGCAACATACTCTTACATGTATTGAAGATTTATATGCCTAATAAATAATTCTCAGTTGCAGGCGAGACTTTTTCCTTCGAAAATAATAAAATAAAAAGGTGTGAAAATTGAATTACAAAAGTGTCGAGTTTGCAGTCAATTTGTCTTTCTCTTTCTCTGGAGCTTCTTTTTACTTTGGGAGTGATGGCGAAAGTGCCTTCCTTTCATACCACTTAAATTTTTCTTGTAAAAGTATGCTACTGCTTATTAATATGAGAAACTAATATGCGCTTGCGTACAAAATTAACTTAAATCTTTAAGTACATGACAAGGTTCGAGGTCTTAAAGTTGCTACTGTGTTGAACTATTACGCAGCGTGCTCCTGTTCGAGAGACTTGCCATCTCTTGGCTGATAGTGGCTAAAATTTGCATTCATTTTGATTTTCTTCTTATACTCTAACTGTTCTAACTCGAACAAGATAAATAAATGGGAAAAGCTGAGGCTTATTATGGGTTGTTGTGCCTTCAACAAAATATTTAATGTTGAATTAGAGTATTCATTTAGCCTTGTCTATTCGTTCTTCAGTGTTTATTAAAATAGAATAGGAAATCAGCTATCAACGTGAAAGAATTGAAATATGAAAATTTAAAATCAAAGGTCTACCTTTTCGCATCCACTCATGTTATGCGTGTTATATGTACATATTAGTACATGCATGGAAGGGGCACACATTTCAAAGAGTAGTCACTTAAAAGCACTGCGCGTTGAGCTAGCTCTCATTGCTTTGCATTCCCTCTCTCATTCACCCTCCTTCTTCCTCCTACCTATCTATCTTCTTTCCATTCAACACAATGCTCTGCATTCACACCCTGTGTGTTGAAGATATCAATAAAAAAAAATATATTCTAAATAGCTATGAACAAACCTAACAGCATTCATTCAAGCGTCATGCCTTGTCTGAACAATATACTTCAAGTGCAGAACTCGAACTCTGCAACCTGACTGACCCTCGCAACTGAATCAAATTTATTAAACAATCTCTGTTTGGTCTTTTAAAAAAAATACTGTTACGGATGACGATGCACTATAAAAGTTGAAGTTAATAGTATTGCATACTTTCAGGCATATTTATAAAATATAAGGAATATGTTTAATAACACTAGTCGATGTTATGTACACCGACTCCAAATGCGGCAATTTTGATTGTTAACGGCGCCAGACAGTGTGAAATGGGTATCGTCGGTATGTGGTCGCTGTAGCGTAGCGGTAGTGCGTTGAACTGTTACGCAGAGAGACAGTGGTTCAAATCTTGTCACAGGCAAAATAAAAAAATAAAAATAAAAACAGAACAAAAAATAACAACAACAAAATTTATACACGGCACCACCTCGTGGCAGGCAATGGCAAACCTACAAGAGTAAAAATTGCCCATGAAAAGATTTTCACTTCGCCGTTCGGATTCGGCATAAGGTCCATTCCATTCATGTACAAATATAATACGCAGAACATGAGTGGCTGCGAAAAGCTTTGCCTTTGGCGCTACATGCGGTCATAGTCGACACTCATAAACGCAAGTTCATTGTGGTAAAGGTATAACATATAACACTTGCCACAATGGCTGCCTATCTCTTTATCGGTGTCCTGTGTGATTGCATTCCCTCTCTCATTCTCCCTCCTTCTTCCTTTCACCTATCAATCTTCCTTCCATTCAACACAATGCTCTGCATTCATAGGGGTACACCCTGTGTGTTGAATGTATCAATAAAAAAGAAATAATCAAATTGTTTTCCTTCCAAATATCAGATTCAGTGTCAACCATTCGAGCGATTGTTGAACTGTAGTCCAACCGACGTGGACTGATTCTCGGTTTCAATTGTACTGAATTGACGCTTCAATATCGTGTCAGAAGGGAGGGAGGGGGGGAGAAAAAAAAAACTTTGTGTTAGTCGTAATGTATGCTGGGTGAAAGTGATAATTCGAATTACTCCGAAGAACTGTAAATTCTTATATACTCAATAGTATGTATAACAAATTAATTTGAGATGGCGGAACCTAAGAAGAATCGTGAGAATCAAAACTTTTTCTTTTTGCTGTGAACATCAACCCGAATGGTACATATACACCATAATAGCTCAGTGGATTTTTCTGAAGAGTCAAACCACGTGGTTAGTTAAATTCATTAATTGTGTTCAGGATTAAACATCAGAAATAGAAGGTATAGTAATTATTGGTGAGCATTAGAGTACAAAAATTATTTAATTTTAGATAGTATTTTGCGAATCTTGAAATTAAATTTTGTGGATCTGCGTCATTGGTGGACAAGATCCGCACAAGCAGGTACAGCGGAGCACCACTACAGTGTGAACCCCACTCTACGTGGAGGAATGTGTGCAGTGCGTGCGTCTTCGCTTGCACCAGCTTACACCATACATTTTCGCACATTTGGGTTTTAGTCCACAAAAGCAGAAACCACACAGACACATTTACCCGGACCTATTCCCGCATTATCATTACATGCAATATACATAACTAGTGTGACTATAGGGTCTTCCAACACGGTTACCTGAGTCTCAAGGTTCATGACGTGATTGCACGCATACCAATAATAGTCTCACATTTTTAAGCTTAAAGTTTAAGAACGCCTAAATAAGTTAAAGAAAACAAAAAAAAAAGACAAAAGAATTAAATGTAAATACAATTTCTAGTATTTTCCATAATAATTGGCATTAAATCAAAATGTGTAAAAGAATAAGTAATTAATCAGAAAGATGCACCTAGGTTAATTGGATTTTCACCCTGTGCCACTATAAATTTAATTGAACCCTAATATTAAGAGTACTCATCTACACATATTTTGGAACAACATTCGTAACCAGTCCTGTTAGCGCTAACATCGATGGATACACGCAAAACATGTAAGTGGAAGTAAAACTTTTTTCTTTTCTATTGACTATATCGTAATTTTAATATTCATTTGGTTAAATTCCGTTTAATTTTATATATACTTATATATTGTTTTTCAAGGTTTAATTACTTATTCTTGCAAGGTAATAATTAATTTAAAAAAATTAATGATGCACCTTAAATAATGTTCAGAATAGAATATTTATTGAATACCCCTAATTGCTAGTACATTTGTGGGAGTAGCTTAAGGGATCGTAACCTTAAATCTCTTTTCAAATATGTTAGAGATAGTGCTAAGTACTGTAAATAAGAAAAAACTACAACAACACATAGATAATGAATAAAGAGTAGTTAAGCAAATATAGCGAATTTGTTGATCGGATTTAGTTAGTTGGATTTGGTTGGGTTGGAGAGAGTAACTCTACTCTGATGATTGGGAAAGGGAGAGTATCGAAGCATTAAGAGCTGTGCTTCTGCATTGATCGCGTTCTAGTAGTAAGTCGATTTGCTACACTAATATCATCTACATATGTTGCCCACTTTCATCTTTCATTTTCCCCCCTTCTTTTTACTGGCAAAATTGTACGTGCATAAAAATCTTGTATATAGATATGTGCAACAGCTCTTTTGTGCAACAGCTCGACAGTTGACTGCAAGTACCCACCCCTCTGGCGAGCACAGTACCAGGTTAAAGCAAGCATGCACACTAGCTCAGTCAACCGACATAAGGCAAGGTCTATTACAGATTTACGAAAAGAGATACTGTGGACTTCAGAGACCCCACAACATTAAAGCCCTTGTAGATCTCCCTTGTGAGGAGTCATTTAGACTACTGCTCAATGATTTGCGACCCTTATTACGATACCCACAGTTACAAAATCAAAATCGTCTTCCATCTTATCTTGGTAGGCGCATACATCTAGGGCGTATTTTTCTGCAGTCTTTAAAAGACAGAAGAACGTATTTTTCGTTATTGTTTGCATTCAATCTTGATAATGGCAAAATTATTTCAATGGAAATAAGTAATGGATTCAATTTACATATACCACACCGTGGTTTACGTCAACATCGTTTTTTTTTGTAGATACTACGACGCACTATACAAATTACGCATTTAATGAATCAATCACAAGATGCATTAGGTGACGTAAACATTTTTCTCACAATATTGTTTTTAATGTTAGTAAATATAAATTAAAATTATGGTAAACATGTTAACTTTATTCAATTAATAATTATTGTTATGTATTTACTAGTCTGTAAGTTACATAATTGAACTGTAGACTGAATGTTAATAAGTAAACATGACATTTGCGTCAGGCACTTCATAAATAGTTTCTATATAATTTGTGGGCTCTGATCACGATGACGTACACAGGGTTTTACCACCATACCAGGTTTTTGAGATATTTACGTTTCAAGTGTATAGGTACATATATTACGTCAAAAAATAACCGGTATTAATTATAAAGCCCGCTTAAAGGGTTTGTAAAAATTTCCTTTGTCGTTAAATTGGCACCACTGTCTCCTCGATTGTTCACAGTGCTCGATTTTATCAGTTCAGCTCAAGTGTGTTTAGCGATTTATACAACTATTTAATAAAAATATCGGGCAAAGAATTTGTCTCAAATGTTGTATAGAAATTGGAATTTCGTGAGCCGTATCGCTGAAAATGTTACAAAAGGCTTACAGTGAATCGACTTCATCAAAAACATCATTCGAAACCGAAGTCAATTTGATCAAAAGTCCAGGTAATGATGACTGGTTTCTTTGATTATCGTGGTGTTGTGCACTCGGAATTCTTGCAAGAAAGTCAAATGCATCGTTTGAGTAAGCCAATTGGTCGAAAAAAGCCAAATTTGTCGAAAGAAAAATCATGGATTTTGCACCATGACAACGCATCATCTCACAAGGCCATCATTGTGAACGAATTTTTGGCTTCGGCTGACTTTTCTCTCTTTCCAAAACTTAAATTACCATTACCCATTTTTAGTCGATATAAGAATTAGCGGCGACAACTGAAGTCGATTCCGGAAACTGCTCTTGTAAAATGTTTTGATTATTCGATTATTTGTTGGCCTACTACTGTGGGCAAAAAGTAGTAAGACTTTTTAATTTAAATTTCGCGCGGAAACCCATTCATCAAAATATTATTTTTTTAAGGTTGGTATGACTGTCGGTGACATCTGTGCCAAATGTCACATCAAAATAATCATTAGTGTTTAGTATACGCTTGTCTTTCTGAAGTACAAAAAGTGCATTCGGCGATTTTCACAATGAGTGAAATTATTCAACAAAGAAGTTCCATTAAATTTTGTGTGCGGAATCAAATTTCTGGTGCCGAAACGTTCAGAATGTTGCAAAAGGCCTTCGGTGATAATTGTATGTCGCGAGCAAGTGTTTTTGATTGGTACAAACTGTTCAACGTCCAGGACGGCCATCAACATCAACTGATGATCAACACGTCAATAAAATCAAGGAATTGGTGCTCGAGAATCGACGATTAACAGTCAGATGCCAGAGACCTTACTGGCATCGTTGGAATATCGGAAGGATCAGTGAAAACCATTTTAAAACATCATTTGGGCCTAAGAAGAGTGAATGCACGATTGGTTCCAAAATCACGGCATTGGTTTTACGAGACTATTTTGCCAAAAAATTCGACTGATATCGTTCCGCAACCACCCTATTCGCCTGACTTAGCACCGTGTGACTTTTGGCTATTTTCTAAACTCAAAAAACCGCTTCGTGGACACCGTTTTGAGTCAATTGAAGACATTAAACATGAATCGCTAAGCGCATTGAAGGCTATTCCGGAAATTGACTTTAACAACTGTTTCGAGAATTGGAAAAAAAGTTGGCACAAGTGTATTAGGGCCGGGGGGGGGGATTACTTTCAAGGGGACGAAATAGATTTGGAAGAATGAAAAAAAAAAAATTTGAAATTATGAACAAAGTCTTACTAACTTTTGCCCACAGTAGTAAGTGTATTATTTGGCAGGAGATCTACTTTAAAGTCGATTCAATAAATTTGAATGAACTACAAATACAGATAGTAAAGAGCGGGTAAGAAAGCACCTCCGAGTGGCAAACCTCACATAATACTAATTCGAGAACGATGGGTATGCTACAAACGTATCTGTGGCCTTGGTGCCATTACGTGGGGACAAATCCTAAAATGTGAAGAGGGTAATCGAGCGCGTGCTTGTATTATCATGCCGCGGATGATTGAATGCACAATGCTCAGACAATACTGTTCTCAAGACATTGTTGCGGTAAAAATAAAGTACTGGAAAGGTGGGAGTAGTGTCGAAACTATAATATTGTCTGCCTGCCTGCCGTACGACTCTACACTACCTCCTCCTTCAAAGGAATTAGTGGAAGTCGTCCAGTACGCGGAATCCAGTGGTTTGGGACTTATAGTGGGCTGTGATGCAAATTCACAGAACATTGTATGGGGTAGCAGTAAATGTAATCCCAGGGGTTCCAGACTACTGGAATTCATTCTGTCAACTGATTTGGTCATCCAGAATTTTGATAACAAACCAACTTTTGTGTCCAACAGAAGACAAGAAGTGATTGATCTTACGCTAACCAATAGGAAGATGGCAGATCAGATCACTCAATGGCGAGTTCTAGAAGTGGTCTCTTAAGTACAATGGGCTACATAGCCAGAGTGCTTGAGGAACTGTGTCCTGCACTCGTAGATCAGGTTCTCGGCCTTCTTCACATCCATCCTTATATCCATCATGGCTAACCTAGTAATACATAAGTACTTGTCTATAAGCATTCGAACACATTTCAAATCTTTTAAGGCTTATCTCTTACATACACACAATATTCACCTAACTCGTACCCTGAGTTTAAGAAGCGAGTAAATTGTATGGAAATGCTAATTTAGTACCTAAAATCAGTAGAGAAAAGCTGTGAACTCTTTGTGTTCATATGCAGAGCAAACCAAACAAATGAAAATGAATTGAGTGAAAAGAAAATTTTAGCTTGCGTCTATTTTCATTTGCTATGTGCATATAAGTTTTCAGCAGCACAGAAAGCATAGAATGAATGTGTATTTCCTTTAACAAGCAACAATTGCAAGCTGCTGTCTTGCTGCTGTTATTCTCAGTTTTGCTTCTGATATTTTCTACTGTTGCTAGCTACTCCTGCCGCAGTTGGTTGCTTCTGCTACTGTTGCTCCTGCTGCTGCTTCATTTTATTCTCTTACTACTTCCTCTACTGCTACGCTATTGTTCTCAAAAATTTAAATTTGTGTGTTTTGAACTTTAAATTTACGTTATACTTTCTTTCTCTTGTCATTGTTGGTTTTTTTCTTTTTTTTTCTTTTTTTTCTGTCTCAAAAACTTTAGGGCTACATAGAATTTTTTCCCTTTTTTTATAAACACCGTTTCTTTCTCTCACTTTATTTTTCTTTCTCTTTCTAGCACCCTAAATCATGTGCATGTTTTTATCGTTTCACACATTTTAGTTTGCTTCTATTTTTTTTCTTTATTTTTTTGTATTCAAACACATTTATTCTTGCAAGTGCTTCCTGTTAGCAACACATTTTCTTTGGTCTGTTTTATGTTGCATTTGATTTTATTATTGCTTCTCTGCTACTTTTACTTCTGCTTTGATGTCTTCTTTCTTCTTTGTTTTATTGTTGTTGTTGTCTGTTGAACTTTCACATATAATTTGTATGCACATAAATATATTTATAATAATATTTTTGTTTATTGTCTTGGCCATTTCGTTTTCTTCTCTTTGTGGGCAAGTATTTAAAAAGTAATTTTTAAATAATTCAAATACGATTTCAAGTGCATACTTTTAGGTGCCAGTATAAATTTATGGCCAAACGTAACAATTTGTGAATTACAACGTTTTTTGTTCCGTTCGTAAGTCTAAATAATTTTGCCATTTAAATTAAATTATTCATGGAGCTTGTAATTCACCGATGACGATGCGGTTAGCATACGCTAACTGGTCCATGGATTTTTAATGCATAATGTAGCAAGTAGGAATTTGAGTAAATAAGTACCATATATTGGTGCAAAGGAAAGTTATAGAAAAGAATTCAGGTCATAAAAGTTTAGTATGCTACTTGGCTGTATCGTACCGTATTTGAAGATGACCAGGTGTGCTGAAAGGTGGTTAAGAATGAGAACAAAATATAAAGGGTGATTTTTTTGATACTTAGTTTTTGACGTCAGTATTTCGGACAGTTGACGCATGATTTTTGACATGTGTCAAAGTAAAAAATGCTCAGTTTGGTTTGCCATTTCATCACGAATAGAACAACGTTTGCAATATATTAAAATTTATATCAAATTCGATCCGTTTTTTATCGCAAAATTGTCTTCAGCGACGAGGCTCCTTTTTGGCTCAAAGGATTCGTGAATAAACAGAATTGCCGTATTTGGAGTGAAGATGAGCCAGCGGCAATTCAGCAGCGACCAATGCATCCCGAAAAATGCACTGTTTGGTGCGGCGGCATGTTATGAACAGGCGCCATCATTGGGCCGTACTTCTTCAAAGACGATGAAAGCCGCAACTTTACCGTCAATGGAAAAATGTACCGTTCGATGATAACAGACTTTGTTTTTGCTGAAAATGCAAGAATTGGACTCGGTCGACATGTAGTTCCAAGAGGACGGTGCCACATACCACACTGCACGCGAAACCATGCATCAATCGAGAGGCGAATTTGGAGGGCAGTTAATCTCACGTTTTGGTGCAGTCCATTGGCTTCCAAGAACCAAGATCGTGTGATTTGACCCCGTTAGACTATTTTTTTGTGGGGGTATGTTAAGTGTCTTGTCTATAGGGACAAGCCAAACACGATTTCTGCTTTGGAAGCCAACATTGAATGCGTCATTTGTGAGATTCCGGCCGAAATGTGTGAAAAAGTATGCCAAAATTGGACCTTCAGAATGGACCACTTGAAGCGTAGCCGCTTGCAACATTTAAGTGAAATTATCTTTAAAAAGTAAATGGCAGAAATTGATTTATTTCTGTGTGCTTTTGAATTATCAAAAATCAAGCTCTTAAAAAATCACCCTTTATAATGTAGTCAATAGTCACATTTTCCCTAAAAATACGAATTACATTTTTCTTGTTAGGCAACTTTTATTACCGCGTAAGGTATGCAGGAGATTTGATGTGTAGACACATCCAAAAGAATGAGTTCGCCATGAAGAGAGAGAGAGAGAGAGAGAGAGAGAGAGAGAGAGAGAGAGAGAGATAAAGAGAGAGAGAAAGATTGCAAGCACATCAAGTACGTGCGTCCTTCGTCATGCTGCTTAAGTTTTAACAATCACCTACAATCAATGAACTGCATATGCTATTGCCAGCAGTTGGAAAGGAGGAAACAAAAATCAGTTAGCTGTAGTTTTTTGATAAGACAATTTCTGACACAAAGACCACACTGGAAACATTATTTTAAAAATTAGCATATTATTTCAATTATGAAATTGTATTCCTGTTGATTAGAGAATTCCGCAACGTGGCTGAGGTGTTGATTGATCTTGTTTATGATGTAGGGTATAAATATGATATTTGATCTTTAGTTAAAAATTAGCCGCTTGCGGTTCCCATAGGATTTCACTGTTATTGAAGCAAATATTAATTTGTGGTACAAAACTGGATTTACATTTACGTTTAAAATACATACTGCTTGCGTTTTAAACTGATGGGCCTATTTGAAAGATGACAACCGGTCAGTTTATCAGGTTTCTTAATAGGCACTACAATCGTATCGTCCCTAAGTTTAGCTAAGCAAACGAATACATGAGTTCACAATAGTTGTGAACTCATGTTCGACTACTTTTTGAAGTTTATTCAAGTTTACTTCTTTAGAATCGTGTTTTATATCTACGCCGGGGGTAAAAAATGATCGTCGTATCGGAAATCAAGTGCAGCGCACCCTATCAATCGGGTATGAAAAAACTTGATTTATAGAGGGCGCTGCCAATCAGTTTCTCGTCAAATTTGATATTTCAAACAAGAATTTGATATTTCAAACAAAAACATTTAGAAATTTCTAGAGCACAAATGAATGAGCGAGGCACACACAAATGGCGAATGTGTTACCATAAAAGAAGATTAACGTGAAAATTTGAGTGAAAATCTTTCCTCTGTGTGAAGAAAACAACTCGCATCAGCACAACAAAACATAGACGAGATTTGTCAAGTTTCTAGTCAACCTCATAACATTGGCGAGTTCTCAGTCCGGCAAGTGTCAAATTTTCCACCTGTTGACATCATACAACCTGAATATGATTTGATGATGATGGTGATTATTATAATGATGATAATAATTATGACAACGGTAAGACTATAATTATAATGATGTAGCAAATAAATTGGCATGCTTTGAGTATGAATATTTTGATGGAGAAAATAATTTTGCAGGAGGCTTTGCATGCATTGGAAAAGCAAACGATTAAATTAAGTGAATCTAGTTGTTGTAAGTAGCACACCTGGGATCATAGAATCAATAAACTAAACTGTACTAGGCTTATACTTACTTTACTTTTGATGGCACAACAGCCCATGGAGGGCCTAGGCCGAGCTTTTCGCATCCACTCATGTTGTGCGTGTTATATTTGTACATGAATGGAAGGGACCTACAGTTTAAAGCCTAATCCGAACGGCGAAGGAAAAGCTTTTCATAGCAATTTTTACTCTTGTAGGTTTGCCATTGCCTGACAAGAGGTGGTGCCGTGTAGAAAAATTATTTTTTCTACTTTTTTTTTTGATTTTGCCTGTGCCGAGATTCGAACCCCGGACACTCTGCGTAGCAGTCCAACGCACTACCACTACGCCACAGCGACCACTAGGCTTATCGTTTGCATAAATCAGCACATCAGTGGCGTAACCAGGTTGGGTGACACCCGGGGCGGTCCTAAATGGTGTCACCCGATAATAACCCTCCCCCCTCTTCTTTTGAAATAATTATATTATGTGTAGGTATGTACGATTATTTTTTTTATTTAAAAGTAAGTAGATAATACAGTGGACGCTGCTACGCAGAGTGTCCGGGGTTCGAATCTCGGCACAGGAAAAATAAAAAAGTAGAAAAAATAGTTTTTCTACACGGCACCACCTCTTGGCAGGCAATGGCAAACCTACAAGAGTAAAAATTGCTATGAAAGGCTTTTCACTTCGCCGTTCGGATTCGGCATTAAACTGTAGGTCCCTTCCATTCATGTACAAATATAACACGCACAACATGAGTGGATGCGAAAAGCTCGGCCTAGGCCCTCCATGGGCTGTTGTGCTATTAAAAGTAAGTAAAGTAAGATAATACAGGAATTCATCAAGATGAGTGAACCTAAATTAATACGTACTTAATTTAAGTCACAAAATAGTTAAAACCATTCATGTACAAATATAACACGCACAACATGAATGGACGAGCTCGGCCTAGGCCCTCCATGGGCTGTTGTGCCATTAAAAGTAAAGTAAGTAAAGTAAATAGTTAAAACCTCTACGAGTATGAGACCAATAAGGGAAATTTTTATTTACAGCATGTTCTTCTTAAAGATCTTGGAAGATATTTGTTAAAAACAACTTATTTTTTTAAATGACTATTTAATTGATGTTGTAGGAAATTGACGTATCTATGTGAGTACATATTTAAAGTACCAAATTTACATTGCGATATATGAAGCTTTAAAAAAATATTTTAAAAATTTTGCATTTTTTCGCAACAAATTCTGAAATAACATTGCAGAAATCTAATTTGCTAGAAAATTCGTTTTCTATTGATAAAATGGTTACGTCGCATATTCTAGATTGACACATATTTGAACGAAAATATGATTTAATTAGATTTAACTTTGAAGCCACAGAGACACAAACTGTTAAGAACAATTGAAGAGCTAAAAGCTAGTACGTTTGAAACAGACTCTATAAAGTCCCATTCTACAATTAAAGTTAGAATATCAGGCGTAGTCCATTTACTTGCGACTTTAAATTCAATGTTTGCTGCCTTGATTTGTCTACGAAGTCTTTTTACTTCTACTTTAAGTTCTTCTTCTACAACTTCATCGTAGTGCGACGCCAACTTTTTTGCATTTATAATCTGTTCTTCATCCGTGCAAAACAGCAAGCTATTTGTTTTCACAATTTGAAAGATATCGGCTATAAGTATCATTGAATGCCATAGTTCGAGACTTTAATTCTGTCGAGAAACGATCGATGCATTCAAGCATCATCCTCTTGTTTTCTTCTTTAGCAGTTAAACCTATATCTTGTTCCGTTTCACCCGGCATTCTTTTCTTGTACCTTATGCGTCGGCTGATGCTTATTCCGAGCTTTGAGCAAATAATACTAGCCTTCTCCAATGCACCTTCCACTAAACATTCCCGCTCTTAGGGGAATTCGATTTCGCTATTACTTTATCGACAGTTACATAGTCCTGGAGTTGGCAAATATTTTTGTGTAGCATCCACTTCCTCCAACACATCGTGCAAAAAACAAATGAAAGTATAATTTAGACATAAATTAATTAAATAATTTTAGACATTCACACCTACTTAGGTAATTATAATATTTTTTCCGCTTTTTGGACATTGCGGGTATCACCCCAAAAATGGTGACACCCGGGGCGGACCGCCGCTTCCCCCCCCTGCCCCCTCTGGCTACGCCCTTGCAGCACATACACATTTTCAAAACATGTTCGTTAAAAATACCTTCGGCCACGCCTCTAGTGTCAGCGATAGACTCTGGTTTTTGAAAAGATTACTAAATCTAACCTGCAAACCCAAAACGCAAACGTTCTGAAGAAGTAGACTTCTGTAGGGCGTCTCACTGACGGACACAATTAAAAGTTTAATTTATTTTTTATTTTAATTTTTATCAAAATAACAAATAATTTTTGAGTGTTTTCACAAAAATCTTGACAGAAATGGCGGAATCTGTCAAACCAAACCAACGGAAGGTTCCAGATTTGATTTTGAATAGATGGCCTTGCATTTTAGGGATGACCTTCTGCAGACGGTGTTAGTGGTTAAAGGGTTGGATTTAATAAATTTTAATATTTGAAACTCATATTTGCGCAAAGTAGAAATTGATGTGAAGGAGAAACGGTGACGGACTTTTGATTCCAAATCCACATTGGTCACGTAAATCATTATTTAAATATCGATACAAATTGAGAAGACTGATCGTCAAATGGTTAAATATGTATGGTTTGTATGTATGTGTGCAATTGCTTACTGTCATCAATTAACATGTCTAACATCTAGCACATACATACTCGTAGGTATTTACCATAGCTATGAACAAATGCAGGAAAATGTTCGTTCCATTGAAATTCAATTTCCATTTGTAAATATCAATACCACAGCTAACTAATCAAGTGAGCAATTTGGCTATTTGAAATCCATATTGTAAATGTGTATGAAAAAATATAAGTACACAAAATACCAGTGTTGTAGCGCTATGAAACAATGGGAGAGGGGGAGGGGTGGGCGGGGGAGGGTATGGGAAAACACAACCGCATAGAACAACATATTGATAAAGCAAAACAAATAAAACCATCAATATTCTTTGGGTTACCAAAGCGACGCTCAATAGCAGACACAAAAATATTAATTAAAAAGTTTAATGAAATGCGGCAGCGGCAGTGGCAGTGGCGACAGCAGCAGCAGTAGTAGTAGTAGTAGTAGTAGTAGTAGTAGTAGTAGTAGTAGTAGTAGTAGTAGTAGTAGTAGTAGTAGTAGTAGTAGTAGTAGTAGTCCTCCAAAGCAGCCCTCAAGCTGGACGGATAGACCGAATTGACGGACAGACAGACACACGGAAACGAGTATGCGGCTCTATTGCTAGTGCTGCTATTCATTTGCCATTCTTTCGTTTTCATTTTTTCTCTTTTAGTTTTTCCATTTTTTCGTTTTTCCTTTTATTCCGCTTTATCTCTTATCTTTAGTGGCTGTAGTCTGTACAAAAGTCTACTGCTCCTTGCTATACTTACTATGCTTGAATTCTGTAATTTCACTATTATCTACGCTACAGTATCTCCAACTTCAACTTCAACTTCATCTTCAACATCCACCTGTCATAGTCATTGCAGTGCTTGCTTGGTACTTCATCAATACATACACCAAAGGATAATGACTCAACTGTGGCGCCTATGCACACGCAAGCACACACACACATACACTCGATCACATACAACTTCATATAGTACATGTGTATGTAAGTATGTATGTATGTATATCAAAGATTGTTGAATATTGAATGAAAAGTAGCGGTGATGACCTTTATCTTTTATGTTGCTGCTACCATTGGCTGCTGTTGACGCCAACAACAACACCAAAGACTTCACCACCTCTGTCGCTAAATGCAGAGATGGCGTGAGTGTGCGGTTGTTTGTCACACAGAGTAAAACAGCAAAAAACAAAAAAAAAAAAACAGTATTGAATTATGTATAAAAAAGATTGAGCATCCAGACAACATTATCTGGCGAAGCACACATATACATACATAAAGGATTCAATAATATTTTTGCATACACATACAAACTTACACACTTACATACTTATGCCCGTATATCAGACTACTTCTACTGTCGGTGTCGGTGGGCAGTGCACAATGTGTGTGTGTGTGTGTGTATTGATGTTGACAGCTTCATGAAAAATGTAATTAATTTGCTTTGATTAAAGATGATCTCGACAGCAACAACAACAACTACTACATCGACAATCCAGAACAAAATGTTAAGCGCATTGTTGATGGTAGAATATTGAGCGGTACAGCGTAATGAAATTTCTTTTGAAACGATGAAAGTTGTTTAACAGAATTGTACTGTAGAATTCTGTGATGTGCTGGGATTTAATATAATGATAAGTAACATACCATACATTCTTTGGCAAAGGAGACTTTTGTGTCATACATAATTAGAAAGATGTAGAAAATGTGCTCAATGAGTGTGGATGGTCGCTAAATTATTGGTTGTCCTGGCGCAGAGAAGCACTTTTAGTTATGTATGTTTGAAGTAAATTGAGTGGTATTTTGTGTAGATAATAAATAATAATGACGATTTTGAGCTAGGAAAACTGCTAATAAGGAATGGCAAAGGCAGAGAGGAATGGAAGCGAATGGAATGGAATGGAAGCGAAATTTTTTTTTTTTATACAGTCAACACACAGGAGGTACCCCTATGAGTGCAAAGCATTGGGTTGATTAAAAGGAAGATTGATAGGTGGGAAGAAGAAGGAGGGAGAAACAGGAGCGTTTGCTTTAAATTTTAAATTTGTAGGGAGCTTATTCCAAATACGCGCGTTACGACAAATAAAATAACTTTCTCTGCAATGTTCCGCTTTTCTGTTCGTGTAGTTCTGGTGAACACATTAATTGGCGTCATCAGCTTGTGTATCTCAGCAGGGCATCTACCGTGAAAGTAATGGTAACACAGAGAGACGCAAGCCACGTTTTGACGATGTTCAAAGATCAGGAAACTTTACTGTCTCCTATTAGCTTTATTGCTCGATGTTGGAGCTCCAGTTGCGTTCGTGAAGCTCCAGCACATACGTGCGAATCAAACTACAATTTATGACGTATGTAGACGGTGTAGATCATGCGGAGATCAGCCGGACTGAAATAATTTTTACACCGCCAAAGAAAGCCGAGACACTTGACTGCTTCTTTCGACACGTCAAAAATGTGTTTAATCCAACGAACATCACATTGGATGGACATGCCCAGAACATCAAGAGCTGCTGTCTCCGCAATACCTACGACACCCATATCTAGAGGGTTAACGGGGGGTTGGGAGACTCGTTTGTGAGATAACAGACAACATTGGGTCTTACGCGCTTTGTCAACTCTATTCGTAAGACCCCACTTGGAGATTGACTGGAGATCTTTATTGAGTGAGTCATTTATAACGTGCCTTTTCCTCTCGATCTCCAAAGAGTTAGGGCGTTTTGAACAGGCATATGCATGAGAAATGCCATCTCCAAGCCAGCAAATGAAATTCTTTGTTAATGGTAGCATTTCGCAGAATCTCTAAGTTCCATGCCTAGTGTTGATATATACATACAAGTAAGGACAAAGGTAATGTAATAATGTGGATGTGCCATAATTGTGCTTTGACATTTATATTGTAGACAAATATAATCAATTATACACCTCGAAGTAAACTTTCCCCGAAAACAGAGCCTTACTTTACTTACTTTTAATGGTACAACAGCCCATGGAGGGCCTAGGCCGAGCTTTTCGCTTTTCCCATCCACTCATGTTGTGCGTGTTATGTTTGTACATGAATGGAAGGGAGCTACAGTTTGATGCCGAATCTGAACGGCGAAGTGAAAAGCTTTTCATAGGCAATTTTTACTCTTGTAGAAAACAGAACCCAATTTTCTTAATTTCTAACAAAATGTGAGTCAAACCACATAATGACTTACTTTTGCCCCAACTAACAATTTCTAAAAGTATTTCCGGTTGTCCCTCCGCCACCAGAATATAAAAAATTGGTCCCCAAAACCAAACAACAAAGGGAAATTTTTCGAAATTGCAAAAAAAAATATCTTGAACCTATCGAAAAAAATTATACTAAATTTTTTTGGATTTGAAGACAATTTTTCATAATCTGGTCGCGAAATGAGGATCTGAAATACTTTTGCAAAGCAAGGCACCTAATATTCATGTATAGTATTTGTGGTAAATAAATTTTAATACACGTTTGTTAATGAACAATTTTAATTAACAACAACAAAATAATACTGTATCGATTACACGGAATAATAAATCAGAATTCTTAAATTTCCTCGACAATGAATCGATGCTTTTTTGAAGGAAGACACTGCCCTGATCAATTCCTGCCAGGACATATTTATACTAGTACGTCATGTTTGCTTTCCGAAGCCGAATGAAATCAGTGAATAAGTCTTCTACAACTTTGACCTTTGAAGAAAAGTTTCTCATTATGAAATTTGTAACATTTTTTCATTTTCACATTAACTTTCAATGCTCTCCCAGAGGCCTTCGTTTTGGATTTCATCTTAAAAGTGTTCCTAGAAGGTAAAAAAATGCTTGGTATATTGATACATTTTCTTTGTCAAATGTGTTTCTCATAGAACAGGAACAGAACCTGAACCATAAAATCAGACCCTGATCTATTGTACCTGACCTACTTCAAGACGACACGACATTGTCTCAAGACATGGCAAAAAAGTATCGTATCGTGTGGAAGCTCTAAAACAGAGCATTAAGAAATTGTTTTGTGACTTCAAGTATCGTATCTTTTTTTGGGATTGTTTTTAATTTTAAAAGGCTTTTGTCGCGACACCGTGTTGCTATTACATAAACAAAAACACAATTTATTGTTTAAAAAAACAGAAAAAAGCAAATATGACTAAATATGATGAATTGGACTGCCACAACGACATTTGTCATAAGACAACGATGTCTTGCCTAAAAGCAACTTTAGCTGACTTTTTATAAAGCAGCGCTATCAAAAATTTCAGAAAACCAAAAAAAAGGGATACAAATATGGAACCTTAATGTAAAAAAGGAACTTTTCGTTACAAGCAAGGAACCAAAAGTTAATGTTGTGGTACTTCTAAATAGTGGGTGGTCACTGTGACGTAGTGGTAATGCGTTCGACTGCTACGCAGAGTGTCCGAGGTTCGAAAAGTAAACAAAATAATTTTTCTACACCGCACCACCTCTTGGCAGGCAATGGCAAACCTACAAGAGTAAAAATTGCCTATGAAAAGCTTTTCACTTCGCCGTTCGTATTCGGCATTAAACTGTAGGTCCCTTCCATTCCATTCATGTACAAATATAACACGCACAACATGAGTGGATGCGAAAAGCGAAAAGCTCGGCCTAGGCCCTCCATGGGCTGTTGTGCCATTAAAAGTAAAAAAAAAGTTAACTTCTAAATATAAAAACATTACCACCGATTTCCTTTAACTTCCCTTTAAAAAATTATTAAAGCTAGCAGTGTTCATTTATACTAATCCCTTCGTAGAAATTGCTTGGGGCAATGAGCTCTTCAAAAAAGAAAATCATACATTCCAACACTCTTCCCAACACATTACAATTTCAATTAACTCCTCAGCTTTCACAACGCTGCCAACTACTCCACTCCGCTTTTACAAATGTTGTATTTCCATTGAAAAACGAAACGATTGCGATGGTGCTGCATGGCGGCAAACGCTCACCGCTACATTTTCCATGAGCGTATTGTCGAGGCATAGATGTGTACGTTCATGTATCAGCTGAGGACCACGACGCAACCAACGTTGCGTTGGCGCTGACTTGCGGCACAATTGATGAACAACTGTGAAAGGTTGAGTCAACGAGTCGCCGCTCGAATATTGTGCAACAGCCAAACAGGTGCCATGGCTAGAATGCAGTTGGCAATTGCGACGATGCAGATACCAATGTGTGATATCACTTTGATAACAATTGCCCATAAGCAGTTGATTTGGCAATATCGCAGCTGACAGCAGTTGTCGTTGTTGTTGTCGTCGCCGTCTGCCATTCGGGTGGGGGCTGAGTATTTGTAGGCAACGCTCAGAGGAGCTCAGAGTACCAAATGCAATGAAATCATCCATGGGCAATCTGAAAAGTTGAAAGAGAAATGTGAATGTAATAGATGTAAATTGCTTTGCTATCAACTGCTATTTAACAATCACTTTAATTGTGTGAACACATTCTGCAGATACCACACAAACGGACGGCAGTGTAAACCTCGCTTGAATTTGTACAAAGTATCATGCGAAATATTGACATGAATATTTTCGGCTGCTGGCTTCGAAGCGTAAAAGAAATATTTATGTGCATCCAGCCATGATTCAGCGATGATTTTAGAATTTCTAAAATGAAAATGAATCAGTCTCAAGAATGGGAGTGAAGTTAACTGAAAAATATAAATTAAAAAATTCCAACGCATTCACATGCGAATTTCACACACTTTCACATGTTCCCTTGCAGCCTGCCCGACCTCACCTCAAGTACGTCGCTTGACCATCATCGCCATTGGGAAAGTCAAAAGGATGCTGCTTGCGAAAAATGTGCCCAATGCGACTGCATGGCACAATCTCAATTTGTCCACCACAGAGCCACAATTTAATGGAAAACTCAATCGATTCACCACCCCAAATCTGTAAAGTAGAAGAAATGGAATTTACTTATTTCTTTCATTGTTTATATTTGCGTTGTGTGTGTGTGTGTGTGTGTGTGTGTGTGTGTGTGTGTGTGTGTGTGTGTGTGTGTGTGTGTGTGTGTGTGTGTGTGTGTGTGTGTGTGTGTGTGTGTGTGTGTGTGTGTGGATGCGGGTGTATTTCGAAATATTTTTGTGGCATTCCTTTGGACTTTTCCTTTTCTTTCTGGGGTCATATTTGGAATTTGTATATGTGTACAATATAAGGAACTTCGGTTCACGAGGACAAGTAGAAATACACTTCCACAACAGAAGCATAAGCCAACGGCAAAGTCTTACCAAATTTAGTTTATTTGGTTCGTTGGAGTACAAAAATGTTAATGAAATAATTCTTAATGTGACACTACTCGATTTTGGTCTGATTTTTTAATTTTTTTTTTGTAAGTTAATTGAAGTTTCTTAGTTTAGAACCGTTTTTTTTATTTAACAGGGGTAAAAGATGATGGTAGCAAAACAGAAATCGTCACAGAAATTAAGGGCAACTGCCTCTACCAATCAAGTAAGAAGAAATGATGATACATAAATGACGGGCAGCACATAGGGAGTGAGATCGAAAATAGGATAACTTTAAATTGTCCTTGCATTGAAATCCCTTATGCAAATAAAAAAATGTAAACAGTTTTGAAAAGAAAATTTAAAATTTCTGATAAAATCATCAATAAAACTAATTTGTTTGTTGTTTTTTACAGAATTCGGACAGCTTTTCCGGTATGCCTGCCATTAGTGCATTTGCTGACATTTCTGAGACTCTCTTGGCGGCAGCATTCCACTTATTTCTAAAATCTTACATGAATTTAGCTTCTTTGTTTGTTGCCTTTAATGTTCTTTTCACTAGAGCCCAATATCTCTCGATAGGCCGAAGTTCTGGGCAATTTTGTGGGTTAGCGATTTTTGGTACCAATTCGATGTTTTAGTCTTCGAACCATTTAAGGGTTACTTTACTGTAGTGGCAGGAGGCTAGATCAGGCCAAAAGAAAGTAGATACATTGTGCTTTCTAATGAAGGGCAGCAATATTCTGGGGGCACCCCTTCACATAAATTTCGGCGTTAACAGTGACACTTGTTACGAAACTTTTACTCTTTAACTTATTCGGGAACTTGGACTTTTGTTTTGTCCTAAATCTTTCCTCAACTCCTCCTTAGCGTTCCTTTGCGGTGTAAAACTCTTGACCAGGCAATTGAGAAAATTTAGACAACACGTATGTTTCATCGTCCATAACACAGCAATCGAATTTTTGGAAATAAACCGGTCTTCAACTTTTTAGCTCGGCTCTGGGCTACCAAGTTCTTAGTAGAGTTCCTGTCGGGTACTGACTGCATTTTGTATGTTTTAAGGCCCGTATCTTTTTTAATTTTACGAACTAGAAACTCACTGCAACTCGCTTTTTCCCCCAATTTTCGATTAGACAACTCTGGATTCATCTCTAAGAGAGCAACGACTTTCTTCGCCTTTTGTGTTAAGTCTGTATTAAATTTTTTAAGAATCATCGAGACAGCGTTTTGTGCAACTTTCGCCTTATTTGCAATGGTTTTCTGGCTCCACTGCGGATTTTCTCGAAATAATTCAACAACTAAATCGCGTTTTTCCACTTCCGATGCCATGACTCAACTGAAAATTCACAAGTCAAAAAACATGTGAAAAAACATTTCTCCAACGCAAAGCCTACTGTTTGAATTTTTTCATTCAGATGAAAGCAGTAGTCTTTCAAAGTTATCCGATTTTTTCGATCTCACTCCTTATGCATCCACATGTATCCACGAGTATCAAACTCGATTAATAGAGGGCGCTATTTCTCGTTTGATTGAAACTTGATTGATAGAGAGCGCTGAGTATGAATAATACTTGATTGATAGAGGGCGCTGATTCGTGTATGGTTCAAACTTGATTGATAAAGGGCGCTGTATATGTATTATACTCAATTATTAGGGGGCGCTGCCTATCAGTTTCTTGTAAAACAAAAATCGTTAGAAATCTTTAGAGCTGAAAGAATGAGCGAGTTTAGTCTGAAAAAAACATCATCATCATTATCATCACATTTTGGTTGTATGATCTCAACAGGTTGAAAATTTGCAATTTTCCGGTCTGAGAACTCGCGAATGTCATGAGGTTGACTAGAAACTTGGAAACTTGTTTTCTTCCCACAGAGGAAAGATTTTCAGGCAAATTTTCAATCTTTCGTTATCTTTCGTTTAGAAGCTGTGAATTCGGCCACGTCAATGACTGCCTGGTGCTGAGGACTTTCAGCGGGACGCAATTAGATGAGTGTTAATACAATTATTGGCTCTATTTCAACTCATTTGCCATTCATGCTGTCTCTCCGCCTTAGTCTTTGCGAGTTGTTGTGCAACGAAATTCGAAATCTGTTGTGCCTCAAGTTGCTTGCGAAGTCTAAACTCTCGCGATCTCTCGGTGCTGGTTTTTGACTTTTTTCACGATAGCAGAATCTGAATTTGGTTGGGCCTCCATTTTTCGACGTAGTCCAACAGGTTTTGCTGCAGATTTTATCGTCCAATGGCCATTTGTTTGTGCTTCGCGGTTCTTTTTTCCAGTCCATACTCGCTTATTCTTTCAGCTCTAGAAATTTCTAACGATTTTTATTTGAAATATCAAATTTCACAAGAAACTGATGAGCAGCTCCCTTTATCAATCGATTATGATTCATCCAGTATGATTCTGATAGAAAAATTATATTGGTTCGGGGTTTTAAAAATTTACATCTAACTTTTGTTTTATGCGGCCCTAAAATTTGCCCATTCCTAACAAATTAAGGGTAATAAACCTTAAAAGTATGGTTAATTTTTCACCTGAGATTGTTTTTTTTATTTAGCAACTTATAGTAGAATTTTCCTTATATCATTCCCCTGGAATGTATTAACCCATTAGCTCCCATCATTTTTTCCCGAGAAGGGAAGGGTACCCATTTTTGACCTATTACAAGGATTTATTTGGTTATTAAGTTCTATAAATATGTATGTATATTGCTCATAAAATTCTCTTAACTTGGTTTTACTAAAAATAAGACCATGTTTTAAGTATCTTTCAAATTTCTACCTTTTATACATGAAAATATATTTTATATCGTAAATTGCATATTATAAAGTAATCACTTATGTCTTCAACGGCGCTAATCCTTTAGCCCCTCCATTGTTGGACTTTTTACTTTTCAACTCTTTTAAAAGTAAGTAAAATTATGGCAAAAACGAATTAGACCCCCAAAGATAAAAATTTGCTTGCCTAAAATACTCTCGGGACAATCTATGTGATGAGGCATTCATCTTTTTCCCCCTCATAGACGATGACTCGACCTAGTATACATGTTGATCTCATTATTGGACACGAAACTAATGAGCAATGTGACCTGGTATGAATTGGCCGAGTTGGTCTACAATTGAAGAAAAGTATCTAAATTAATTAATTAAACTATAGAAAGATTTTTTGTTACGCTTCGTCTTGTTTATTCATGGTTTCCCACTCGCATTTACTGCGTTAAAGTAGATAAGTACTGAAGTAATACTTATGGTACGTTAAGCGTCTATGTTGAAAGCGCTGTGGGCGTAAAATTTTTATTGAAAAATCAATGTTTGAACGCGTTTCTACAATAGAATATATTTACAAAGCGTTTACAACCAACCTGCAGCAGCGTGTTGAAAGCATTCAATTTAAAAAACCAATTTCGTGAAATCAGGAAAATTCCGCCAGCGAATGTGGGACTTCTGCAAAAAAGAAAACAAACCAAATGCCAAGTGAAAAAGGGTAAAGCTAGAAAACTGAACAGACAAGAAGATGGTGGCGTGGCTAAGTAAGCAACAAACACACACAAAAACAAATAAAAGAAACAACAATTGAAAAAAGGCAATTGAAATAACAGCAAAGCAAAAAAGAGAATGAATAAAAATGGGAAAATGTAAATGTAAATGTCGATGTTAGAGAATCGAAGTCTGTTAAGTGAATTAACAAGCGTGAGATGGAAGCGAAAAAGTTTGAGACAAAAGTTGAAGAAAACGGGAAGCTACAATAAAAGAAAAAGCAGGGAATAAGCAAAATAATAAACAAAT
Organism: Palloptera scutellata; assembly: GCA_958295655.1. Taxonomy (NCBI): domain Eukaryota; kingdom Metazoa; phylum Arthropoda; class Insecta; order Diptera; family Pallopteridae; genus Palloptera; species Palloptera scutellata. The sequence continues at coordinate 48,800,622 of OY282450.1, forward strand.
ACTTATGGCATTATTAAAATGAAAAAACGAGCTGTACTTAAACGCAGCACCCCGTTTCTCCCGAGCAATTGGTCGCTGCACCCAATGAAAATGTAAATTCCAATCGAAACCACCCATGAGATTCTTTGAAGTAGCACGATACTCCAAGGACTCGGCATCAATGCTATCCACTAAAGGACTCACTGCAGTGGTGGCGGCAACGCCATCGCCATATTGTCTCTTGGCGGCAACACGCTCCAGCAGGGGTTCCAGCCAGCCGGCATTAACCTCACAATGACTATCAAGAAATAGCAAATAGTCGCCGGTGGCAAGGCGAGCACCAAGATTACGTGACTCGATTACACCCAAACGTTGCGCATTGCGTTGCATTTTAATTGTGACCATGGGAGTTGTTGATGTTGATGTTGATGATGATGACGATGACGATGACGACGGAGAGGCGGATACATTGTTAATAAAATTGCAGGTAAAAGGTGCAATGTTTAGTTCTTGTAGGGAAGGTAAAAGTGTTGCTGTTGTTTTGTTGTTGTTATAATTGTGAGAAGTTACTCTTTTAGTATATTTTGGTTTTTATTCAATTTTAATATGCTTTTCTTTACCATCTTCACTAAAGTCATCCACTAAAATCAGTTCATGTAAATATTTTTCCGATGTTCTACGGAATATTGACATAATTGTTCTGATCAACATTGAACGTGCCTCATTGTGGTATGCTATTATCACAGACACCTTGCACTTCCTTATGGGAATGCGATAGGTGCGTTCGGAACAGCTGAAAGAAGAAAGGTAAATTTTATTTCTTTATTAAAACATTTGAACATTAGTTAAGTTAAAAATTAATTAACATCGGAATGTATGTATGTAATTTCAATTGATCATCTGAGATTCAAATGAACAATTACATACTTTACTTTTATATAAATTTCATCTTGAATCTGGGAAAAACTCTCTGAATTGAAACTTTCCCGAGAGAGTTTCCACTTAAAAACTAAAAAGTGTAGGTGCTAAACAAGAAAGAAATGGCAAATCTCATTTACATATCGCTCGTTTGCTGCAAAACTGTCATAAATCCAAAATAAAAATATTGAATATTAAATTTAAATTTAAACTTTAAATGCGTTTTTCTCAGTATGCACATTTGTTTTTGTGTTATCACAGTCTTGTAGCAAACGATCGATATGTATGTATGTATATCTTCATACTTTTCTACATATACTACACACACACTTACACAGTTCTATAGGGAGAGAAGAGAGAGAGAGACCTTCACTAGAGAGGAGACGTTCTACTGTGTTGAGAGTATGTATATGGAAGTGAGGAGCAAAAAGCAGCACAGACTGCTGCACTCTTTCAATGTACCACATATGAGATGCTCATAATCCTCGTGTATGTGTGCAAAATAACCTGATGGTAATATTTTAAGCGCTTCCCTGAGCTGCTCGTTATAAGTACTGGTGTTCGTTGTTCGACGAACGCATCAAATTTTACTCTCGTGCTGGGTGTAGTGGTTACATTGGTGTTCGTTATAGAGTTGATTTTTGTTGAAATTCAGTTATTTTAATACAATATTTATCGCAACGGCAACTCTAAATGGTATACCAAAAAATTTTAAACGATTTTATCAATATGAAGAAAGCAAATAATAATATTTATAATTGAAAAATTATGAAAATGATATGATTTTTCTTCAATAGTTTTATGAATAATATATTTAATATTCACTTTTAAAAACCAAAAACATTCGCAACTTCGCTTTTCTGCATATGAAAATATTGATGTACAGGTTTGCATTGTTTTTAAACTATTTTACATAAATTCTTGTCCCTTTTTTGTAGAATAACTCATTGCTAACCCTGAATACTCGGCGTGCTCGGTGTACATTTCACCCAGCATATCGTGTTCGGTGTCAGAGTGAGTAAAATCTCTTTTTTTTCGTGTTCGGGCACCAACAATTGCATGGTGTTCGCCGAGTAAACTTTGAATATAACCACAGCCTAAGACGCACTTAGGGAGCGCTGATTTTGTGCTTTTTTTTGTGCTTTCTTGATGCTTAACAAAGCAGTCAATCATTTTCCGAGACTGTGCAACATTTAATTTCAAAAAATGTCTCAGAAGTCTTAAGTTCTCTTTACTTTTCTTATACTACTGTGGGCAAAAGTTAGTAAGACTTTATTCATAATTTCAAATTTTTTTATTCATTCTTCCAAATCTATTTCGTCCCCTTCAAAGTAATCCTCCCCCCCCCCCCCCCCCCGGCCACAATACACTTGCGCCAACGTTTTTTCCAATTCTCGAAACAGTTGTTAAAGTCAATTTCCGGAATAGCCTTCAATGCGCTTAGCGATTCATGTTTAATGTCTTCAATTGACTCAAAACGGTGTCCACGAAGCGGTTTTTTGAGTTTAGAAAATAGCCAAAAGTCACACGGTGCTAAGTCAGGCGAATAGGGTGGTAGGGTGGTTGCGGAACGATATCAGTCGAATTTTTGGCAAAATGGTCTCGTAAAACCAATGCAGTGTGAGTGTGATTTTGGAACCAATCGTGCATTCACTCTTCTTAGGCCCAACTGATGTTTTTAAATGGTTTTCACTGATCCTTCCGATATTCCAATGATGCCAGTAAGGTCTCTGGCATCTGACTGTTAATCGTCGATTCTCGAGCACCAATTCCTTGATTTTATTGACGTGTTGGTCATCAGTTGCTGTTGATGGCCGTCCTGGACGTGGTTCGTCGTCAACGCGGTCTCGACCATCTTTGAACAATTTGTACCAATCAAAAACACTTGCTCGCGACATACAATTATCACCGAAGGCCTTTTGCAACATTCTGAACGTTTCGGGATCAGAAATTTGATTCCGCACACAAAATTTAATGGAACTTCTTTGTTGAATAATTTCACTCATTGTGAAAATCGCCGAATGCACTTTTTGTACTTTTGTACTTCAGAAAGACAAGCGTATACTAAACACTAATGATTATTTGGATGTGACATTTGGCACAGATGTCACCGACAGTCATACCAACCTTAAAAAAATAATATTTTGATGAATGGGTTTCCGCGCGAAATTTAAATTATAAAGTCTTACTACTTTTTGCCCACAGTAGTAAGCCTCTTCCTCTTATTGTGCTCTATATTTTAACTCTTCCGGGAAGCTTGTTGTCATTGCTCCTTTCCTATGGCATGCAATATAAAAAGTATATGCGCTCTACTATAAAGAGGGGAGCCCTGCGGTGTAGGCAAAGACGAGCTATTGGAGGGATTCATTTTTTATTAGGAATCCCTCCAATTATCTTTTGCATTCTCTTTCTGCTGATAAGAATGCACTCAGAAAACAATTTTTTGCGTGGCACAAGTATTTTGACGAAACCTTTGTGGTAATTATCTCGCGAGTTTCAGCAAGTGCTTATCAAAATTGTTTCCTAATTAAACTTTGTTAACATTTTTTTTTATAATAAAAAAATAAATTCGAGAACTAATAATTGAAAACTATGGTGAAAACGGCAGAGTTACGCCCTGTTGTTAGAGCTTCAATCGTAGCGAAGTTTGAAGCTGGGGTTGCCGTAAAAGACATTGCAAATAAATTTAAACTGTCGCGCCAAACAGTTCATTACCAGATAAACAAATTCGAAAAACATAATACTGTTAACAACTTGCCAAGATTGGATGCCAAACGCAAAACAATGACGAATGAAGATAGAATGCTTCTGCGGGCATTCAAGAAAAACATTCATTTAAAGCCTCAATCTGCTGCAAATGAATGGAATGAGAAAGCCAATAAAACAATCAGTGAAAGTACTGTTCGAAGACGTTTGAAGGAAGCAGATATCAAGACTTACCAAGCAAAGGAAATACCGTACATCTTTAAAGTAAACAAGGCGAAAAGATTGGCTTTCGCAAAAGGAGCATCAGCATAAGCCAAAAGAGTTTTGGAGGAGCGTTCTTTGGACAGACGGAAGTTTCTTTATGTATAATTCAGCAGGGCAAAAGATTTTTGTAAGGCTGCCACTGGCACAGCGACAAAAAATAGGCCCGTTTGCAGTGAGTCAGTGAATCATGGCGGAGGCTCTGCCATGTTCTGGCTCTGCCATGTTCTGGGGCGTACAATGGGTTGGGTGACTTAGTTCCCATTGAAGGCTCGATGAACCAAGGGCAATATTTGAGAGTGCTGAATGATAACGTTTTCCCTTCCGGAGACAAGCTTATCGGTGAGTCATTCATTTTCCAACAGGATAATGCCCTATGTCACAAAACCAGACTGATCACACAGTTTTTACAAGATGTTGGTGCCAATACTCTTGATCGGCCACCACAAAGTCCAGACTTGAATGTAATTGAAAACGTGTGGTCCCTCATGAAGCGAAAGTGAATTGCTTCTTTGCATAAAAGCAAAGAAGAAACAATTTGCGAGGTTAATTCCCTTTGGAACGAGGTGTTCACGGATATCCTCAAAGCTTTAGTGGACCCAGTTCCAAAATGCCTTCAAAAAGTTATTGAAGCTAAAGGGGACTATACGTTTTATTAATCGAAATTATATTTTGAAGATTTTTAATAATTTAATTGTTTTTTCATTAATTAAAATCACTCGTCGAAATACTTATGCCAACGGCTGAAAATCAATTTAATTCATGTTTTTTCTTGTTTACATTAAATAATTTTTGTTTTATTATTTTTAAGTTTGTATGACCGAGATTTAAAAAAGAAACAAACAATTTTTAAGTTCTATAAAGCCAATAAAAAGTTATAAGCAAAAACACATCGCTTTCATTTCCTCACAATATACACTGGTGGCCAAATCTAAAGCAACCAGAATAATATATCAATATTAGACAAAAAAAAGTGGTATACATTACACAAAGGCGGTAATTTTTAAAATTTTTATAAATGATATTCTATGTATTTCAAATTAAAAAAAATTTAAAAATATTAATTCATTACAACATTTTTTTACAAACGAAAAGACGAAATTAACTCGATTTTTGGGTGGTCATAACTAAAGCAACTTGACTGTACAAACTATGTTGTCAACAATTCTTATTTGGAGTACCGTTATTAATTTTGTGTTATACTTTGTGCATTTAATTCGTTTGTTAACAATTATTTTTGTGAATTTCTCAAGACATAACACGTGAATATTTTCGTTTTAGAGGCAATTAAAAAAAAATTATCAAAATGGCTAGAAACAAGTATTGTAATACGGTTAAATAACAAATAATAAATGATTATAAAAACGGTTTATCCCAAAAAAATATTTCGCAGAAGTTTTCAATACAAAAATCAGTGATTTCTCGAATAATTAGCAGATTGCAACTGGTTCTGTAGTGACAATACATGCTGGAGGGAGGCCACGAACAACAACACATCGCGTTGACAAAAGAATTGGTCGAGAAATAAAAAAAAGCCTTTTGTAACCTCAACTGAATTGGTGAGAGAGTTATCTTTGGATATTAGCGCAAGATCTGTACGGACACGAGCGGTGGCAGCTGGTCTATGCGCTCGAAAGCCATCAAAGAAGCCATTTATTTCCAAAAAAAGAAAGAAGCCATTTATTATAAAAAAAAAAAACAAGGCCAGGCTACCTTTCGCGAGAGCACATATCAGTTGGGATACTGCTCAATGGAGAAATATTTTGTTCTCAGATGAGTCAAAGTTCAATATCATTGGCTCAGATAACAAAAATTTTACAGTAAGGAGACCCAAAAACGAAAGAATCAAACCACAGTATTGCAAAGGGACAGTTAAACATGGTGGAGGTTCTATCATGGTGTGGGGCTGCTTTTCGTATGCTGGAGTTGGACCAATTCACCAAATAATAACAACAATGGATCGTTTCGTTTACAAAAATGTGATGGAAAATGTAATGCTTCCTTATGCAAAAGAGAATATGCCTATTATTTGGGTCTTCCAACATGATAACGACCCGAAGCATACCTCGAAATTCGTTAAAGATTGGTTGAGTGACGCAAACATAAAAACTCTCGCATGGCCAGCTTAGTCTCCTGATCTGAACCCGATCGAGAACTTGTGGAGCATCGTAGATCGCAAGATTAAAAGAGATTCTGAGACTAATAAACACAACATTTTCAGCCGTATCCAGGATGCATGGAACAATATTTCTGAGGATCAAATTGAACGACTTATAGATTCTATGCCTCGTAGGTGTGCAGAAGTTATCAAAAATAAGGGTTATGCTATCGATTATTAACATTATTGTATAATTTTAAGTTGGACTGTGAAAGTTAAGTTAGTTTTGACCACCCAAAAATCGGATCGATTTCGTTTTTTCGTTTGTAAAAAAATTTTGTAATGAATTAATATTTTTATTTTTTTTTTTATTTGAAATACATAAAATATCATTTATAAAAATTTTAAAAATTACCGTCTTTGTTAAATATATGCCACTTTTTTTTTATCTAATATCGATATTTTATTCTGGTTGCTTTAGATATGACCACCAGTGTATATGCCGACTAGTGTATGTAGCAGAACTTTCGTTTCGCTCTCTCACCATCCTTTTTACTTTCCCCAACCAAAATCAGTTTAAAATTATTGTCCATAAACCTGATATTCCTACCACAACAAAATCATTGTTCTATAATCAATTTAAACGCGATCAATATGACCTCATCGTTTCAAAAAAGAGTTCTCCCCTTCTGAAAGCAAACTCCAATTAAATATTACAACAAACCGCTTACATTCTTCATATTTCTATGATGAATAAAATCGCAACCACTTACATAGCATCACGTGTATCGGGTAATGCGCGAAAAGCGCCTATCTTATCGCTCAGCTGCTGGTTGTAGTGATAAAACTGACGATTGTGCGCGGCAGCGTGCGCCTGCTGACTAATGAAATTCTGAACTGCAATGACGTCGCTCACACGAACACGCTCCACTTTTGTGTGCGTAATCTGTTTGGAAAAATGCACAGTTTTATTAGACTCTTTATTCACACTCTTGCCACATTCCAACTCATAACAGTCACTCTCACTTGCTCATTTTCATAGCCGAATTGCCCGAAATCATAATTATATAACTCATAAACGTGATAAGTAAATATTAATCCAATAAATGTGAACATTATTAGAAATGTTGTTAGCCTGCGGCGCTGTGAGTTTTGCATCACTGCTACAATTGATACCGACGATGACAGCATCGACAAACAAAATTCACACAATGGACCCGCATTACAGCAAATACATGCGCTGCTGTAAAAAGTTGCGTCTATCTGCGTCTGGCCCCAACCACTAAAGAATCATATGTCGCAATCGCAGTCACATCGCAAACTGTTTTGGATTCATATTCTTTTACAATTGTTAAAAATTCGTTGAATTGTCACATTCTCAATTTTGAACAATATTTCTTTTTTTTCTTCTTCTTTTTTGTTTTGCTCATTTATTGCTGTTTAACCTTCCGCTTACCAATACCCACCTGGGTGACTTTTTTTGATTTTCATTTGTTAATATCTTGGTAAGTTCTGATCCAAGCTTAACACGATATCGACTCACTGAACAAATTCTCGGTTTGTTTTGGATAATATGGGAAAAAGTATATTCGAATACCTTCAATTTTTTGTTTTATACACGTCGTTTACCAACTACCACCCGAGTGACTTCAGATCTTTTAAAATTTCTTCATGATCAATTTTGATTAAGTTTATTGAAAAGAGTAATCAATTCGAAAGTACACATTTCAAGAGATAAAAATAGTGAAATATGGTAAAGGATTTTTGGCTCGTCAAGAAATGATGAGGATGGACCGAACGACAATTTTGTATTTAGTTTGACTGACACTGCAAATAACCTTGTACGTCTGATACAGATTTGCCGTGTGTTCTTAACACATACTATAAAGAAATTTCCATTGTGCTTTATGCGGCCAGTTACGTGTCACTCCGGGACCTCATTCGCCTAGAAGTTTCGAAAATAGGCTTTCCTATTGTAAACATTAGTTCCAGTAATATTTTGGTTTCGAAGACCTCGATAGTTTAGAGGGTAGAGAACTATACTTTCACCCGGGAGGTTGAGGATTCCATTCTCGTCTTTATCTGGTGGCTAATTCTCATAAAACTTCAAATATTTTTATTGATATGAAGTAAACGAGAATTATGAGAAAGTGTACACTCTGCAGGCAATGTCAAAACAATCAAGTGATAATAAATTGGCGCCGTTTGGAAGCGGCGGTAGACTGTAGGTCTATCCAGGGTATATGTCCTAGTTACCCTACACATACCCACTTAACCTTTCTGCTATCCCGTTTTTGGCCAAGTAGAATACTCCAGCTATGGAATATCTAATCCAAATCTAATTTGTACTATTTTAGCTTTTTAATCTGGTCAATATTAGAGTAAGAGCTCTTCGCCCAAGCTCTCTCTTGATGAACTGCTTTCTTTTGCTGCGCAGTGTTGTTCTCTTGTTGGAGTGCGGCGGCGACAACATTTTGCCGATCGAGTTCATCCTTGGATCTATTAAGAGCACGGAGCTATATTAGCTGGGACATAGTACCGTTATCAGCGAAGTCAAATATGGTAAACTTGAATTCGCTTCGCTAGTTGGTGATGGTTTCAACTCGTTTGGCATCTTCCATGCCATATTCCAATTGGCCAGCTCTTTGACCAATGGAAGTGTGTGACAAGTACATCTTACTTTACTTTACTTTACTTTTAATGGAACAACAGCCCATGGAGGGCCTAGGCCGAGCTTTTCGCATCCACTCATGTTGTGGGTGTTATATTTGTACATGAATGGAAGGGACCTACAGTTTAATGCCGAATCCGAACGGCGAAGTGAAAAGCTTTTCATAGGGAATTTTTACTCTTGTAGGTTTGCCATTGCCTGCCAAGAGGTGGTGCCGTGTAGAATAATTATTTTTTCCTCTTTTCGAACCACGGACACTCTGCGTAGCAGTCCAACGCATTACCACTACGCCACACCGACCACAAGTACAATCAAGTGACAAGTACACCGCTCTCGTTTAAGTCTTACAACCAGGCGCGTGTACCTACTAAATTCATCCGGGTCACACAAAGGGTATTGGTAAACAATGTATACAAGAAACTTTGGTAATGCGAAGGTGAAGCTGATACACACTCGCTGCCTACCACACTTATTTCGTATGTTCGACATAAATGTAAACATTGTGGTGAATTACTACAAATTGATTTTGATTTGGGCGTCGCGCTCAGTTTGCCAAATTGCATATGTACACACATAGTTCTGTTTAAATATGTACGATGGTTTGTACATTAAAGTGCCTCAAACACCATAAGCTGACCTTACGCGATCAATGATAATGACATTATTTATAAATATTGAACTTCGTGAAGTGTTGAACTTCGTGATGATCATGAGTGATGGGAAATATTGACGGAATTAAGAAATTTCTGATTTTTTCTGCCGCTGTTGTTTTTGTATACAAAAAAGTACGTGCGAGCTCTAAAACACTCTCTAGTTTCCTTTTAGATCTCTGAAAATTCACCCAAAATATTTTGAAATAAAGAAAACTTCTAAAAATCTTCTTTTGTGTTCGGCACACTCTTGGCGCCAAATAAACTCTTTTAAATAATAGTTGAGTACCCAAAAATTAATAAGTTTTCTATCACAATTTATTATGGTGAGGCGCCTTAATATTTCTACATACTTGTATGTATAGTATGTATTCTAGTAATATCTCTATACTAATATTTATTATTACTTCGACAGATAAGATAATGACAAATGTACGAGTATAGATCCTACTACTTATGTGTAGATGTTTGCATTCAGAGGTACCCATGCTAAGCAATTGATATTCTATTTGTAGCTCATTGTCGTGGTCGTTGTTGTTCGAGGTGTTAATTGTTATGGAACATAATGGAAATATGTATTGAAAAAATGCTTGCGGGCGTATTGATAATGTGATTTTTGTTGTGACTTTAGTTTTTTATTGTTATCGCTGTTGTGTTGGTGTTTGCTGTTTTTATTACAACTACAGTGACAGCTGACAAGCACATCTCTTAATGAATCCTCAAAGCATTTATAAAATATATTAAATAAAGTCTGTTTTTTCTATTACAATCACATTCCAATCACAACGAATTTCTGGTCATTATCTTTGAATTTATGTCTTCTTTATTTGAACTTGAACTTTTGAATGCCCGCGAACATGTAAATGGACTTATTATAGTAGTACAGTGGGGTTTAAAATTATTAAGACACACAAACACACACACACACACATACACACAAAGTAATTCTTTAATACTTTCGATGAAGCATGTCCAATTTTTGTCGACGACTTTTTGATGAGGGTTTATTTATTTTCTGTTTCAATTTGGATGTACTTTGATTTTTATTTTATTTTTGTTTAATTATTCTACTGCTTTTTTGGTAGGTACTTATTTTTTCTGTTCCATTTTTTAGCGTAAATTGGAGAAACATAAGAATTGGCGTCAGCCACTGAATTTAAATGAATCTAAATTTTATGAATAAGAAAATTTCTATTTCAAAATGCAATATGAGCAATACTGAAGTCCCATTCATTATTATAGGCGGACGAAGATTGACCGGGGCAAAAGGGGTAACGCAACTCCCTTGAGATTTGTATCAGATACAATAGGTTGCTGGTTAATACAAAAAATGTGAAAGTTTGATCGAGAACTTGAATTTCTCCTCATAATTGCAGAGTAACTTTACGAAAAATTCTCCTTCGAAAATGTTTGGAAAACGAGAAAGTTTTCGGACACCAAATTAAGTCGCAATTTTAGCTTCGTAAAAGTATTTCAAATGCTAGAGAGTTACGTGGTCGCTGTGGCGTAGTGGTAGAGCGTTGGACTGCTGCGCAGAATGTACGGGGTTCGAATCTCGGCACAGGCAAAATCAAAAAGTAGAAAAAATAATCTTTCTACACGGCACCACCTCTTGGCAGGCAATGGCAAACCTACAAGAGTAAAAATTGCTATGAAAAGCTTTTCACGTCGCCGTTCGGATTCGGCAAAAAACTGTAGGTCACTTCCATTCATGTACAAATATAACACGCACAACATGAGTGGATGCGAAAACCGAAAAGCTCGGCCTAGGCCCTCCATGGGCTGTTGTGCCTTTAAAAGTAAGTAAGAGAGTTACGTGTACAGTATTTACCCGGATAAATATCTGAATTTTCTTTCATTAATATCTCAAAAAGTACCCATACTACAAATATTCGGTTCAAGCTCCAGTGACTAAATTTTTGATTTGTTTTAGATAATTAAAAAAACAATTTATTAAAAAATGTCTTTATTTTTTAAATAATTTTTTTTACTCAAGTGAACATTATCTACCCGGGGTATATAAATTAATTTTAATGGATTTGTTTTAGCAGGTTTAGAAATCTGTGAAGTAAAATACTTAAAAACTATAAAAACTATAAAATTATTGTAGTATGATTTATTATTTATGTTTAATTTCAATATTTTATTGTTTTTGTTTCCTGGTTTATATAAATACATATGTAACTCAAGTCATATGGCATTTTTCACATTTGGTTTGCGTAAAGCTATGTTCTACACAAATTGGTTTTTTGCATTTTATGCAAACGTTACGTGTACTACGCTTTTTTTTGTTTAGTTCGTAGAATAAAATCCACGCTCCTTTGGCACTCTTTCGGCCAGTGGAACCATGGGCATCGTTGTCATCAGCCGTGAATTCTTCATTTTCTTCATTTTCTTCATTCAAGGCATGAAATGGTTGGCCTAAACTGCATTTCTTATATAAAAATATGCCATTACTCTTCGATCATGTGCTCCGGATTTTATTTGATGTTCACATAAGAGCTGGCCTAATGTCTGAATGAACTCACGTCTACGACCTCTTTTGACCGCATTAAGACCTTCAGAATTGATTGCGGAATAGATAATCCAAGCCGGCAGAGCTGCAGTATCCACTAAGTTAAAAAACATTGCAAGTGGCCACCAATTAGTCCTCCTCTTTTTGGTGTACTGACTTAGCATCTTATCCATGCTATCTACTCCACCTTTTGTAGAGTTATAGTACTGAATAATCTCGGGTTTCATATTTGGTAAGATAACCGCTTTGTCTCTATGTAAAGTTGGCAGTGAAACTACTGCCTTGCCCTGTTTGGGAACGTAAGAGCACAATGTAATGTTGGGAGCGAATCCGAACTAAGTCGACAAAACCTCTCGATTTTTTGATGCCTTGATAACGTTTATTTTGCTTCAGCGTGTCCCGACAGCTGACAACCTCCAAGAAACTACTTCTTCGGCAAGTGGTAAGGGGGTGAAGAGAATTGTCCATTGTTACGTTCCGACCAATGTTTTTATGTGGTTCAACTAGCCCCTTCACAACGCGTTCTCCTTGGTTGACATCTCTATTGTTACCTATTTTCCCAGTGTAAAATTGACCGTTTAGTGGGTAAGACGATTGGGAATCACACGGCCACCTAATTTTTATGCCATATTTGGCAGGCTTTGAAGGAATATATTGTGTTAATTTGGTGTGCCTCTAAAGCGAAATATCTGCTCGTCCACTGTAAGTAATTGAATAAGATGATCTGAAGTTAGGCTTCAAGTACGCGTTTATCATTTCAAAGACATCTCGTATGGGAGCTGCTTTATCAGAGGCCTGTCGAAACCTTCGTGAAGTACCCAAGTCAAAACGTATAAATCTTGTTATCTTTTTGAAGCGGCAAACTGACATTGTGGCTCTATATAACGGGAAAGCATTTTTCCCCCAAAGCTCTTTGACGGGCTCATAATTAGATTTGTGAGCGCCCATTACCAACAAAAGTCCTAAAAAGCAGAAAATTCTTCTTCTTTTAGTGGTTTCCATGAGAGTGGTTTTTTTTATCAAGTTTTTACTGTTCCACTCAGTATAATCTTTTTGGCCCTTTTATTAGTATACCTGAATATAAGGACTGCGTCGAATAAAAAAAATTATCCGTTACATTTCTTCCCATACTGTGCTATTGAAAGATTCAAAATCAAAAATTTTTATCTTAGTAGCTTTGAATTGAATGTCAGGAAATATTATGTGTCAGTTAAAGACAATAAACACTTATTTAACGCGAAAATGGCAAACGAAGTGGAAGTGCGAGAAAATATATTATTAAAATTTTCCAAAAGCAACTTCACTGGTCCTTCAAAAAAAATTGCCAAAGAGGTAGGGGCTAACTCTAAAACCATTTCTCGCGTTATTAAACGTTTTAAGGAAGAACTGCGTATTGATCGGAAGAAAGATTCTGGTAAAAAGAAGGGGCCACATGACTGTGAGAAGACGAAGAACGTTGTGAACATTTTAAAGAGAGATCCAAACATTTCGGAAAGGAAATTGGCGGGGAAGGCTGATTGCTCAGAATCTTTAGTGCGCAGGACTAAGAATGAAGCTGGGCTGAGGACGTACAAAGTTCAAAAAGTTCCGGGTAGAAACGCCGTGAAGAATGAAACCGCAAAACAACGAGCGAAAATTCTGAGCCGAGATTTTGTCAAGAAATTTGAATGCTGCATAATGGACGATGAAATGTATGTTTTAGCGGACTTTTCCCAGCTACATGGCCATGAATTTTATACAGCTGATTCTCGAGGAAATTATCTCTGAAAAATTCAAAGCCAAAAAAATTGCAAAATTCCCAAAGAAATTCCTTGTTTTGCAGGCTATTTGTAGTTGTGGCAAAAGGAGCAGCACATTCGTGACATCGGGTCCAATCAACGTTAAATGATTCATATTACGCAAATAAATATTTACGAGTGGGCAAGTTAGAAGGTTTTGCAATTTGGATTTATCGCGATTTGATGTTTTGTTGAGAAATATAAGGATTTATCACCTTCTGGTGTGAGTAGTGGTGGAATAATCTTGTTTTGCTGTGGCCTCAAATGTATTCACAGAGTTTAAGAAACTTCTACCGTATAAATTTTTGCTTCCATTAAGTCATTAACCCTCTATTTCCCAAGCAGGACTCTAGACAGCCGTAACCATAACTGGTGTAATAACCAACAGAATAGTAGTCTGGAGGTATACTTCATCAAATAGTATAGTGAACTTTCCAAACTGTCATAATATTTCTTTGGCTACGAGCTGCGAGAAATAAAATAATGGAAGCAATCAACGGCAAAAATTTTCGAGAATCTGAAAAATTTATTTGAGAAATTTGGTTAAAAATAAGAACAAATAAATCAATTATTTCCCGTGATATTAACGGTATATTAAACAGTCTATGGCTACCTAAGAATATGGAACATTTAATACAAAATGTTTAAACATTAAAAAAAAAAATTTATAACCCAACTTCCCGACTTCATAAATCCACGCCAATTATGTTTTTTAAGTTTTTGAGAACAGATCAGTGTTTTCTTTACATCTCGCTGTGTATCTATTATTATAATTTTTTTAGGTCAATCAAAAATTTGGTAACTAGAGGGTTAAATATCTGGTAAATTCGAAAAAACCACACAATTACCTGATACCAGCTCGAATTTTTTTGTTAACAAATAATAACCGTTTTTGCCAGTGTTGTCAACTACACCATAGCCGAGATTACCGTACGAAAGGGAGAATATATCGCATTTTTTGTTGTTGTTTCTTGTCTTTTCTACATGCTTTTCACTTCGTTGATGCGAAAACTCTCTTTTTTGCTATGCATTTGTCACGTTTTAATGCAAACTAGAGATTTTAGATTCAACTGAATATTCTGATAAAAACAAAAATAAACAAAACAAAACAAAACACATCGAATAAAATGGATTTATCATGTTTCGCAAAGCTACTCCTCATTTTCTATGTTCTTCTTCTTCTTTTTATAATGGTACAACAGCCCTTGGTGGGCCTAGTCTGAACTTTGTTTTTTTTTTATTATTCTTACATTTAACACACAGGGTGTACTCCAATGAATGTAGAGCATTGGGTTGAATGGAAGGAAGATTGATAGGTGCAAGGAAGAAGGAGGGAAAATGAGAGAGTGAACGTGATCACACAGGACACCGATAAAGAGATAGGCAGCCAGTGTGGCAAGTGTTATGCCTTTACCACAATGAACTTCAGTTTATCAGTGTCGGCTATGACCGCATTTTGTGCCACAGGCCAAGCTATTCGCATCCACTCATGTTGTGCGTGTTATATTTGTACATGAATGGAAGGGACCTACAGTTTTTTGCCGAATCCGAACGGCGAAGTGAAAAGCTTTTCATAGACAATTTGTACTCTTGTAGGTTTGCCATTGCCTACCAAGAGGTGGTGCCCTTAATTTTGTTGTTGTTTAATTTTTTTTTTATTTTGCCTGTACCGAGTTTCGAACCCCTGACACTCTGCATAACAGTCCAACGCACTACCGCTACGCTACAGCGACCACATTTTTGCATCCTTTCATGTTATGTGTGTTATATTTGAACATGAATCAGAACGGCGAATTGAGAAGATTTTTGCCATTGCCTGAAGCCCGGACACTCTGCGTGGTAGTCTAGCGCACTACTACCAACTACTTCCATCTATGTTCCAGTAAAAAAAAAAAAGATAAAGGAAATTTTCAGCATTGATAACCATGAGCACTAAATAGCATCCAACAAACCGGTGAGTGACTCATAACACAAGCACATTATTTTATTTCTCTCCTCCTCCTTTTTTAGCTGAAACACGGAACCGTTCTATATTTTCTATCGGAATATGTCAAACTGTGATATTGTTCTTGATTCTTCCAAAAATTCACTTTACCGAGCAATGCTACACTAACATACGAGGTATGATAAAAAAATAACCGTATTTATTTATTCATCAACAACTATCTTGTCCCCTTCAAAGTAATCCCCCTCAGATATAATACACTTATGCCAGCGTTTTTTCCAATCCTCGAAACACTTCTGAAACGCGCTTTTTGGTATCGCCAACAGCTCCTGTTTCGATTTTTCTTTTATCTCCTCAATCGTAGCAAAACGCTTTCCTTTCATCGGTGTCTTCAGTTTTGGGAAGAGGAAAAAGTCAGCGGGGGCCAAGTCCGGTAAATACGGTGGTTGAAGCATGATAACGGTTTTGTTTTTGGCCAAAAACTTACGCACAAGCGACGTTGTTTTTGCTCAAAATTTAGCAATTTTGGAACAATCTTCGCTGCCGCACGTTTCATGCCTAAAACATCTGTAAAAATTGCTTGGCATGAGTCGAACGATATGCCAACATCATCAGCAACGTCTCTGATAGTGATTCGACGATTATCCAAAATCATTATCATTTTCTTCACTGCGTCAATGTTTTCATCGGTTGTTGACGTGCTCGGGCGACCAGGACGAATATCGTCATTAACATCTTCTCGGCCTTCCTTAAACCGGTTATACCACAATTGAACTTGTGGCCTGCTCATAGTAGACTCGCAAAAGGCCACAGTCGACATTTCAAATGTCCTGGCGCATTTAATTTCATTTTTTACACAAAACTGAATACAGTTTCTTTGATCCATTTTTTCGAATAGTAAAAAATCGAAGAGCACACCAAAACACGACTAACTTTTTTATCTGTCAAAAACAAACTGACAATCCAAAATGGTTGGTATTGCCAACATATATAACAGACATGTCCAACATGTACCAACATAACAGAAAAAACAGAAAAATGCGAAAATCGAACATACGTAACTCACGAAATTTGAAAATAACGGTTATTTTTTGATCACACCTCGTACAATATAATATTATTTTTTTTCTTTATAAAATATGTTTTAACAACTTTTATCAAAATCCGAATGTTTTTTTTACATTAGAAAAAACTTTTACAGAAAAATTTAACTACTTAATACATAAACAATTATAACACAAATTCATGCATTATAATATTTAAAAATATTAATTCATTAATAGTTGCTATGTTGGTGCAAAAATAACAATTGTACTGTGAATTTGTGACGTTGTGACGCGAAGAAGTGTTTCTACTTTTAATTTAATAATCGAAAAAAAAGCTTCTATGCTTATTCTTCTATATTCTATTTTCTGATAGATTTCAGATCGACGACTGCAAAAACTACAAAAACTACAAAATAAAGAAGAAATACGCCAAAAAATTGGGATTGTCTCGTTTTCTAAACTTACTCCTGCATTATTTTTAGCTTCAAATTTTAAATGTTATTCCGAAGGATAACTACTTTGAAATTCGTCGATCGAATTATTGCAAATCGTAAATCATATACCAGAAAATCACTCATACGCCATTGAGTACTCATCATCATCATTTATCATTTTACCATACTTACTAAGCATACGTATGTCCCTTTAAAATTCTTTCAAACGAACGAGAATTGCATGCAATGAAGCTCAAAATAATTGGCATGTCATGTAAATTTATCGCACTTCATACTTGTGAATAAAGAGGTTATTTACAACATGCTTAGCAGATGACGGCAAGAGAACAAGAACCAGAAGAAAAAGAAGAAGAAGACGAAAATGATGAGATGCCGGCAAACATATTCATGTGAGTTTAAGAAGCCTTTCGAAAATTCACTACCTACATATGTACATGCATACATACATACATATGTATCTATATAAACATATAAACGAACGTATGTGCCTGTATGTGAAAAATTTTCATAAACTAACAAAATAATTTCACACATCATTAACGCTTGCGTTTAACTCATTCTTTCACATAATCGACCTGGCCTTCCTGCCTCTCACCCTCTGAAAGCTCTTTAGCCAACAACCGTAAGAAACTAAACGGAAACGATGAATTGTGAGAAGTGTTAACCAAATGTTGAAAGTATCTGGAAGTTGGAGAATATTTGTGTATGTGAGCAGAGAGAAGTCAATTTTACGAAATTTTTGAATATTTTAGGATTAACTTTTTGTATAATTTTGACAACTAGAAAAGTGTTAAAAAGTTAAAGTGTGTTTGTGTGTGTGTGTGTGTGTGTGTGTGTGTGTGTGTTTGTGTGTGTGTGTGTGTGTGTGTGTGTGTGTGTGTGTGTGTGTGTGTGTGTGTGTGTGTGTGTGTGTGTGTGTGTGTGTGTGTGTGTGTGTGTGTGTGTGTGTGTGTGTGTGTGTGAGCTTATGTGTATTTATGTGTGTGTGTCGCCACCTTAAGGCACAAATATTGTCTGGCAGCAGCAATGACCCTTGAAATTTGGTAGGGAATATGAAGAGAGTGAGGCAGCAGCCCGATGTGGTTAAGACACAAATAATGAAATCATTGCTGGTGCTGTTGTTGCTGCTGGCAAAAGTAAAGCAAGAGCAGTTAGTTAAAGTATCAACATCACAAATAGCAGACGTTAGTTATTCTGAAGTTTGTATCAATTTAAATAAGACACTTTGTGTGTGTGAAGATAGAATTATTTTACATATACATAATACGGAACTATTTTCTCATGTAAGTAGTTTATGCACATTTATAAGGTCAATATTTGCGCCTAAGAAGAAGCAGGAATTGTAAGTAGCCCTTTAGGAAGACACCAATCCTTTGAACTGTTTTCCTTTAAAATTCATAAAATTTTCAATTTATTTTAAAATAATGTAAAAATACTAACGAAGTAGCAAAGGAATAAAAGAGTTAATATTAATTTTCCCCTTCTTTTTAAACATTTGTTTAGCTGTAAAAAGCCACCAGGGCAAAATAGAGAAATAGGAATATAAAAGAAATAGAAAGGAACAAAAAAATATATTGTATTTTTTAAATTCTATGTATTTTCTGGAACTTTCGTGTCAAAATTCAAAATTAGAATGTAAGTAAATGGAATAAGGTAAATTTCATATTCAAAAGTGCAGAACATCACAAAATAATTTTTTTCATCTAGTTAGTTCCTTTTTGTTATTGGCTCAAAAGCCATTGTAAGATCTTAGCTTCATTCAGCTTATATAAAGGGCTTGGTTTTTGATGATTCAAAAAAACACTGAAATTTTACGAAAGTAAATGAAATTTTTATTTGGATCGATAAATCAATTCCTTCCATTTACTTTTTAAAGATAATTTCACTTAAATGTTGCACGCAGCTACGCTTCAAGTGGCCCATTTTGAAGGTCCAATTTTGGCACACTTTTTCGCATATTTCGGCTGGAATCTCACAATGACGCGTTCAGCGTTCAATGTTGGCTTCCAAAGCAGTAATCGTGTTAGGCTGGTCCCTATAGACAAGAGACTTAACATAGCTCCACAAAAAATTGTCTAACGGATTCAAATCACACGATCTTGGTGGCCAATTGACCGTAACGTTGCGGCCTTCATCGTCTTTGAAGAAGTACGGCCCAATGATGCCGCCTGCCTATAACATGCCGCCGCAACAAAGAGTGCATTTTTCGGGATGCATTGGTAGCTGCTGAATTGCCGCTGGCTCATCTTCACTCCAAATACGGCAATTCTGCTTTTTCACGTATCCATTGAGCCTCGTCGCTGAAGACAATTTAGAAACGGATAAAGAAATGGAATCTTATCCAGCTTTTCTAAGGCCCATTCACCGAAAATTCGACGTTGTGGTAGGACGCCTGACTTCAGTTCTTGCGCCAGCTGTATTTTGTATGGCATTAATCCGAGATCTTTGCGTAAAATCTTTCAGCTGGTTGAATTACACAAACCCAATTGCTGCGATCGGCGCCGGGTGGACATATCGCGATCTTCTTCAACACTGGCGGATACAGCAGCAATATTCTCCTCGGTACGCACTCTATGGATACGATTTAGTGGATTAATGTCCAATAAAGTGCAACTAGTGCGAAATTTGGTCACAATGAGCTGAATAGCCTGCTATGTGGGTCCATTATGCCGACCATCAAATTGACGTAAATTTCGATCATTTGCAAACGTTGTTCAGGCGTAAGTCTATTCGTAATGAAATGGCAAAACAAATTGAACATTTTTTTACTTTGACACATGTCAATAATCACGCCTGAACTGTCAGAAATATAATTGTGAAAAACCAAGTTGCAAAAAAATTACCCTTTACATTTTGATTTTTTTGTTCTTTGGAAAAGCTGTATTTTTGAAGTGTAGATTTCAGTCTGTTTATAGGTATACAGTAGGCACACTACTACCTGCTTTGATTACTCTATATATTTTCCACATCTTTATCCATCAACCTTCAGTCCTTGGTGTGATCTTTGGCCAGGTCTTTGGTATGGCCTTTGGTCTGGTCTTTAGTCTGGTCTTTGGTCTGGTCTTTGGTCTGGTCTTTGGTCTGGTCTTTGGTCTGGTCTTTGGTCTGGTCTTTGGTCTGGTCTTTGGTCTGGTCTTTGGTCTGGTCTTTGGTCTGGTCGTTGGTCTGGTCTTTGGTCTGGTCTTTGGTCTGGTCTTTGGTCTGGTCGTTGGTCTGGTCGTTGGTCTGGTCTTTGGTCTGGTCTTTGGTCTGGTCTTTGGTCTGGTCTTTGGTCTGGTCTTTGGTCTGGTCTTTGGTCTGGTCTTTGGTCTGGTCTTTGGTCTGGTCTTTGGTCTGGTCTTTGGTCTGGTCTTTGGTCTGGTCTTTGGTCTGGTCTTTGGTCTGGTCTTTGGTCTGGTCTTTGGTCTGGTCTTTGGTCTGGTCTTTGGTCTGGTCTTTGGTCTGGTCTTTGGTCTGGTCTTTGGTCTGCTCTTTGGTCTGGTCTTTGGTCTGGTCTTTGGTCTGGTCTTTAGTCTGGTCTTTAGTCTGGTCTTTGGTCTGGTCTTTGGTCTGGTCTTTGGTCTGGTCTTTGGTCTGGTCCTTGGCCTGGTCGTTGGTATGGCCTTTGGTCCGGTCTTTGGTCTGGTCTTTGGTCTGGTCTTTGGTCTGGTCCTTGGCCTGGTCGTTGGTATGGCCTTTGGTCTGGTCTTTGGTCTGGTCTTTGGTCTGGTCTTTAGTCTGGTCTTTAGTCTGGTCTTTGGTCTGATCTTTGGTCTGGTCTTTGGTCTGGTCTTTGGTCTGGTCTTTGGTCTGCTCTTTGGTCTGCTCTTTGGTCTGGTCTTTGGTCTGGTCTTTAGTCTGGTCTTTGGTGTGGTCTTTGGTCTGGTCTTTGGTCTGGTCTTTGGTCTGGTCTTTGGTCTGGTCTTTGGTCTGGTCTTTGGTCTGGTCTTTGGTCTGGTCTTTGGTCTGATCTTTGGTCTGGTCTTTGGTCTATTCTTTGGTCTGGTCTTTGGTCTGGTCTTTGGTCTGGTCCTTGGCCTGGTCGTTGGTATGGCCTTTGGTCTGGTCTTTGGTATAGGTTTTAAACTTCTCTCTGATCTAGTCGTTATTATTTAATGCTTTCCGCGTTTTTGTTAAATACATATATTCGACATTACTTGAATGCAACTTTAGAAATCCAAAAATATATGGTAAATTTATCGAATATTTTCGACATTGACCCACGAAGAGAGATTCAAGTATTTTAATGCTTTTATCCTCGATATTCACAGAAAATGTCAACATTGAAAGTTCTCACTGAGGATCAGATATTTGCAATACTCGAAGTTGATTCACAGACGTTGAAGAAGAAACAGTTGATGAAGATAAGGTGGATGAGCCGCAAGTAAAATAAATAAAAATATCTTGAGCCAGTCGAATGCGAAGCAATAAAAAACGGTAAATATTGACGAAGCAGAATACCCTGAATTACTGGTCATTACCGCCGCACACCTTGCAGACATAGGCGTTTCTCTTTCGGTTATTAAAAATATTTATATCGAGAACAATACACGTGGAACTTGGCCAAGCATAGGAAAGCCACCGGAGCCAATTGAAGTATTGGCATGTACATGACATCAGTTGGCGAAGAGTTCAAATGCAAAAAAACGCAAGAGGCTTTACCCTCTTTAAGCAAAGAGCTAAGTTCTCATATTTCAGCAAATTCATCCCCAATGACTTGTTAAAGAAAACGACATGCTGACATGGATCTTTATGGTCAAAGCAAAGGCAATTTGTCATTAAAAAAAAGCGCCATGGACGAAGTACGTGTTGATTTTGCACACCATATTATGATGGGCGTCCTGAAATTACCACGAGTTGAGATGTTGTACGATTCATCAATAGTCATAACAATCTTCTGAGACTGAGAATATGATACAGAAACGGTGCTTTGCTATTCGAAATAACTGGCATGTTACTTTACTTACTTTTAATGGCGCAACAGCCCATGGAAGGCCTAGGCCGAGCTTTTCGCATCCACTCATGTTGTGCGTGTTATATTTGTACATGAATGAACTTGCATGTGGTGGACGTAAATAATCGGGAAACTGGACACCTTTTTAAACCGAAGAACTGCAATGAAACAAGTCTTTTCTTTCATCATCACATTTAAAAAAAAGGCAAATGCCCTTAGTGTCTTTAAGGTGAAATGCCAAATACATTCGACATCCTTTAAAACCTAGATGAGGCAACTCAGACAACAAATAATATTTTTCCCAGCTTCAAGGTCATCAGATAGCCTAGCTACAAGTTTTCAGATTTTTAGCTAGACTTAAAATATTTTTGACACGGAAATGGTTAATCTTTTCCCTGTTACTTTTATCTAGTGTACTTTACTTTAATTGTTATAGTTACTTTGATTTATATTCTTTTAAGAGAAACACAGACAGTCACATTCCACATCAGTGTTGCAGATAACTAGAGGGAAAATAAACATAATTTCCTTTCTTTAGTGTAACTATGCAAAATCATTTGAGCTTTAAATCCTTCTTTTATTTCAACTACTTACTAGAATAAGAAAAAACAAAAAAGACAGAAACTGAAATTATGCTGAAATAGATTGATAATAGTAAATGGGTCTGTGGTGATAAGTATCACTGCATAAAATCACAGGCATGTTATCACATATACATACATACATATGGTATATGGATACGTACGAGTATGTATGTCGCTTAAGATTGGTTGACTTTAGGCTAATTTCGGTACAGAAGTTCGAATACCTCATACGGATGTGTGTCTCCATTTAACAGGCATACATATGGTGCCTACATATGGTGCCTACATATGGTGCCTACATATGCATCAATTCACATATGAATGTCATAAATCACTTTCACTTTCACTTTCAAAACCATACATTTAATTCGCTTTGTTGCTCTGCAACCATAGCATTCAGAAAGTAACCTGTTTCCTGCGTTGCCCTTATAGACGTTACCATCATCATTTGCCATAAGCTAACAGTAATGGGCCAGCCATAATTTTATACCTTTTTATACCTTTTCTTGGCAGTGTGCGTAGTACCACAATCTCAAACAACAAAAGAATCACGTTTCACACAATCATTGCTGCTTCTACCATATAATACTATTTACCTGCGCAAATGCTTCTGTGTGTGTGTGTGTGTGTCTGAGCATGTGTAAGCGTGCTACTATGTTGCGTATTCGAATTTTTGATTTCCGTTCCCTTCGATATGGCCACAATGTATAAATGCTCCTTAAGTACATTTATTTTTGAACTTTCTCGCTTGCACACGCACGCACTCGCTTCTCACTTTGTAGCACCCCTAGTAGCACACACATCGCTAAATGTTGCAAACATTTATTATTGTTCCTACATTTGTGGCTTCTTTATAATTGAGCAAGTGTTAGGTACCGCATCGAAGTCAGCGATAAGATTCTTGAGCGCGTACAGCAGGTAGAGCATCGTCAATGTAAGAGGGGCTCCTCAAGTCATTAAGGTGAAAATTATGCTACTAATTACCCAGTTTACAAATAGCAGTAGCAGCAACAGCAACAACCACATCGGCAACAACAATCTCAACAACATTTGTAACATCAGCGTTAAATCTTTTTGCTTTTTGTATACGCGCTGGAATTCAAATTGTTTCTATTTCTACTTGCATATTCCTTCTTATGGCAGCATGGATTCCTTCTTTGCCACTTTAATGTTGATGGTTATGGGTAGTGGGCGAACTACTTGAATTAGCTAAATTCTTTTCGGAAGGTATCCCTTTTAATGTTGAATTTGGTTGGTGTTATTTTTGTTGTTTCCATTTTCTGTCGGTATGTTCAATTGCTACAAGGTGTAGTAATAAAATTTAATGAGTTCGCATTATGAGAAATTAAAAGTGAAATCAAGCTTCAAGGGTAATTCCATATAATTTTTATGTTGGTGTATATGAGTGATGTCTCCTTTTTATGCTGAAGCTGCATAAAATATCATACTTTTCTGATTGCCAGCGAAACAATTTTTGTTGTTGTTGAATTGCATGTCCAAGCAAAATGAATACGATTTGTGTACGAGAATCGTTTCACTTTCGCATTGGTTTAGCTGAAGCAAGTGCATTCGAACATGACAAACAGTTCCTGTTCGTGAGCTGTTACTGAGTTCTGAAGTATGCACTTTGATTGTGGCATTTGAATGCAGTAAGAAAATGTATGGGGTGTTGTTGTAAAATAATAATAATAAGCATCAACACCAACTTCACCTACAACATCAATTTAAATTTTGAAGCCTTTAAATTTTCGCCTTCGATCTGTTACCTTTGGCCCTTAGTTTTGATTTTTATATTGATCGATGTTTTTCCGTATTTACTTTAGATTGTGGTAGCCTTAGCTTCTCGCCTTCGGTCTTCAGCCTTTTTGGTATCTTCCAGTTTGTAGATCTTGTTGTTCTCGTCTCTTTACCAGATTTTGTACGATCTTATGTTTTTGGTATCTACAACATAGGGGTTAATGTTGTACATACCAAACCTTGATCTTAAGCATCTGATATTTGGACCTATATGACGTTGGCCGACAAAATCGAGATATTGCGATTTAAAAAGAAGGAATCGTTTGGAGTTCGTAAGGAGATGAAAAGTAGTCAGTTTCCAACGTTACGAGGTCTTCAAAAATAATAAAAAATCAATCAAATATTAAGCATGATGTTGGCCGACATGAAACTAATGTTGACTTCAGAAAAAACATAACATATTCAATTAATGGAGAATCATTTGGAGATGAAACGAATTCAAAATGTTATATTACGAGGTCTACGGTTAATTAATAAAAAGCAGACAAATACTAAGCATGAAGTTGTCCTACACACAGTAATTAGCCAGAAACCAGAACTTACAATCGATGGATGATTGATGGAAGCTGAAATGAAGTCAGTTTTCATCGTCACAAGGTCAACGGTTAATTAATACAAAACAATCAAATACTGAGCATGAAATTGTCATACACATAGCGATTAGCCCCATAGGAAAAATTTTAACAAAATATTTAAAATATTAATTGTGACTTCAACAAGGCAAAAGAACCTACAATCGATGGAGGATTGGTGGAAAGTGAAATTAAGTCAGCTTTCATTTACGGGATCTACGGTTAGCCCCCATATGCAAAATTTTACATATAATAAAATATAATAGAAAACGTAGGCGTGAGTTCGCTTACACCATATGAGTACTTTAAAAATTTATCGACGGCACATGGGTCACAGATGATAGCCCTCTAAGTCTTTGCACAGTCAAAGAGTTAAAAACTTTTTGAAAAAGTAGTAGAGAAGTTATGAAAAACAGTAGTATTTTGCATATGGGGCTAATCACTGTGTGTAGGACAACTTCGTGCTCAGTATTTGACTGATTTTTATTAATTGACCGTAGACCTCGTAATATAACATTTTGAATTCGTTTCATCTCCTAACGATTCTGCGTTGATTATATGTATTGGTCAGGATTAATATTTATGTCGGTCAACATCCTGCTTAATATTTGATTGGTTTTTCATTATTTTTCTGTAGACCTCGTAACGTTGGAAACTGACTACGTTTCACCTACTTACGAACTCCAAACGATTCCTTCTTTTTAAATCGCAATATCTCGATTTTGTCGGCCAACGCCATACAGGTGATATTTGGTCTATGTTCAACGATAAATGAAAGAGATTTTTGAGACAATTCATATTCGCAACTTAAAACTATTATTATTTTATCCATTAAAAAGATTTACAGATAAGAGCGAATCTTTTTATTCTCGTTCATAGAAAATCACATAAAATATGTATAGTTTTTCGGTTTCTCCTTACTTACATAAGTAATAAGTAAGTGTGCCTTGCCAATGCATCCATATGAAGTCAACGACAGTTTAAAAATGTTGCTAATACTTAAACAACTTATCACCACAGCTTATTAAATACAAGCAAGCTCTGGAAGTTTGTAAACATTTTTTTGTTTTTGCAAGTGCGTCATTTAATTTGCATGCTGACATAATTTTAAATGCGATAATTTGCATTTAAGCACAACATTTTAGATCTATAGAGGTGACGTCACACATACACACACACAAAAGAAACGACACAAATTTCACATATTAGGTGTACACCCCTTATGGTACTTCCCCTCAAATTTCTAACAGGCACCTAAAATCTGCATTGACAAATTGGTTTCTGCCTACTTTTCCATCTACTTTCTTTATACGTTTTTGTGCATGTATTGTATTTAACTTTGAATGAAATTCAAATTGCAATTTTATGTAAATTCCATTTATTCTTCCAGTTTCTGTATGCTCCTCTGATCCCGCTCAGCCCACAGTGCTGGCTGACGCTGTTTGTGTTACTGATTTCACTTGAACTTTTTTCTTTCTATGCTCATTTCTGATGACTTCAAATGTTTCATGCTCAAATTTTGACTATGCAAAATACGTAGTTAGTTTTTTTTTATATTTTTGTACTCTTAAATTGAATTGAATTGGTTATGAAATTTATTTGCATTTTGCATATTTTCATTTTCTCTCATTCTCTCAGCTATTATTTTTTCCAAAGTTGAGCACTACATAAGTAGTCGCATTTCACTCTGTCAACAATGAGTTCGTGATGGGTTGGCTGATGTTGACGATGATGTTCCCTTTTGGTATATGCAGTTACATTTACTGCTGCAGCTCCATTTCATCTGTCCGAAGTGTCCAAATTGTATACCATGGTTGCAAGTAACAAAGCATAACTGCCGCTTTTCTGTTTTGTTTTGTCAGTTAAATTACTGATGAACTTTTCTTGAGGCGTAAATAATTGGGTTTTGTAAGTAGTTTTAGTCTGTCTGTGCTCTGTTTTTCAGTAATATTTTCAGTGGAAAGGTAGTAGTGGAATTTAATGAGACATTTTGTTTTTATTTTATTTTAGAATGCTTAGAATTTTATTACTACCCTACATGTTTTATTCATTTTGTTTAAAATTTAATTTTTACAACTCATTTGATGACCTACTTACCTAACAATAATATTATACTTGTAGTTATCTCAATCGGAACTACATACAATGTACATCAGATCTTCGTACGAAAAATTCATTAAAATCCAATGGGTTTGAGTTTTGAAGTGATTAACTCGAGGAATTAAGTTTAGGATGTGGAAAATAAGGTGAAAATATAAACCAAAGATCCAGACCAAAGACCAGACCAAAAACCAGACCAAAGACCAGACCAAAGACCAGACCAAAGACTAGACCAAAGACCAGACGAAAGACCAGACCAAAGACCAGACCAAAGACCAGACCCAAGACCAGACCAAAGACCAGACCAAAGACCAGACCAAAGACCAGACCAAAAACCAGACCAAAGACCAGACCAAAGACCAGACCAAAGACCAGACCAAAGACCAGACCAAAAACCAGACCAAAGACCAGACCACAGACCAGACCAAAGACCAGACCAAAGACCAGACCAAAGACCAGACCAAAGACCAGACCAAAGACCAGACCAAAGACCAGACCAAAGACCAGACCAAAGACCAGACCAAAGACCAGACCAAAGACCAGACCAAAGACCAGACCAAAGACCAGACCAAAGACCAGACCAAAGACCAGACCAAAGACCAGACCAAAGACCAGACCAAAGACCAGACCAAAGACCAGACCAAAGACCAGACCAAAGACCACACCAAAGACCACACCAAAGACCAGACCAAAGACCAGACCAAAGACCAGTCCAAAAACCAGATCAAGGACCAGACCAAAGATCAGACCAAAGACCAGACCAAAGACCAGACCAAAGGCCAGACAACTAATTTCATACATTAAATAAGAGCCAAGACTAAAAATCGAAAGCTTGAGAAGAAGAACAAGAACAGGGAAGACAAGACACTCAATCTTGGTTTCTTGGCAGAACTTCAAATCTTCGAAAATATTTTATCAACAATAAAGCTGTTTTAGTTTTCTTTACAAACAGGAGCATTATTTTGTTCTATTCTCTAATTCTCTTTTCATGCCGGAGTTCGTAATAAATGTGAAATGGTAAATTAGTGAAACAGAGGCAAAAAATTAACTGCATGTAATCGAACGAATTCATTTCAATCCATTTTAACAACATTCAATATATGCACACAAGCACCTTCACACAAACACATGCACACACATGCACACACATTCACACAAACACGCATTCATAAATTGAAGTGATGAATACAGCCATCGCTCTTCCGCTAGAAAAAGGAATTGTTTTTTGTTTGTTTTTGGAGTGCAAAATTTATGGATAAAGTTAAATGTTTTGCTTAAAAACTAAAAAAAAAAGTTTTTTAAATTTAGAATAAAAAGGCAAGAACGCTTTAGACTTAATATTCCTTGTGGCATAAAGAGCTGAGCTCCCTACTTCTCGGTAGTTTGCCTTCAGGGAGCAGTATTGCGCGCCCAAGCGCAGCTGCTGCTGCTGCAACTATTCTGCTGTTGTTATTGCTTCTTGCAACACTACAGCAAACTTTATTATTTTAATCTTTATTCTTTGGACGTTGAATGTTTGGGGAAATTTTGAAATGATTTTATTAGTTTCGTGTTTGAAATTTTAAAGATTCGCCTGGTATCCACCGCTTCTGAGCGTTGGTAGCGTTCTGTTTTTCTTTATATACCATAGTTTTGCCTATTGCAATTGAAATTGATTACAAAATCAATAAATTTTGCGAAGATATCAATGTGATGGGAATGAAAGCTTCTGTTGTGAAAGTTTCTTTAGCGAAGCTATTAGTTTTCCATTCTTAGTTTTGTGATAGAGAAAACAACTGTTCGCTGATTTAAGCTAAGAAAATACTGAATTATTAATATTCCAGAAAAGTTTGGCATTAAAGATTTATGAATGTTTACATAAATTGAGGTTTTTGGAGTTTCTTTTATTAAGTAGAATTTCACATTCAGTAAATCAGTGCTAGTAAGGTTAAGTAAACTTTTAAGATTTCTCGACAGTAGCAGATGGCGAAATATTCGCAAGCGTTTGCTGATAAATCGCAATGAAAAATTCGCAAGCTATTAGTAAGAAAGTCTCAGCCTATTGTATTCTAACCTACGGGCGCAGTCAGAGGCAGATCAGTTATCTCTACTTTCTATCCCTCTGTTAGACCTATGCACTGAAGCTTTTCCGTCTGCAGTCTCAGACATTGAAAAATAAAGTGAAATATCGATTCCTTCTCTTTCTCGTTGTGGCAACTTCTTCTTAGTCCCCTTCTGCACACAGCATTGCAAGTTGGGTTTATAGGCGAGAAGGAAAATACGAGGGGGACGGCTACAAACTTGAATGTACCGACAAGTTTTCTTTAGTGCTGTTCATTCTGTGACATGTCAGGCAAAGTAGAAGCAGCATTGATCGATAAATCTTGCTGTGTGGAATGGCAAATGGCAAGGCCAAAATAGAATTGGAAACTTATTTTGTAGAAAACTTGCAGTAACGGAAAAGGGGACTTAATCTGCTTGTTGGGAATCTGCCAGTGCTGGAGCATTGGCACAATCGCACAATGTCCAGTAAAGACTCCTGTAAATACCTGTACTGCAGGCTTGTTAACCTCTAAGATAGCTCCTGTTCTTCTTTTGTCTCATTTGGCTATAAGGTTGATACTTAGTTAAGAAATGATGGAACAGTTTCTGAAAGCAGTGTGCTTCATTTTTGACTCTGCTTGCAGCGAATTACGCTCATTAAATTTAAGTCTTTTTTTATAATATAACCCTAGCTATATTTGTCATACCAGAACTTTAAGTACTGAATCTTTGATCAAAGAACTTTTAACAAATTCTTTTTAGTCCCAAACGTGTTCTGCTTAGTAATATGGCAAGATTTCTGATCCTGAAAAAGTTTGGTTAAGTATCTTCTATAACTGGCTACGAATGCTGACAAACACTACAATAATTGTGGGCGTTGGCACCGTCGCTGTGGGATTATCAGTTTTCCACCAGGTATTACGCTACATGTAACGAAAACAAATGTAGAAAATTTAGAGAAGAAGCTGTTTAAACCCTCCGAAGTTAGCCCACAAGTTCCTTATTCCGAACAGGTAAGGTGAACTGATCGCGAATGGCTAAATTCAATCGTGTTCGAAATTGTGCCTTGAGAGAAAGGTTAAGTGCAAGCGATATAAGGGAGATGATTTTCCTCAATCATTCTTCTTCTTTTTGTATCGGGAGTCACCGTTATCAGGGAAGTTCTCAGCGAAGAACGGATAAATAAGAGGGTAAAACTTTTAGCTCTTTTACCGGAACTGAGCTGCGCCTAAACCCTGGTCGATAGCTATAATCAAAAAAGAAACGAATCCCATATAGGACTCATGTATGGAGCTAATACTACTTATATTTGAAAATTTTATATAAAAAATGAGAGGATTTACATTTAATGAGAAGACACCCTATAACATGAGATTGAGGTTAATGAAATGGATCTCAGTTGCTTTGAAAAGTACAATGGATTCTAATATCTGCTAATCGTTCATCAATACAATGCACTCAGCATAAGTAAACCTTGACTCTCTCAATATTCTCTTACTTTTTCCCCCTACTCTTTCAATACTAGAAGAGCTTTGACATCTATATCACACTTCAGCTGGTCCTTTTCTCTCTCTCTCTCTCTCTCTCTCTCTCTCTCTATTATTTCCCCGCTCTCTCGAAATAAGTCGTGGCTCCTTCATACATAAATCAAGTTTCAACCATTTATTATTTTTTATACTTAATCTAAACTGAAATGTGTGTGTGTGTCTGAGGACATAATACATAAGTAATAATAAAAATATCTACTAAATTAATATAAGCAATTTTCTGATAAGAAATCATTCATTATGAAAAGCAATAAAGAATGAAACACAATTCCATTTTCTTTAGCGGCTTCATCATAAAAGCAAAGCACTAAATTTTCTGACGGTGTCAACCTCAAATGAAAACAGAAAGGAAAATGGTTTAATATGAATGGAGACATGCATATGTAAAGGGTGTCCCAATAAGAGTGCACGATTTAATTTAGAAATAAAACGAGTATTTTGTGAGCAAGTGGTGATATTTTTATTGCATTGTAAAGTAGACATGTCCCGATTAAGTATGGAATAAAATATACGGGAAATGTCTACCGCTGCTCTGATAACAGAAGCTTGCTTCTTAATTTAATTTTCGAAGACATTTTGAGAAAGATGAAGCTCTATCTCACCGATGACACGTTTGGATCGCGGCCTTGAGCTCAGTAATTGTTTGTGTTTTATTCGCATAGACTTGAAATTTCACAAAACCCCAAAGAAAGAAATCGTACGGCGTTATATCGCACGATCTTATTGACCAGTTGACATCGGAATTTCGGGATATGCTTCTTTTCTCCAGTAAATCGATTGTTTCATGCACGGAATAGGGAAGGGTGTGGTCGGTGGCTGCTGAAACCATATGTCATTCAGATCCATACCCTCCAGTGAGGCCACAAGAACTGCCAGATGCGGAGGTGTTCCTTCCGGCCTCATTCTCAAAATGATAAATCATTGTTCTTTTATGTAACGCTACATTCTTTAACAATGGAAGTCAACCGCTGTTGCAGAGCTGCCACTTGCTCAGAAAAAAATGGAATAAAATTTAAATCCTGCACTCTTACATATTGGGACACCCTATATATACTATACTATTAACATTAGCTGCAAATCTAAAATAAAGAAAATTTTAAGTAAAAATGTATTAAAAAAAACTTCATGCACATCCATTTTTCTACTTTATGCTTTATTTTCTTTGTTTTATTTATCGCTCAAGGCGTTTATAAATTATTTAAAAGCACAGCAACAACAACAACAATAATGCCACCAACGCTGCCTAAATAGGTTGCCTCAAATAAAACGCCAAAAATAAATTACATACGTACAACACAAAAACGATGAATGTTTTAAATGTCTAGCAAAGAAGTGAAGGGGAAGAGAGATGAGGAGCCTAGCGTTACCAGAACAAAAATCTAAACAATGCCTAGAAAAAAAAAACATTAAAAAAATATTACAACATGTTAATAACGAAAATGAAGATTTATTACGACACGACAGCAGCAACCTGCAAAATAAAAAATAGAAAAAAGACAAGAGCCACGCTGACACTAGCACCCTATGCCAAGCCCAACAAGCATCAGTAGCCTCCGGAATATTTAGATATGTATGAAAAAATAAAAGCGCGTGCCTAGCAGCGTCATCAAAATCGTAAAAGTGGAAAATCCTTGCCGTGTCAGCGTCAACCGCGGACGTTCGTGCATCGCGCACAGTGGCCTCAGCTTCAATTAATTGTAGATAAATGAATTTCGTAAACTTTCGTCATATTACGGAGACTGATTAGCAGCACAATGACGCGAACACTTCAAATAGGTTTCAGAATATTATAAATTTGTTTTCAAAAATAGTTCAGAACCTCTCAAATAAGTCAAATAGATTTCAGTATATTTCAAAATGTTGTCACATTATCCAAAAAGTAATCTCGAAATTTTCCAAAATTTATTTCCAAATATTCCCAGTTGACTTAAAAGTTATTAATTTGTTTTCAGTGGACACCAAATTGATTCCAGAATTATCCCTATTGATGTTAAAATATACTAAATTCATCTAAAATTACTCCAAATTACTCCAAATTGATGCCTAATTCAAACCAGAATATTCCAGAACATTCCAAATTGATATCACATTACGTAAAATTGATTTCAGATTGGTCTAAATTGATTTCATATTACTCCAAATTGATTTAAGAACAATCCAAATTTTAGTATTAGGTCGAATTTACTTCAAAATATTCCAAATTAATTTCGGATTATTCCAATAATTTTGAATATTTTAAAATACACCTAATAGATTTTAAAATATATCAAATGATTTCGGTATTTTCATTATTAACTTCAGGAAATTGAAAACTTAAGAAAATTTAAAAACTCATGAGATTCAAATCCACCTCAAATTTAAAAGTTTCGATTCGATTATTCGAAGTGAGTTTTGGAATTCCCAAAAATAAAAACCTATTTCAAAATTCCGATTGGTGCTTCATACGACTCTAAATAAAATTTCGATTTAAAAATATACTTTTTTTTAAGTAAATACGAGGGTAGATCAATAAGTACCCGTGTGTGAAGACAGGTGGCGTTGCTGAGGGAAGATGGCATTACCGTCGTGTACTGCCATCTGTCACACGACACCACACTAAATTTCAAACTGATGCATAGGTCAGTTTTTATTTGGCAGCCATTAGTATCACACGCGTTTGGTGTTTCGCAATAAAATGGAAAAAAACAGGAAAAAAAACAATATCGATCCGTAATTCGCTTTTTATTTTTGGATGGAAAAACATGCGAAGAAATAAAAGCCAAGTTGGATGCTGTCTCCTTATGGGGACCCTTCACCATCTATGACAACCGTAAGATGTTGGTTCAACGAATTGAAACGTCGTCGTACATCTGTTTTTGATTAGGAGCGCCCAGGCCGCCCGGCAGACGTGGTTACCGAGGAAATCGTTGAAAAGGTCCACAACATGATTCTCGCTGATCGCCGAACGAAAGTGCGCGAAGTAGCAGAGGCCGTAGGAGTGTCGTACGGAACGGTAATTAATATTTTACATGATAGGTTAAGCATGAGAAAGGTGTCGGCCCGATGGGTGCCGCAATTGCTTACGGTGGACAACAAACGGATACGGAATTGTCGCGGCCAAATTGCATGAATTGAACTGCGAATTGCTGCCGCACCCACCGTACTCGCCCGACTTGGCTCCCTTCGACTTCTTTTTGTTCCCCAACATGGAAACGTGGTTCGGGCGGAAAAAATTCAGCTCAAACGAGCAGGTTATCGTCGAGACAGAAGCATATTTTGAAGAGTTTGACAATTCGTATTTTTTGGAGGGGTTAAAGAAATGGCAGAAACGTTGGGAAAAGTTTATTGTACTAAAAGGAGATTACGTTGAAAAATAGAAGAAAACAATTGTGAAAAACTTGCCTCTTCATTCCTAACACGGGTACTTAATGATCTACCCTCGTATATCGAAAGTTTCAGTTAACTTAACAGTTGGAAATTTTAAATTTCTTTAGGCTAAGACATAATCCTTCATCAATAGGAAAATTAAAAATCAGCCAATGTTTACGACTTTTTGGCACTTACTCCAATTTTACAACCTCCTTAAAAATCCAAACTTCATTCAACGGTATTTGAGATTCAGTTTGCCGTCAAGCATTTAGGCTCAATTAATTCCACTGTACGCCTCGCTGTAGACTACTGTGCCAACGCCTAGGCGCCTTGTCACACAGCAGAAGCAGCAGCAGGACATTTTGTTATTGTTTTGCTATTGTAGACAGCGCAGCTTTAGGCAGCTGCTGCATGTTTGTGCGTGCGTGTGTGTGTGTGGGGGGAGTCTAATCAAAATATGTAAATAATGCTTGAAATGTTAAGCTTTTTTCAGGGGGATGCTACTCACTTTTAATTTTTTTTTTTATCTATTGTTTTTTTTGTACTTTGGCCTACTAAATTAGCCAATAAAAAAACGTCAATCAATTCACACATATTTTATTTATATTTTATTGGCATTCCTTCTGGATTTTATTTTTTTTAATTGTTTTCTAATGACTTTAATGGAAAGGAAATTGAAAGGTGCCAGACCGTGTGTGACTGGCTGTTGATATTTTTAAAAGAAAAAACACCAAATTATATTTAAATATTTTAATTGCCTGATGCTTGTGTTTTAACTCTATGCTTTAACTCTATAAGATCACGCACTTTACTTCGTGTGCTGCTCGTTGACCAACTGAGTATTTGCGTGCCGGTATTGGGTCTAGGATTTATGTTTTTAATCAAATTTACACTTATTCTTTTCATGGGCGAGTACAAATTGTACTTTATATTTAGTTGTTGTGTTATTATTGTTAGGTGTTGACATCAACTGTTTTTGTTATTTGTTTTTATATGTTATTGTTAAATCGTTAGCGACTCGACGACGGACGTTGGATGACATTATCAGAGAATTCCATCAAATCACCGCCACACACAACTAAATTTAAATAAGTATTTTCATGTCAACACGCACACATACTCATTTAACATGAAAGTATGAATGTGTGTGAGAGCAAAATAATGAAATGCAAATAAATATAATAACTTTATGCTCACACTTTCAAAAATAAACACATTATTCTCATCGAGCTTGTGAAATTATGAGCTTTTAATTATGTACTAGCTAATAACAGATTAAGATAATGAATTTTTATGATCTATTTACAAAAAAATATTTTAAATTGAATTAAACTTACGCGTTGCTTTAATATGCAGGAAAAGGAAAGAAAGGGAAGGGGAAGGCAGGTAAAGGAAGGAAAAGGAAGGGAAAGGAAGGGAAAGGAAGGGAAAGGAAGGGAAAGGAAAGGAAAGGAAAGGAAAGGAAAGGAAAGGAAAGGAAGGGAAAGGAAGGGAAAGGAAGGGAAAGGAAGGGAAAGGAAGGGAAAGGAAGGGAAAGGAAGGGAAAGGAAGGGAAAGGAAGGGAAAGGAAGGGAAGGGAAGGGAAAGGAAGGGAAAGGAAGGGAAAGGAAGGGAAAGGAAGGTGAAAGGAAGGGAAAGGAAAGGAAAAGAAGGGAAACGAAGGGAAAGGATGGGAAAGGAAAGGAAAGGAAAGGAAAGGAAAGGAAAGGAAAGGAAAGGAAAGGAAAGGAAAGGAAAGGAAAGGAAAGGAAGGGAAAGGAATTGAAGGAAGGGAAAGGAAAGGAAAAGAAGGGAAACGAAGGGAAAGGATGGGAAAGGAAGGGAAAGGAAGGGATACGAAAGGAAACGAAGGGAAAGGAAAACATTTTCGTATTCTTTTTGCCCACAACATATTGAAATATCGTATAAATTTAAGATACATAGTAAATTAAATATTTTTTAATAAGTAATTCACAAAGCGCAAACTCTTTTTAGCAAATTTTGTTAGAAGAGAATTGTGTTATTCGTTGCTGGTGTAAAAAGTTACATAGGTTTTAAAGTGAGTGAAATATCTGAAGAAATACGCTATGTGATGCTTTATTACTATAGAAAAGGTAAAATATATGTCGAAAAGTTTGTGCGATTTACGCTGAGGTTGCTATGAGTGAACGCCGGACCCGGGAGTGGTTTGCTCGATTCCGTTCCGGAAATTTTGATATCAAAGCTGCACTGACAGTCACTGAAGAAGCCGATAAAATTTTTCAACTGGTACAGCAAGATAGACACGCGATAGCGGAGGCACTTAACATCAACCACATGATAGATTTATGTGTACCAACCGCGGATACTCTTTATATGACTCAAAATTAATACATGAATAAAATACATCAACAATTTTATGCAGGGATTGAAACTGTTACCGTTACCGGTTCGTTATCGATTCATTCTCATTACCGTTAGCGAAACGTTGTTACCGGTAACAAAAATTCTTAATACTCAAATAAAATGCCCTGATAATCAACCGATGTTAAAAAACATTAGTGATGTAGTGCCAAATTCCTTAAAGTGCAACTAAAATTTCCCAAAACTTTTCAAATTTCCGATGAGTAATTTGTGCAAAGTTCGGTAGTGCAGGTATTAATTTTTTAATGGAGAATTTTTGTTGGTCTAAGAATTACATTCTTTTTAACTTTTCGTTACCGGTCACATACCGGTGTAGTGCTACCGATCTCACTTTATTAACGTTCGTTCGTTTCGTTTTCAATTCCTGGATTTATGCTTGATTTGAATGGCTTTTCTTAGACAAGTTTCACTCAAGGAGAAGGTTGGATATTGCCTGCCAAAGGTGGTGCCGTCTAGAAAAATATTTAAATTTTTTTTCATTTGCCTGTGCCGAGATTTGAATCCGAGCAGTCAGCACACCAACATCGAGCATCGCCACAACAACCACAGAATCGGTGTAAGATTTTAGAAATACTGTGACCAGCGACAAATTGTGGTATCTTGGTAGGATGGAGTACATGACACTATCAATGTTAATATTGTAAAGCTAGTAAAACGAAGCAGAGAGTATTGGTGGTACCTGTACTGAATGCTTAAATTCAAGTGTACCACACTGAATTAGTAATTGCAATTTACGTCAACTTATCTTGCCATAAAATGGCAAATCCACGTAAGATGAGCTTATAAAAAGAAGATAATGTTTATCAGGGCTGCCTGAAGTTTCCGTTTGGCTTATCTGAATGCATTTAATTCTTTTTAGGTTCACATCTGTACATACACAAGCACATACACATAGAAAAAATATATGTACAAACGCAGACCAGAGCAAATAAAACTGAGCTACCTTCTAATATCAATAAAAATTATTACACCAAGAAACTGTTAGATGAATATGGCCAGACGAGATTAAAAGGAGGAGGAAAGAATCTACACAGCAACAAAAACAACATGGAAAACAAATGAGAAAAATTTATAATATTTATGATGGTGGCTATGCAAAATAACAGAGTTTGTTAATAGTCGCTAGAAAAACAAGGAAAATAAAGAAATCAAGAAGACATGACGACAATGAAAACAAAAGAAGAAGATTCTTTCAATCTCAATCTTTTACTTTCTTTTATGCTTGTTGGTTTTTGAGAGATGAAAGTCTACAGCACGGCGAAGTCAAGGAAATATGTACCATACTACATAGCCTGATACTTGTTTTATCATCGGCATCCCGCCACTTGCCACTAATGGACACATTGAATAACATAGAAGAGAGAGAATCCGTTGTGTTGGTAGAGGTGATGATCATGAACAGCGACAGCAACTGAAGAACAATGGAAGTACATGTGATGCAGTCGTCGTCGTCGTCAGAGAAACGAGAATAATAAGACCCGTCCGTATGATGGGCTGTGTGGCTGTGTAACTGTAATTGAAATGATAGCCTTCACATCCGGTACGGAAGTTGAACCTGAGTTGTAACAGCACACGGCCATCAGGCAAATGAAATGAGTGGAAGAACAAAGTCATAAACGCAGTAGAGCACATCGCAATGATAACTTCCTGCTTAGGTGGAAGTGCGGAAAGCTATGTGCAGTCAGTGTTTGTTGAGCTTTATTTTGCTTTAACGGTAATAAAGCGTAAGAGTTAATTTCATCATGGTTCAAATGAATTAAGTAAGTTGACAACAAACAAATTTAAAAAAAAAATCGTAGGCGGACGAATCTATTTAGTTGTGTTTTGAGGTTGCAACAAACTTTAACTTTTGCTGTTATTATTGCTGCTCTCTATTTCCCTCTCTCTCTCTCTATTTAGTTGCAAATTTTCCAAGGAACTGCCACGGCCGCCAGACATAACTATAAAAACAATAGCGAGCGGACTAACTTGAAGGCAACAATGTGACTCTGACGCAAATATTTCGCAGCAACAGCAACATAAATTGAAGCAGCAACAAGCGCGCACCACACTGAGTACATTGCCAGTAATGGGTTGAATACTTCTTTTACTTTACTTTAAATGGCACAACAGCCCATGGAGGGCCTAGGCCGAGCTTTTCGCATCCACTCATATTGTGCGTGTTATATTTGTACATGAATGCTGCGCTGTAAGTTTGCCAGTTGATGCTACTGCGGCTGCTGCCTAGCACATCACCAACAGACACACATATTCATACTTACCTACACACAGAGAGTGAGTTGACGCTCTAATAAAAAACCACAACAAAAATAAATAAATAAAATTTTTCGTGCTTGTCATTTCCTTTTTTTTTTTTGTCAAATTGAGTGAGTCGAAGCAAGAAGAAATCTGCAATCTGCACTTGCAGCTGTGTCTGTGCTCACTTCTTCTGTGAATGCTTGTTTGCTTGTGTGTGTGTGTGTGTGTGTGTGTGAGTGAGTGAGTGTGTTTGTGAAGAAAATTTATAAAACGGAAGTGCGCAACAGAGTGAAAAATCACATTTTTCATGGTATTTAATAAAGCAGCATCAGCATCAGCAACAGCAATAGTAAGCAACATAGCAACAGGGCGCAATAAGCAACACCAGCAGCTGCAGTAAGTGAATAGAAGCAGCTGCTAGCAACAATTTCCGCTTTTAATTTTCTTGACTTTCAGCTGCAGTAGAAACCAGCAACGTTGGAGAATGAATGGACACACTCACTACAATCGCACAAACAAATGTGATGCCTTATATCCCAGTGGGGAAATCAGAATTCATTACTTTAGAAAGTTCTTAAACCCTGAATTAAGATATTTTTTAACGGGGAGGCGGGTTTAATTTAATCTTCAAAAATGCGTAAATTAAATGATCAAATAAAAACTTTGCAATTGATATACATACATATGTGCAGTAATAAGTAGTCTGGGGTTGGTTATACGATAGTGTGACAGTTGGTATCTAATCACATGCTCAAGTTGAAAATGATAACACCCATTTACAAGGATCTGTATGCAGCTATCTTTAACCTACAAAGCGACGCCGAAATGATACCGTCATTTACTCTTCTACGGCCTGACGCAGAAGCTTATGGCTGGTTGGTCTAAAAGGCACAACAAAACGGAAAACTCAACTGAAATTGCAATACAATGTCATTAGTGACATACTTCGAATGTTTCACGAGCGAGCCTCGATGTAATTTTTGCCAATCTTTACATACATACCCGTATATATACCGGCGTGATGCTGTTCTTCGGTTATGTCGATTACCTACCGACTAAAACTGCCTCAATTTTAATTTTTCCGCCGAGATTACTTTTTGGTATTAAATTGCAAAGCTCGATCAGCATCAAGCTGTACATTTGTTATTACATAATAACTCTTTGTCGTGTAAGTTTCCTCTGGACTCCATCTACTCTTTTGAGTATGGTAGATTACGACGTAGTCAGTTATCAGTTATTTCATTGGCTTATTCGAAATGAGTAGTGAAGGTGGCTCAACAACTCTTACCATTAGCACATGGCAATTAAGGCTCTGGATTTGTTTGATCTACATCATGAAACTCTGTTCGCTCTTTCACAGGGATTCATCCATTTCGAATCGAACCGTGAGGCCTGTCTAGTTTTCTTTAATCCCTCTGCTAAAGAAACCGAATATCAGCGCTCATGAATTTATAATATTTGAATATTTGAATATTTATTTACATATATTTCGAAAACCGGCACAACAAAGTTTAAAACCTTATTAGCAGTACCGGCAGCATGTAGCGTAAACAAGGATTAGATATATGACTTATAATACAATATTGCGTGACATACAAATTTAAATTTATAGTGACAATCATCTGGAAGTGCAAAATAAAGTAAAAACAAATTATAACTAAAATTAAACATTTTCCAAACTTTTAGTAAACATTTTCAAAACATAAAATAAACAAGTAAGCTAATGTGAAGCACAAGAATATAAATATAACAATCATTAAATATCTATTCATAAAAATTTTAATAACATGATATATTGCACTATTTCCTATTAAAGCGAAGGAAGAAATAAAGCTAGTTTTTTTTTTTAATTGCACAGCGTTATTACAAGATCTTAAGCTATTAGGAAGTGCATTTCAAAGACGAGCAGAGTGTACAAAAACTGCCTTTCCGACGTTAAACAAGAAACACGTAAACAGTTAATCATATTAGTTCGATTGGATATAGCAAAGTTTAATCTCGAAAACAAATAACTGGGTTCTGCGTTACATATAATTTTATGCAACAATAAAAGCGTTCGATAGTTCAGCAAGTTATCAAAGGTTAAGCCATGGATTCTTTTACTTAGCATACTGGGAAACATGATCTATTCTTTTTAGTCTAAACACATAACGAACAATGTTATTGAAAAGAATATTTAATTTCTTTTTACTTAGACTATCACAATTTGCAAAAATTTCACAGCCATATAGCATTGTTGGTATGAGATATGCTTTAGCAAGTAGCATTCGTATATGAAGAGGAGTAAAGTACTGCGTCGTCCAAAGAACACGAAGCACGCTGTAGACTTTCCCAACCGTGTTACTTATGTGGTTATTCCAAGTTAGAGTTCTGTTGAAGGTTACCTCTAAATTTTTTGTAGAGTCTACGTATTCAATATTGCTTCCATTTAATGAAAGGTTAGGGGCAGTGGTAGTGCGTTGGACTGCTGCGCAGTGTCCGGGGTTCGAATCTCGGCACAGGCAAAATCAAAAAGTAGAAAAAATAATTTTTCTACACGGGTGGTGCCGTCTTGGTCTTGGCAGGCAATGGCAAACCTACAAGACTAAAAATTGCT
Source organism: Palloptera scutellata (assembly GCA_958295655.1). NCBI lineage: Eukaryota > Metazoa > Arthropoda > Insecta > Diptera > Pallopteridae > Palloptera > Palloptera scutellata. The sequence goes on from OY282450.1 coordinate 48,841,763, forward strand.
ATGAAAAGCTTTTCACTTCGCCGTTCGGATTCGGCATTAAACTGTAGGTCCCTTCCATTCATGTACAAATATAACCCGCACAACATGAGTGGATGCGAAAAGCTCGGCCTAGGCCCTCCATGGGCTGTTGTGCCATTAAAAGTAAGTAAGTAGGGGCAGTGGAAATGTCAATGATTTTCTTCGCAATTAAATACCAAGCATTTTGACTTTACTGGATTAACGTTTAAGCCGTATTTTATTGCCCAATTACCAATTTTTTCAAGAACACTATTCAGATTGTTGATGCAGTCATAGTTTTAAAATATTTTTCAAAAAATTTATGCGGTTGAGAATCTACTAGCCTCAAGTTAATCCTAAATAACTTTCTCAAAGCATACCAAAGTTATATATAGGAATTATAAGGAGTGAGATCGAAAAATTCGGATAACTTTGAAAGACCATTGCTTTGAAACTCTTCATCTGAATGAAAAAATTCAAACAGTAGGCTTTGCGTTGGAGAAATTCTGATGAAATACACAAATCACATGCTTTTTGACTTGTGAACTTTCAGTTGAGTCATGGCATCGGAAGTGGAAAGACGCGATTTAGTTGTTGAATTATTAGAAAATCCGCAGTGGAGCCAGAAAACCATTGCAAATAAGGCGAAAGTTATACAAAACACTGTCTCGATGATTCTTAAAAAATGTAATACAGACTTAACAGTTGCTAGAAAATATGGTTCTGGAAGGAAATGCGGTTTCGTGTTTCGTGTCTCCACAAAAGGCGAAGAAAGTCGTTGCTCTCTTAGAGAAGAATCCAGCGTTGTCTAATCTATAATTGGCGCAAAAAGCGAGTTGCAGTGAGTTTTTGGTTCGTAAAATACAAAATGCAATCAGTACCCGACAGGAACTCAACTAAGAACTTGGTAGCCCAGAGCCGAGCTAAAAAGTTGAAGACAGATCTTTTCACAAAAATTCGATTGCTATGGACGTGTTATGGACGATGAAACATACGTGTTGTCTAAATTTTCTCAATTGCCTGGTCAAGAGTTTTGCACCGCAAAGGAACGAGGAGGAATTGAGGAAAGATTTAGGACAAAACAAAAGTCCAAGTTCCCGAAGAAGTTTCTGTGGTATGGCAAGCGATTTGTAGATGTGGGCTAAGGAGTAAAAGTTTCGTAACAAGTGACACTGTTAACGCCGAAATTTATGTGAAGGAGTGCCTTCAGAAGAGATTGCTGCCCTTCATTAGAAAGCACAATGTATCTACTTTCTTTTGGCCTGATCTAGCCTCCTGCCACTACAGTAAAGTAACCCTTAAATGGTTCGAAGACCAAAACATCAAATTGGTACCAAAAATCGCCAACCCACCAAATTGCCCAGAACTTCGGCCTATCGAGAGATATTGAGCTCTAGTGACAAGAACATTAAAGGCAACAAACAAAGAAGCTAAATTCATGTAAGATTTTAGAAATAAGTGGAATGCTGCCGCCAAGAGAGTCTCAGAAATGACAGTAAAGGCGCTAATGACAGGCATACCGGAAAAGCTGTCCGAATTCTGTAAAAAACAACAAACAAATTAGTTTTATTGATCATTTTATGAAAAACTAAATTTTCTTTTCAAAACTATTTAAATTTTTTTATTTGCATAAGGGATTTCAATGCTAGGACAATATAAAGTTATCCGATTTTTTCGATCTCACTCCTTAGATCTAGTTAGATCTAAGTAGTTGGAACTGGATCACTACTTAGTTACCCGCTGGGATAACATGGCGTCGGCAAATTTGGATGCACTACGTGTACATCTACCTACGCACATGCATACATTAACACTCGTCCATACATATGTACATATGTAGTATACTTAATTTGTTTCATATGTACATACATATTTACTTACTACTTACATACTTAGAAACTCGTGTATTTATACTTGATTCTTTTAGTTTTACTTATTGCCATAGTTACAATAGTCATTTTATTGTCTTTCACCCGTGGATACAGCATCCGAAGAAACCAGCAAACTCAAGATAACAACAACAACAGCAACAGCAACAGGCAATAGCTAAGATTTTCTACTATGTACAGGTATACTTAGCAATTGTATGAAGAGTTGCTGCTGCAACTGCTGCTGCTGCTACTTGAAGGTTCAAAACAACCGCATTGCAAGTGTGAATGAATGAATGGAATGAATGAATAATAATAATAATAAAACTGTAAATTGTTGCATTTTTTGACATGTACACGCAACAAAAACAGCATCCATTGCTGTTGCTGTTGCTGTTGCTGCTGCTGGAACAGTAGGAAACCCTGGTGTTGTATTCTTGTTGCTGTTTGTACACCGGAAATGAGCAGAAAGCGTATAGCATACCACCAAAATGAATGAACGAACGAACGAACATAATATTTGCGTCCGACTGTTCGCTGAGCAAGTTTAAGCGCTTAAAGAATGTTGCGTTTCAACATTTTCAGTATTCGGTTTACGGTGCTCGGTGTTCGGTCTTCATATTACAAATGCACGCTCGGAAATTGAAGATTTATTTATTAGTTTTTTCTTGTACTGCAGGTATACCGCCCATAAATGCATAGGTCTATCTTACATTTAAACTTACAGCTGCAACAATTGTAATGTATACTTTTAAAAATTAGTGATATCAAAGAATACGTAACAAAGAATTTGATTCTTTTTAATAAAACCTTTAATAATCAAAGAAAAGGTAAATGTGTATACCATACTTTAAGAAAGCTGCCGCGATTTGTGAAAAGGAAATTTCTGGATTAAAACTCACTTGGAGTCATGGCAACAGCAAGTGAAACTAACGAATTTGATGAAATTTTTGCCACAACATACAAAAAGAAATATTTAATGTGAATACTGAAGTAGAATTGCTAATTCGAAATCAAATTACAAAAAAGTCAATTGCTGAAACTTTGACTTGGGTAGCTTTCTTGTAAAGGGTGTTTTTTCTAGACGTGTGGTTTTCAATCTGGCAATACTTTTTTCGGAGTTGACCTTTCTGGCAGCTGTCATTTGATTTATGCTCAGTTTGGTTTGTCATTTCATAATGAATACTGACTTACGCCTGAACAATGTTTGCAAATTATTGAAATTTATTATCAAAATTCGTGCTCTGTGAAAAATGTGCGTTATCGCAAAATTGTCTTCAGCGACGATGTTCATTTTTGGCTCAATGGATTCGTGAATAAGCAAAATTGCCGTATTTGGAGTGAAGACCAGCCAGAGGCAATTCAGCAGCTACCAATGCATCCCGAAAAATACACTTTTTGGTGCAGTTTATGAGAAGGCGGCATCATTGGGCCATACTTCTTCAAAGACGATGAAGGCCCCAACGTTACGGTTAATGGAGAAATGTGCCGTTCGATGAAAACAGACTTTTTTGCCGTTGCCGAAAATGAAAGAATTGGACTTGGCCAATATGTAGTTCCAACAGGACGGTGCCACATACCACACCGCATCAATTGGGAGGCGATCAATTTGGTGAGCAGTTAATCTCACGTGTTGGTGTAGTCAATTGGCCACCAAAATCGTGTGATTTGACCCCGTTAGACTATTTTTTGTGGAGCTATGTTTAGTCTCTTGTCTATAGGATCAAGCCAAACACGATTTTTGCTTTCGAAGCCAACATTGAACGCGTCATTTGTGAGATTTCGGTCGAAAAATGTGCCAAAATTGGACCTTCAGAATGGAACACTTTAAGCGTAGCCGCGTGCAACATTTGAGTGAAATTATCTTTAAAAAGTAAATGGCAGGAATTGATTTATCGATCAAAATAAAAATTTCATTCACTTTTGTAAATTTTCTGTGTTTTTTTTTCATTTTCAAAAACTAAATTCTTATAAAAATCACCTTTTATTATCAAGATATTTACCGATTTGCCCAGTTGCCCATTTTCATTGGCGGCCAGTGCCAAGGTTTTTGTGACTGTCAGTGGCTGTGTAGCAGTGAGACTCGATAATTTCCACTTTACTTAATAGTATTCCTTATCTTTTCTAAAATTTATTTGGAAAAAAATTAGGTAATGCAAAGGTCTCATAAAGTCATAGGTAATAAATAATTAGCTGGCACTACAACCGATGATCGGTCTTGGCCGCCTCCACAAAACTTCGCCAGTCACTTCTGCTATGCGCGCGCTGGCGCCAGTTGATAAGGCCAAGTGCAGTCAGGTTGCCCTGCACCTGGTCTTTCCAACGGAGATTAGGACGTACCCTTCTGCGTGTTCCTCCACCGTGGTTCGAATAAAACACCCTTCTAGCCGGAGCGCTTTCTTCCATTCGCTCAACATGACCCAGCCAGCGAAGCCGCTGGAGTTTTATACGCTTGACTCTGCCAGTGTCGGCGTACAGCTCATTCAGCTCATCGTTCCATCTTATTCGAAACACGTCGTCCACGCATACTGGACCGTAGATCTTACGGAGTATCTTCCTCTCGAACGCTCCTAAAAGCCAACAGCCTCTCATCATTGATTGTCAATGTCCACGTCTCTGCGCCATACATTAGGACGGGAAGGATGAGGGACTTATAGAGCGTTATTTTAGTAGTAACACCTGTTGGCAAGAGTTAGTCTCCGCTTGATCTCAAGGCTGACATTATTGTTGGTGTTTATGCTGGATCCTAGATATACGATATCCTGATATCCGATATGCTGGATACTTCAAAAGTATAGTTGTCAACAGTGACATTTTGTCCAAGCCGTGACTCTTTGTTTGTTTACACAAGGTATTTCGTTTTGTCCTCGTTTACCACTAGACCTCGTTCACTCGACGAGACTCCCTTTCCAGGTTGGAGAATGATGCATTGACTGCTCGAACGTTTTTGCAAATGATGTCAATAGCATCAGCGTATGCTAACAGCATGACACTCTTGTAAAAGATAGTGCCAGAGATGCCCATGTTCGCAAGCTCGAATTATTTTCTCCAGCATAAGGTTAAAGAAGTCGCACGATAGGGAGTCACCTTGTCTGAAACCTCTTTTGGTATCAAATGATGCGGAGAGGTCTGTCCCAATTTTCACTGCGCTGGTGGTGTTGGTCAGTGTCATTTTGCAAAGACGAATGAGCTTGGCAGGGATACCAAAATCAGACATTGCGGCGTACAAGTGATCCCTAATCGTGCTGTCGAAGGCGGGTTTATAATCGACAAATAGATGATGGGTGTCGATCTGTTTTTCTCGGGTCTTTTCCAGGATTTGGCGTAGTGTGAATATCTGGTCGATGGTGGATTTACCAGGTCTGAAGCCTGAAGCCACATTGACAAGGTTCAACTAGTTTGTTGACGATGGGCTTCAGTCTTTCGCACAGTACGCTCGATTGAACCTTATATGCAATATTAAGAAAGCTTATCCCACGGTAGTTGGCGCAGATCGTGGAATCACCTTTCTTATGGATTGGGCAGAGTACGCTGAGATTCCAATCACTTGGCTTGCTTTCATCTGACCATATTCTGCATAGAAGCTCATGCATGCGTTTTTTGAGCTCTTCGCCTCCGATCTTAAACAACACAGCAGGCAGGCCATCTGCACCTGCAGCCTTATTGTTTTTCAGCCGAGCAATGTTTGTTAAGACCTCCTCATAGTCAGGCGGCGCTACTTCAACGCCGTGATTGGGGTTTCCAGAGTAGATTCCGCAGTGGCGGGATTATTGCCGTCATCGCCATTAAGCAGCTGCGAAAAGTGCTCCCTCCATAATCTCATTATGCCCTGGATATCTGTCACCAGATTTCCGTCTTCATCCTTGCAGGAAGAGGCCCCGATCTTCAAACCAAGAGTCAGGCGTCTTATTCTTTCAAAGAATTTTCGGACCTCGTTCCTGTCCCGCAACAGGGGAATGCTTACTCGGATTGTTTTTCTAGGGCCGATAACTCGAAATAGAATAGGGAAACATTTGAAGATAGGTATACCTTGGGAAAGAGGGAAGTCAAGCCTAGTGAAGTCAGCTACAATTTGGATTGGACTTGTGAGAAAAAAGTTACATTCCATTTACCGAAATGACTCGAAATGGACTTTTCGAATTTTGGCCTTTAAGTTACCGCACCACAAAAAAACATTGAAATTGTAAGAAAAAATATCAATGAAATATGCCAAATTCGTTAAATTTATGCTATCTTATCGAAGGGCAGCCAGAGTCATTTGACATTTATTTGGTTAAAAATAAACATATTTAAATGGAAAATTCATTAATCGCTTCATTCATCACCGGGATCGTAATTCGGGCAAAACATAGAATGTGTTTATTTTCTCAATCCGAGTGGCGTGGATAAATTGTTAACAGCTGTGGCATCGGTCTCATTTCTTGGCTGTAATTTTGAATGGCACTTGTTTACAGCGAACGAGGCAAAACTCTCAGCTATGTCCTCACTTGATGATTGCCGCTTCTTCTCTAGCAGTTGTGGCGGCGCTTTTGCTTTTGCTAGTAATTTGCGTTTGCTTGTAGATGAATGTTGTTTGTGTTTTTCTGCGGCAAGTTCTTGCTGAGCTTTTGCAGCATCTCGCTTCTCTTGTTGTTGTCGGAGAAAATACAAAAAAAGCTGGAAAAAATTTTATGCGACGCCCTACAGAAGTTTACTTTTTCAGAACGTTTGCGTTTTGGGTTTTCAGGTTTTCAGGTAAGGTTTAGTAATCTTCTAAAAACCAGAACCCATCGCAGATATTGCAGGCGTGGCCGAAGGCATTTGTAACGAACATGTTTTGAAGTTGTTTATGTGCAAGGATTTATGCAAAGGATAAGCCTCATTTAGTTCAGTTTGATGATATCGATTTTTGTTTGAAATTTAAAATTTTTGTTTGTGATGTTAAATTTTACCTGGAACTGATGAGCAGTGCCCTCTATCATTAGAGTTTGATTTAATCTCAGCACCTTCTATCAATCGAGTATGAATCATAAGTGAATAAGCGCCCCCCTATTGATTGATAAAGCCTGCATAGTGGATGCATATGTGATGCCCATCATTTACCTATGCATCCTCTTTTTAGCGCTACTTGATTGATAGAGAGCGCTGCCTTTCAATTCCGTGACAATTTCTGTTTTGACACGATCATCTTTTATCCCCTCGTAAATATGATATAATATAAAAAAGATTTTTGCCCAATCGCGATTAAATTCTTAAAATTTTGTTTAAAACGAAGAAGTACACGTACTTAATTTAATTAATTTTTTCAAAAAATTTCATCAATTTCCAGGACCAAATAAAACATACACTCTTATCTTGTCACTTGTTATCTTGGAATATCACACGTCCGAACGACTAAGATGCATTACGTTTTTCCGCCAAATGACTAGAAGTTAAAGTTAACGGCGATTCTTGTTTTGTGTCGGTGGTACAGTGCTGCCACCTGCGGAACATAGTTAAACCAGGCTACGGCAACTTACAAACCTCCCCCCTGCAATAAAATAATTACTTCTTAGTTCTGAAAATATGCAACAAAATGAGTAACAAGAAACAGCTGATTTCTGCAATGATTTACATTGCAGAATTGTATTGATCCTATAGCATTTTGGTATAGAGGTCAACAACAAGATTTTTACAACAATTGTAAAACTGCATGATAAGTACTAATGAATGACAGGACAGTTTATGAGGCCATATGAATCACAGGAGAGTTCATGTTAATGAGATACCCGACATGACAATATTTCACGTAAGCCAATAACCAAGAACAATATTGGTGCGTAACCCATTCTAGATAAACGAGTTAGCGCTGATAAATATGATTTGAGTAGAGAGAGTAGAAACAGCAGGAGATCTGTCATAGATAAAATCTTACCTGCCTACGACACTTTAAACTTGGGGTCTTCAGTTCACATGTAATTATCTCAAGCTAAGTAAAAGTAATCTCAGCGTGATTGGTAATTTTCAGGGCAGAATAGAAACGAAACTTACACGCTAAGGCTTAGAAGAAGGTTGATAATGTTGTTTTTGGCTAAAAGTTAATGACTACGCTGCAAAACACTCACTCACTGGAAAGACAAATACTTGGGATATGATTAGCCATTAGCAAGGTGCTCCAGCACAGCATCCTCTTTCAGTATTAATATACAGGGGCATACTTTGTTGCAAGTCATTTATTGGATAGTGATATTGAAAGTATGGCGCTGAGATTTTACATACAACTTGAAGCAACATAAAGTTAAATAATGAATCTAATGCATAGTTAATATTTATTTAGCAAAACTTAACGAAAATAAATCAAAGCTGCAATAAGTCATGCATAGCAAATAAAAACTCATTTACTTACTTACTTACTTAATTAACTGGCACTACAACCGATGATCGGTTTTTGCCGCCTCTATAAAGCTTCGCCAGTCGCCTCTGCTATGCGCGTGCTGGCGCCAGTTGATAAGGCCACGTGCAGTCAGGTTGCCCTGCACCTGGTCTTTCGAACGGAGATTTGGACGTCCCCTTCTGCGTGTTCCTCTACCGAGGTTCGAATAAAACACCCTTCTAGCCGGAGCGCTTTCTTCCATTCGCTCAACATAACCCAGCCAGCGAAGCCGCCAGATTTTTATACGCTTGACTATGTCAGTGTCGTCGTACAGCTCATACAGCTCATCCTTCCATCTTATTCGATACACGTCGTCCACGAATACTGGACCGAAGATCTTACGGAGTATCTTCCTGTCGAACGCTCCTAACAGCCAACAGCCTCTCATCATTGATGGTCAATGTCCACGTCTCTGCGCCATACATTAAGGATAAGGGAAGGATGAGGAACTTATAGAGCGTTATTTTCATCGGTCGAGAGAGGGCAATTGAGAAGTAGAATTGACTACTGAGCCCGTAGCAACACCTGTTGGCAAGAGTTAGTCTCCGCTTGAACTCTTCTACATTTGCATTTTCAACTTTCTAAGGTTTACGAATACTTTCATGGAAAGGAAAATGTTTCTCCTTGAGTGTAACTGCAACACTTCACTTCACTCCAGTGGTCAGCACTTATTTTTGTCTTTGCTAAAATTTCCTTTATTTATGAACTATTCTTCCAGCTTCTAAGCTGCTTTACGGTATATTTTTTTATATAAATACTTCATTTTCATTTACATTTTTCTTTCTTTCTCTGTTTACTCCTTTTTTTAAACAATTTTTTTTTTTCTTTATAATTTCTTTTGTTTTGCTTAAGTCCATCAGTTACTTATATAACAATAATTATAATTTTTCATTTAATCTGCCGGAACGAAAAACGCCAACAACAACAAAAATATTCACTTCACCCCTACCTCACTTCACCTACCACGATTTTTGTTTTTTTTTTTACAATAACTTAATATTTCTTTTTTCGACTTTCCAATTGAAAATTAAAGTAAAAGTTTGAAAACAAAAATTTTAAAAAGATTTGAAATAAATTAAACCCAGAAAAAAAAAGAAATCTATTTGAATGATTAAATAAAAGAAGAGGGCGAGTAAAGAGACGAGGTATGAGGAAGGGAATTGTCCTCGCTCAGATAGTCCTTCGTAGGAAATAATTTTTGTGCTCCGCTGTGGTATTTAGTGGACAGAAATACGCGCCGCTTCAGCTGAAATTATTTGTGCATGAAAACCGATAAGGGAAGGAAGAGTTTTATTCGTATTTTTCTCTACTTTCTTTTTTTCGTTTCTTACGGCTTAAGGCTTTCTCAAATTTTAAAAATCTGTTTTTTCTTTGTATAATTTACATGAAAGTTAGTTTTGCGTTAAACTATTTAAATTAAATGAATTTTGCAAGAAAATATATTTGAATAAAGGCTAATTGGCAAGCTTAAAATGTCCTCCATATATGTATGTATATATCACTCGTTTTCTGCAAGACCGTCATAACTCAAAAAACATAAATTCTGAGAAAATCACATTTATACTTTTCAATTTACATAAGTATCACTCACTCAATACAATTGCTAACGAGAAATACTCTTTTCACGTGAAAAGTTCATAAGATACTGTTATGATTTTTTTACACAACTTAAATCACTAAATAACAGTTATTTCCGTACCATATACTTAACATAGAATTTTTTTTATTTATGACTATCTTACAGCAAAGGGCTCGCTCGACTTCAATTATATCAAACCGTTTCATAAAAAATATCAATCCCAGCCTTTTGAAATTTGCACGTAGGTGAGACACCCCCACACCTTCCCCCTCAAAACAGTTCCCCTCATCGAGATCGAAGCCTAGCCAAATGAACAAGAAATTATGAACTTGATGCAACGAGCTGTTGCTAAATGATGAGGTGAAATCATACTTCAGCAGATGTCTAGGCTCATGATATTTTTTTTCCAGTACCAAAGAAGCAACCTTTTTTTTGTCGTGATAGTTGATGGTCTTCTGGATCGGTATAAAGCCAAACGATTTTGATAAACACTTGCCAGTGTGTAAATCTCTACAAAATCTTTATTTCCTGGATAGGGCAACAATAACCAGCTATGTAACTTGAGGTCATTTCTAAATGAGCATACAGATAGTAGAGAATTATCGAAGACAGCATTGGAAGATATGTAGGATGAGCGAATGGGTATTTTGTTTACACGGTAGAGATTACAGTGATTGCTGTCTTGTCTTCGAGCCGATGATGAATAGCAAAATCAATTAATTTTCATCGAGTATACTCGAAGACCAGCTTTCTTTGAGATTTGTTTGTCGCGAAATGTCCTGCTGGGTGCGAGTATGCTCCACCGTTTAAACGACCCTTAAGACCCAAGAGAACGCTTACAGATTCCGGCCGAACCATTTAACTAACCAGCCAGTCAAGGAGTAAGAGTGGGTCGGTATCTTTCCAGAGAGGACTATTGATCCACAACTTGTATGGTTAATTTAGCGATCGCTTTCTCTGGCGAAGTATCGTTTGATGGTGTGGTGAGCTAAGGGTATTTCAGAAGAAGAACAGCCGTGGTATCCATGATTGCGTCTGGCCCAGATAAGGAATACCCAGATGGAAGAATGTCGGAGTTCATGAAAATGGCGATAATCCATTCGATTTTCTAACCTTCTCGTATCAGAACTTTAGAGAGAGAGAGTTTAAACAATTCCATGATGGAAATCGCCGCTGTTAGAGGCGATAGTGATTGAGTAAGTAGTTCCGATAAACCTTTATTCTCCAAGATTTAGTGTGAAATTTCCTATTATAATTTCAACATGCAAAAGTTAGTAATGACTTGAAAATTAAATAGATTAATCTAATATTACATACTTGTAATTCTATAAACAAAGAACATCTGCTAGATTACACAAAAGTTGTAGAGGCAAGTAAACAAAAACAAAAATTCCTCTTGAGTTTAATATTTACTATTCTAAACCAAATTCACAAACAAAACAAAAATCGATTTATTATTCTCAATGCTTCATTTATGATAAGAACAAATAAACCTGCAGAAAACATTTTAACTGTACCCCAGAGTCTCATTACGATTATATGGTGAAAACTCTGTGAGGGTGTAAAATCGCATTAAGAAAATACATCAAAAATATTTAACACGTTCTGGATTAATTCATAGTTTTTTGGTGAAGGAAAACATAAGTATAAAGCAGAAAAAATATCTCCACCGAAAATATAATTACAAATAGTTAGTAATAATCTACACAAATGCCTAAAGCAGCAACAACAAAAGGATACCGATTTATTTTGAAAATGGTCACAAGTCACAGATCACATAATGTTGTAATTTAATCATCACAGGAGCCTCTGCCTACTAGCAGGCTAAGTATTTGATTTAAATTAAATTCTTCTTGCAACTTGAAATGGAAATATCTTTGTTGGTTGTAAGTAATATTTTGTTAGTACTTCTTCTGAAGCATCTCTTAATTACGCATTATTTCCATCAAGCATAGCAGCGGCATATGTTAGACTTAAGACTTTGTTATTGGTTGTTGGTAGAAAAGTTAAACTCTGATTTTGGGTTAATTTAATTCTGCATTTGACGTGTGCGTTCGCTTTTTATTCCTTTTATTTGTGATCTATTTTATTTTTTCCTTTACTTATCTTTTGATTTTATAATTTTCTACCAAGTTGTTCTCGGTGATGAGGAATTTGCATATTGGGGAAAGAAACAGAAAAACATAAAAAGAGTAAAGGTGTGCTTGTTTGCTGACTTTAAAATTGCATCAGGTAGTACTAATGCAGTGGCGTGATATTTCATTTTGATGTATTCATTGTTCATCGTAGAGTGGACCAAAGGAGCAGGTGTGCTTTGTCGGCAATGTCTTTATAGACCTTCGTGATTTAACTCTCCAGGTAGCTGTTTTATTTGACTCTTTATTGTCTAAAGGTGTTGGGCTGATATACTTATTTACTTCTATGCAATTAGCACTTCCGTGCGTACTAAGCTGCGTGCAGTTAATTTGGCTTACTGGTGCAATAGGGATTTCTTAGGCCTTTACGGAAGATCCATGGTGGAGGCGGTGTATAATTCTTTCACAGCTTTATTCGATTGGCTGACATTAAGCATTTTGCTCTCTTCCGAATGGCCTAAGTAGTTTGCTTGCCTCTCAACCACTTAAGTAATGTTGATGAGTTTTTGTTCATGTGGGGGCTGCGTATTTTATGTTCAACATTCTAATCGCTTTTTAAATATATCATCCCATAGGCAAACATGAATATGAATATTCAGTCCCGGTTCGAACTGTCTTTTCCCAGTACTTGCCATTTTCCCTTTCTTCTTTCCCTTATTCTCCCAAGTTTTCTTTCTTCTATTTCTTTTCTCCCCCCTTTGACTAAGTTCTTTTTCATCTGCCTCTTTTAAATATCATATTTTTCTTATTTCCTTCTTCCCTGTTCGTTATTTTTCCAACTTATTTTTTGTTCTTCCTCTTCCACTCTATTTTCTTCTACTTGCTTTTCTTCTTTTTTATCTTCATCTTTCCTTCTTTTCTCTTTCGTCTCTTCTTTTCCCTCTTTCATCTTTTCATATTTCACTTTCCTTATTTTCTCTTCTCTTCTTTTCCACTGTTCCACTTTCCTTTTTCTCAACTTCCTTTTCCTAAAACCTTTTAACACCACCACCCCTTTTAGTATTTGTTGTTTTCTCTTGCCTTCCTTCCTTCCTTCCATTATATTTTTACTTTTCGTTCTTCAATTAAATCCTTCTTTCTACTTTCTTAAATTATATTATTTCTCTCTTCTTTTTCATTTTATTCTCTTCCAACTTTCTTCTCATTTGTATTCTTATTATTGCTTTTTCGTTACCTTTTGCTACTTTATTCTTTTTCCGTTCTCACAGACAATGGCGTTCTCTGTAAAAATTTTATAGAGAATATTGCCAAATAACAAATATGTAGAAGTCGAGTAGTTAGTTACCTTCACTGCTCAAAAATCTTTCGCAATCAGTTTTTTCTGCTTTGTCATCCTTTTCGAGTATCATCCCTTCTCTATTTCCCTTTCCTCCAACTCTTCCTCTTACTTGCAGTTAAAATGAAAGACAAAAATCACTAGCGCAAAAATAAATTCAAACAACCAATGTGAAGAGACAACAGCGCCATCAAGTAACACGTTAAAGTTTGCAAATAAAACCAACAACAACAATTTGCTGTTAAAAATATAACGGAACAATAGAAAAATAAAACAACCAGAGTAAATGTTTATAAGTGTGTATTGTAGGTGGCTGAAAAAAGAAGAGTATAAAATAAAATTATGCGTGCCAAGAGAGGAAAGCAGAAGAGCAAAGGTGACAAGAACGGAAAGAACGGCAACAACAACACACAAAGTGCACTACATCCATGCACACAAAACAGAAAGCAAAGAGTGCCCATTGAACTGAAAAATAGTTTATGTTTATATGTGTTCTTCCTTTAATATTTAAGTACATATGAACGAGTAAATGAATGAACAAGCGTGCAAGTGGTCGCATTCTAGTCGAAAGGGGCACGGTGTGTGATATATAGTACACGCAAGCTGATCGGCATACGCGAGAACACATCCAATTTTTCTATGAAGCAGAATAGATAGATAAGAACGTATTAAATGTTAGCTGAAGCGAGCGTTGTGCATGTGCAATAGACAAAAAAGAAGAGAAGAGAAAGGTGCAGCAGTAGCTGTGGCGCAGCAACTAAGAGCGCAACGAGAGTGTGAGAAAAAAAAAACAGGAAAATTAGAAGGAAAGAAGCACAATACAGGAATGTAGAGGAGCTACCACACACTATAGCAAATGAGAGGAGTGAGTGAGTAACTTTCGCTGCGGCTGTTGTTGTTGTTGTTGTTGCTGCGACTGCTGCGACATATGAATATGCAAATGTTCTCTATTCACAGGCATGAAAACGGAAAGAGCTGAATACACGTGTATGTGTGTGTGTGTATGCTATCACTATGAGGGTAGTGAGGGTGCAATTTTGAGAACAAAACAAACGCACACCTACACACTTACACACAAAAAACTAAATAAATAAAAGCAGCAGGAGAAGAAGCCGCAATAGCTTAATATCTCATGAGAATGAGCAAACATTTAATCACTGATATTAAGCACAACACAACCAGAACTGATGGCATCAAAAATGATTGAATCTCAGTATTGGTAGTGGCACTGACGCTGCGTCATGCTGTGTAAGTGGGTGTGTATTTACTGCTTCTGCTACTAAATACAACTGCTGTTGGTGGTCTTGTATGGATGTTTCTCTAGTCATCATGTTGTGCCAATACAGTCTGTTGCCGTTGTTGTTTTCTAGTGTTTGAGTGGATTTGCTTGCCGTTTTTCTTTTTTCTTCGTTTACTTCTGCTGCTGCTGCTGCTCTACCGTTACTACTACTAATACACTCTGTCTGCTTACAGTCAGCTGTTGCAGTGCATTCATTTGAGCGATGACGACAACGGCAACAGCGATCCATAGCTAACAGCAGTCAACGTCAGCGTCAACGCTGCCTGTCTGCCAGCTGCTGTTGACTTCGCCGCAAAATGGATGATGTCGATGTGTTGCGTTGCGTTACGAAAAGAAGAAAACGCGCCTGTGGCTCCTCTATTGGCATGCGGTAGGTAGCTGCGGCAATCACATTCAGTCGAACGCTAGAGACGAACGTGAGCAGTTTCAATATCAAAAAAATTCGCATGCGAACAAAAAAGCAAGAAAGCAAGCAAAAAAAAACAAAAAAAGAAATAAATAATAAAATCAAAAAATATATATAAAAAAAGAAGAAAAACATAATAATATATATTATTAAGAAATTCGAATTGTGTGTTTGTTGCCAGCTCGTCCCTATGGTTTTCTTCACTTCGCTTTGTCAGTGTCAGCAACAGTAGAGCAAAAGCAGCAACAACAACAGCAACGCCAACAGCAAACTGCAAAAACAGCATCTACATCCACAACACATCCTTAAACATGGTCTCCTTCTTCAGTTTTGGTTCTGTCAATAAACACACACACAAATATACACACACAATCGGTGTATTTGCCTGTTGGTTGCGAGTGTGTGCGCGCGAAGGGCACGTTGGCGGGGTGTGTGTGTGTGTGTGCGCGCTTGATTTTGGCGGTGGTATGAGCGGTATTAAACTTTTTTCTGGTTTTTAGTATATTTTGTCATACCAAAGAGCAATTACAACAAACACGACAAGCAACAGCAAAAGCAAAAGTAACCATAATCAAAATGCCAACTGATGTAGCCAGCCAGCAGCAGCCTGGTGTGTGGGTGGAACATTCGCAGGTGATACTGACTGACCGGCTAAGCTCACCCACACAAAACTGAATCGATGACTGTCGATTTGCCCGACTTCTGTCGTTGTCGTTATTGTCACAGTTGTTGTCGCTGTTGTCGTCAGCGAGTGTGGCGCCATGACAATTCTTCTTACATATTTTGGCACAAATACCACACGTGGATGTTGGCCATATAATTGGTGCTTCCTTTGCTTCTTGTTGCCAATGATGTTGCTGTTTCACTTTTACATGTTGTTGTTGTTGCTGGTGATTTTGCCTTCACCTGCTGCTGCTATTACGTTATTGTGACTGCTCGTGCTGCCACTGCCGCTGCTGGTGCTGCTGCTGTTTCTGTTGTTGACATTCATTTATTTATTCATTCATCCTTTCATTCGTTTGGTTCTTTTTCCTCACCCGGATTATTGTGAATAATAATTGAATTCTTTTTTCTTTGCTCTCTCTTCTCTCTCTCCGCTTGCCGCCGCATGTAATTGGAAAAAATTGTTATTTTGGTTTATTGAAGTGTGAAAATTGAGATTTGTCTCAATGTCGTCAAATGGCAACAAATGCAAAAACGCTAACAGCAGTTCCTACAACAACAACAACAACAACAACAACAACAACAACAAATAGAAATTAACAATCAAACAAAAAAAGAAATCAATAAATTACAAAGGAGCAAATCACAAGTGATGGAAAAAAAAACAATCAAAAATTAATAGAAGTAATAAAATAATTTGGAATTTCGATTTCTCTAGTGAGTGAATTAAAAATACAACAACAAAGTATAAAAAAAAGTCAAACATATTGGCGACATATTAAAGAAATACATATATATAAGTATATAATATAATAATTACACTGTGCTAAGCATTTATTTATTTCTTTGTCGCATCGGTATTGACTCGTATTCGGTACTCGTATAAGAGGAAGTGCTGCTACTTGAGACTGAGTTTGGAATGAGTAAAATTTAATAAACAATAGAAAGAATTAACAGATCTCTGTAAATTAAGACTTATTGAAATTTAATAAAAAATTATTTTTGCAATTCTTGAAAACATTGATTGTGAAAACTATCAAATTTTACTTAAATCTGGAAATAATTTTTTATTGTGTTCCATTGCAAATTTGAAAATTCCATTTGAAATCCAAACAATAACTTTATCAAGCCGAAATTTAACGGTCTTATCGATAACTTTGTAAAATCATTTTGTGAAAATCACCTGTCCTCTTGCTCCGTCACCAGTCAGTCCATCAGTTTCCGCCTTTTATGTATGTAGTTTATTCAAACTTTCGTTCATACTTTTGAGTTTGATTAATTACCAAATATCGAAGATTTTGGAAATCAGATTTACAACAAATTCTAAACAAAGACGAAGAAAAGGTATAGTACCTTTCTTGCAAAGTTTAAGAATCAAACGGGGAAGGTTGGAAATCTTTTTCTTTTTCTTTTTCTTTTTCTTTTTCTTTTTCTTTTTCTTTTTCTTCTTCTTCTTCTTCTTCTTCCCCTTATTCTTCTTCTTTTAATGACACAAACAGCCCTTGGATGGCCTAGGCCGAGGTTTTCGCATCCACTCATATCATGTGTGTTATATTTGTACATGAATGGAAGAGACCTACAGTTTTAATGCTGTATCCGAACGGCGCAGTGAAAAACTTATCTTAAGCAATTTTTACTCTTGTAGGGTTGACATTGCCTGCCAAAAGGTGGTCCGTTTAGAACAACTGTTTTTTGTACTTTTTGATTTTGCCTGAGGCCGAGATTTCAACCCGGACACTAACCACTTTGTTAGATTCCATAATTAATAAAAAAAAAAAAATCGACGGAATGCTTAAATATTTGACAATAATATTGGCAATACCAATTTCTTTTCACATAGAAAAAATGTTATATAAATCGTTGTCCAGAAGACAAGACAAATAAAATAAATAAAATAATTTTCCAATTTGCTTAATCTCCCAAACAAAAATGTTTAACTTTCCATAACCAAAAAGTTTTTCTTAGACAAAAAAATTTAATAACTTCAAAACAAAAACTTTATTATTCAAAACCTTTTTCTCTTTCAAAAGTTCCATCGTTGGCCAAGTTGTATCCTGAAGTGCAACAACTTACCTGACCTGATCTAAGAAAAAAAATTTAAGAACTTCAAAACAAAAACTTTATTATTTCAAAACCTTTTTCTCTTTCAAAAGTTCCATCTTTGGCCCAGTTGTATCCTGACGTGCAACAACTTACCTGACCTGATCTAAGAAAAAAAACTTAAGAACTTCAAAACAAAAACTTTATTATTTCAAAACCTCTTTCTCTTTCAAAAGTACCATCTTCGGCCCAGTTGTATCCTGAAGTGCAACAACTAACCTGACCTGATCTAAGAAAAAAAACTTAAGAACTTCAAAACAAAAACTTTATTATTTCAAAACCTTTTCCTCTTTCAAAAGTTCCATCTTTGGCCAAGTTGTATCCTGAAGTGCAACAACTTACCTGACCTGATCTAAGAAAAAAAATTTAAGAACTTCAAAACAAAAACTTTATTATTTCAAAACCTTTTTCACTTTCAAAAGTTCCATCTTTGGCCCAGTTGTATCCTGAAGTGCAACAACTTACCTGACCTGATCTAAGAAATTTCAATCAGTTCTTTACCAGTCAAATTTCGTATGTGAACAAACTAAGTATTTTCTTCTCTCATAAAAACTCTCGTAAAAACTCTCTTGAGTTCAACTTATTTTGAGTACGAATGATCTCTATTTCCTACAATGCGAGGTGAATTTTTATCAGCAGTACAACAAAATTCACCAGGGCAACAGCAACAGAGCTTTGTTATTGCGGTCATAATGGGGTCATAATTAGAAGGTCAAAATCAGCTGTTCACCACAAAAAAAGAAGAGGAGCGTGTTGCTAGTAACACTTTACTTTACTTACTTACTTTTAATGGCACAACAACCCGTGGAGGGCCTAGGCCGAGCTTTTCGTTGCTAGTAACACTACCATATTAAATTCGCCTTGCTACAAGGTTCACATATCGCTCGTTTGCATATAACAGTCAAGTTAAGTATACAGAAATAACCGTTATTAAGTGATTTATGTTGTGGAAAAAAAACATATCTGTTCCTTATGAACTCTTCACTTGAGAAGATTAATTGTCGTCATTAATTGTATGTGGTCGCTGTGGTGTAGTGGTAGTGCGTTGGACTGCTACGCAGAGTATCCGGGGTTCGAATCTCGGCACAGGCAAAATCAAAAAGTAGAAAAATAATTTTTCTCCACGGCACCACCTCTTGGCAGTCAATGGCAAACCTACAAGAGTAAAAATTGCTATGAAAAGCATTTCCCTTCCATTCATGTACAAATATAACACGCACAACATGAGTGGATGCGAAAAGCTCGGCCTAGGCCCTCCATGGGCTGTTGTGCCATTAAAAGTAAGTAAAGTAATTATATGGAGTGGTAGTTAATTTAAAACTATGAATGCGTTTTTCTCGAAATTTATGTTTTTTGAGTTATGACGGTCTTGCAACTAGCGATATGTATAGTAGATCAATTTCGCTATAGATGAAAAGGAAAGTTCAAAACTGTTGCATTTGTTCTGGTTAATTTTTTGTTTAGTTCCGCCCTGAAATCCTTTCTTCTATTCTCTACCTTTGACTGGTAAAAAATTTTTTCTGCATCTTAAAATTCTTTAGACTATAAACTTTGAATGAATTACCAGCATAACATTTTAATATAAATGCAATGGCAACACACAATGCAATGCTAATGCAAGTGGACAATTGATGAAAATTGCCATCACTAATAAAACCTCAGTGATAAATTGAAATACAAATGGAAATCTGGAAATGATCAAGAAATTACCCCAGGTGAATCTTTCGGCTAAAAGACAAAATAAATTGTATTAATTCTGCGTGATTTATTCAGAAGTTTGTGTAACATTTAGGAGGAATTAACAGAAAAAGGAGGGACAACGAAGGACATCACGTCCGTTGAAAAACTGCAAGCCACAATTGAATATATCAATTAAAGTTCACAGCAATAGCACAATGAACGAATATTACACTTCTGCCAATAGCAACATTGTCAGCCAGACGATCGACACTGATTACAGCGAAATGTTGCCGGATTTCAATAACTTAACAGCGCTCTCCTTTGCAAACGTGACAGCTAATGACAGCATTTACTCAGTACAGCCGCCGCCCTTCGATGACATCAATTTGGGTGATTTTCTGCGTGACATGCAAAAGCTGGTTGCGATCATTGTACCAATTTGCTTTGGCATCATCGCGCTGAC
The DNA here is from genome assembly GCA_958295655.1 of Palloptera scutellata. Taxonomy (NCBI): domain Eukaryota; kingdom Metazoa; phylum Arthropoda; class Insecta; order Diptera; family Pallopteridae; genus Palloptera; species Palloptera scutellata. The sequence goes on from OY282450.1 coordinate 48,861,621, forward strand.
CGGCTTCTTCGGCAATGTCCTGGTCATCTTGGTGGTGCTCTTCAATCAACAAATGCATTCCACAACGAATTTATTAATTGTTAATTTGGCGGTGGCCGACCTGTTGTTTGTGGTCTTCTGTGTTCCCTTTACCGCATTCGACTACATCACCTTCTATTGGCCTTTCGGCGATGTCTGGTGTCGCTCGGTGCAGTATCTGATTGTGGTGACAGCATTCGCCAGTATCTACACGTTGGTGCTAATGTCGGTGGATCGGTTTTTGGCAGTGGTGCATCCGATACGCTCCCGCATGCTGCGCACTGAGAATATAACGAAGATTGCCATCGCAACGCTGTGGGCAGTAATATTGACGATAACGATACCGGTATCGCTGTCACATGGTGTAGAGGTGAGTTCAATACAGTTTTCTTCTTTTGCCCACATTAATTTTCGAAAATAAAATTTCATCTAATCTGCTTCGCAAGAAGAATCTCATGTTCAGCTTACACAGGTTTTACTGTTTCTCGTGGTTTTTTTGTTTTTCTGTTGGGATTTTTAATTTTCCTTTGTTATTTTAAACTATTGAAAATCATAAAAATTTTTAAATATTTTTAAATTGCAAACAAACTGAGCAATTCACTATCACACTTCGTTCCCATCTCCACGTTTCCCTCAGTTCCATTAAGTTTTTCCTATATTTTTCGCTTGTATACAAACTAATTTATGAAATAAAACAGCATCCGAGAAAAAACATAATTCGAAGCATCTCAATTTGTCTGCTTTAAAATTTTTTAGCGTATTTCTCCACAAAACACAGTCACGATTTGCTTCTTCTTATTCTTACATACTTTCTCTCTCTCACTCTCACTTTTTGTCTTCTTCCTCTAGTTCCTCGTATATGTGATGGGGTCAGTGTGAATAGTAAATTCCCCAATTTATTGCTTTCCATCATCGACACCTCGTGCAGCAATTTTCAAGACGCCCACATTTTGATGTTCGATATTTTCTTTGTTATTTTTTTACTAGCTGTTGTTGTTGCTATTGACTGTTGGTTGTTAGTATGTATGTGTTTTGAGCTCCTTCCAATATTGTTTTTTTTTTTGTTGCGTTTGCTAATTTTACATGAATTAAATTTAAATATTGTATTTATGCGAACGCGCTTTTATTACAAACACAAGGCATTGATGATAATAATGAAAATGAAAATAATGATGATAGTGAATTTTTGCACATCACTAATGATACAAATGTATCAAAATTATTTTCGGAGGTGAAATATGTCATGGTTTGCACTCGAAGGAAATTGTTAGCATTAATTGGTAATACTTGCGTTAATTTAGTTGGCTGTGAGGTTGAGCCTATTCTGATAAGTATCCTCTTACCTGCACTTCGATCTGCTACTCCAGACTACCTCTGTTGCCTTCCTACAGAAACGTAATCTTTGACTAGGGAAAGAAACTAAGTTGTACGCACCACACTACTTTGGCATGATTCGGCATTTCCCATTATCAGAAACTGCGGCAACAATAATGTGAAGAATTCGACGTCCAAAAACATCAGGAATTTTTTCAATCACCGGTTGGCATTGCCACGTGATAGCGCCACACATTTCGCCAGATCGAATGAGAGTTTTGGAGAACGTTTCATTGAGATGAGCTTCTATAACGAGTAACCTTTCATTTCAGACGCCAAAGTTGTTCGACTTCATTTCACCCATCTGTTCCCATTAGCACTCCGACTTTGAACTGAAATTATTCTATCCAGGCGATGAACTCTTTTAAAAAACCGAAAAATAAAAAATTCCATTTATCACCGTGGGAAAAGTGTGGATGTACTGTGTGATTATTTGAGAGTGATCATCGATCTGAGCATGATATCTTGTACAAGGTGGCGCAAAAGTAATCACCCGATATCCTAAGGCTATAACTTGTGAATAATGTTTATTTGGATCTTTAAATTTTTTTCTGTTAAGTCTATTAATATTTTTGGCATTATTTTAGAGCATTGTCCATCTCTTTTCACAATACTTCAGGCAATAACTTTGCAATTTCTTCTTTAATGTTCACTTTTAGAGCTGCCAAGGCCTGTGGTTTGTTCACATGAAGGCAAGACTTCAAATAATCCCAAAGAAAGAAGTCTTGAGCGATTTTGCGGGCCTAGGCAAATCACCAAAATGAGTGTTGCTCTTTCTGTACTATGTACAGTTGTTCCGTTCTGCTGGAACTACATACTCTCTGTACCCAATTCATTCCGCAATAAAAGAAAATTAGGGAAATACATTTTCTTCGTAAATACCGCACCAAACCGTCTTGGCTCTTCGTGCATTATTTAACGATTTTCGGTGTGCATGAAGTGTAACTTTAGCTTTTAAACATATACGCATAGGTGGAAGATTTTCAACCAAAATTCATAGACGAATTTATCCCGGGTTCTTGATTAGTACAACGCTCCATGACTTGTTGGCGTGTATTTTACTGCTGCATTATTCACAAATGCCAAAACGTCACGATGACAGATGACGCCATTACGCACAAATAAGAGTATCTTCCAAGGTGCTTTCTTTTGCGCCACCTTGTATGCGAAAATAATAGAGCTTAAAGTCTTCAATGTGTGTGTGGTCGCTGTGGTGTAGTTGGTAGTGAGTTGAGATGCTAAGTATCCGAGATGCAGATCCCGGCACTGGCAAAATCAAAAAAGTAGAAAAATAATTTTTCTACACAACACCCACACCCTAGGCTGGGGCAATGGCAAACCTACAAGAATAAAAATTGCCTAAGAAAACATTTTCACTTCGCCGTTCGGATTTGGCACAAAACCGTAGGTCCATTCCATTCATGTTCAAAAATATAGCACGCACAATATGAGTGAATGTGTAAAGCTCGGCCTAGGCCATCCATGGTCTGTTGTGTCACCCTTTTTTTTACCAATGACGATAAATTTATTAAAATTGGAGGTACCCAAACTATTCTCTTGACTATCGAACCTCGTAATGGCCCAGTTACACAACTAGCGACCAACTCAAATATGTACTATCCCAATACTGATGTTGCTATGGGTCAGACTAGATGCAATTCCGATTAAATTCACGTAATGGTATAATTCCGGGTTTACTTAAACGATTCGGGGACTATTCAATATTTCTCTTCCTAAACCTAAAAGTAAACTTGTTTTCTCTGAGGCCAAAATCGATGTAATTTAAATGATATTTCGTATTTCCTAACCTAAGGCTGTATTATAACCTAAGGTTGCATTTAAATTTTTTTGTTTCTGGATTGTTCACCAACAATTGTTGGAATTTTTAATTATTATAAACATACAAAATTATTTTCGCCGCTTGCATTGTTGCGGCGGTCGATCATTATAAATTATAAACACGTTGTAATTACATTACATCAATCTATCGACATCAACATTGTGGGTGCTGTAGAATTTTTTATTTTTTTTTGGTTCATATAAGTAGACCATTTGCTAGTACACTCAAAAATAAATTTGATTTAATAATCACATAAATTTTGTTATTTATAAATCGATTGCATCAACGTGTAAAGTTCATCCATTGTGTATTTACGAGTATGCAGCGTTCAAGTGTTCAAGTAAGCACATGATTTGATTTGAAAACCTCGAACTCAAGTTTAAGTAGGGCGCTGTTATTACTGGCGATTAATATTCATAGATTAGGTGAATAACTTGAAAATTAGTGTTTTTTTTTTACAAATAATTAGCTTTATTACAATACATATTCATAGTGCCCATCGGATGCTATGTAATTTTGCCATCTTTCAGGTAATTTATGGATCTCTTCACCAAAAAAAACCGACCATCTTTTGAGGCTATGAACGAAGAATATTCCAGAAAGGACATTCTGCATCGATCGAAATAAATGAAGCAAGGTCTGGTGAATACGGCGGGTGAGCCAAAACTTCCAATCAACTATTTTCCACATGATTTTTAAACGGCGTTGTCATGTTCGAAAATCACGGTCTCGCGGCTGGTCCTTTTTTGTTCACTGCTCTGTTAAAACGAATCTATTGTTATCAATACAGATCTCCCGAAAACTTCCAATCAACTATTTTCCAAATGATTTTTAAACGGCGTTGTCATGTTCGAAAATCACGGTCTCGTGCCTGGTCCTTTTTTGTTCACTGCTCTCTTAAAACGAATCTATTGTTATCAATACAGATCACCCGTAATAGTTTCACCAGGTTTTAGCAGGCAGCTCATAACAGATGATACCCTTCTGATCCCACCATTACCTTAACGCCATGAATATTCTATTTCGGCGTTGATGTTTCTATTGTTTGTTCTTTCACTTCGGGTTGTCCTAATGAATCCAAAGTAGATGCAAAAGCGACTTAAGTATTTTTTTGAAGCGCTGAAGCAGCAAAACCGCCTATCGACTTCTCTCAGCTTTAAGTCGTGTGGCACCCAATTTCCTCTTCGTTTTGAATAAACCCAAATGACTGTAAGCGCTTGGAGTAACTTTCAATGTTATTGCAAGTTCCTCTTGCGTTTGTCGCTAGTCTTCGTAGAGTAATATCTCCAATTCTTCATCCTCAAACTTTTCACTTGGCCAGAGCGTTATTTGTCTTCCGTGTCAAAATCTCTAAATCTCTCTAAAGCGCAAAGATCAGAATACGCTTTTTTTAAACAGTGGAGTATATTCACCGTAAACATCCAACAGTAATCGATAAATTTCAGCAGAACTTCCCGCAAATGCTGTTCATTTGGCACGTATGCTGATGTTATGTTGTTTACACTTTCACAAATTGATACATACTACTGTGGGCAAAAAGTAGTAAGACTTTGTTCATAATTTCAAATTTTTTTGTTCATTCTTCCAAATCTATTTCGTCCCCTTCAAAGTAATCCCCCCGGCCCCAATACACTTGTGCCAACGTTTTTTCCAATTCTCGAAGCAGTTGTTAAAGTCAATTTCCAGAATAGCCTTCAATGCGCTTAGCGATTCATGTTTAATGTCTTCAATTGACTCAAAACGGTGTCCACGAAGCGGTTTTTTGAGTTTAGAAAATATCCAAAAGTCACACGGTGCTAAGTCAGGCGAATAGGGTGGTAGGGTGGTTGCGGAACGATATCCGTTGAATTTTTGGCAAAATGGTCTCGTAAAACCAATGCAGTGATTTTGGAACCAATCGTGCATTCACTCTTCTTAGGCCCAAATGATGTTTCAAAATGGTTTTCACTGATCCTTCCGATATTCCAACGATGCCAGTAAGGTCTCTGACTGTTAATCGTCTATTCTCGATTCTCGAGCACCAATTCCTTGATTTTATTGACGTGTTGATCATCAGTTGATGTTGATGGCCGTCCTGGACGTGGTTCGTCGTCAACGCGTTCTCGACCATCTTTGAACAATTTGTACAAATCAAAAACACTTGCTCGCGACATACAATTATCACCGAAGGCCTTTTGCAACATTCTGAACGTTTCGGCACCAGAAATTTGATTCCGCACACAAAATTTAATGGAACTTCTACTTCTTTGTTGAATAATTTCACTCATTGTGAAAATCGCCGAATGCACTTTTTGTACTTGAGAAAGACAAGCGTATACTAATAATGATTATACACTAATGATTATTTTGATGTGACATTTGGCACAGATGTCACCGACAGTCATACCAACCTTAAAAAAAATAATATGTTGATGAATGGGTTTCCGCGCGAAATTTAAATTAAAAAGTCTTACTACTTTTTGCCCACAGTAGTACTGAATTAAAACAAAAGTTACATGACGTAGCTAAAACATGAAAGTGGTTACAGTATTGCCAGCTGTGATTTAGTAAATTACGCCATCTACTGTGAATCTCTCATTTTCAAGTTATACAATCAACATTAATGATATTTTTTTTTTTTTCAGTGCATTGAATCACTCTCTCCATGTCTCCCACATATTACATTTATTTACCAATGACTATTATATTAAAAATAAATAATAATAATAATTGCAAACTTTATTTCAATTAAGGCATGAGTTCACACTCAAAAATATAATATTAGTGAATCAATGCAAATAAAATTAACCTCTTAATTTCATTTCGGGACATATTTTTTTTATTTTTTTGCTCATTTATTCAATCAATAAAAGAAAAACAATATATGCATTTATACATACCTGCATAATATGTATCCATGAATACATATTCAAATTCATAACAGTACAGTTTGTACACATACAAGGTGCGCCATCTTTTATGTCGTTATGTAAACATTGAATATTTTTAACATTTAAGTATTAACCGACTGTTTACTTGAGTAAACATGTTTTTGAAACGTCAAGTCAGTACAATTTTAACCATGAAAAGCTTTGGCATCAGTGGGACCACCTTTGTTTCCGTATAAAGTGCAATTGACTCAGAGAATATTGCCGACAGACCGTCCACGTTGCTTGGAATACGGCCAAACAGTCGCTCGAATAGTTGACACTGAACCTGATTTTTGGAAGGAAATTTTAATGACCGACAAGACCCATTACACACTCTCTGGCGCCGTTAACAAGCAAAATTGTCTCATTTGGGGAACGGAGAATCCACACAAGATCCATCAAACACCATTGCATGACCAAAAAGTAACTGCTTGGGTCGGCGTTTGCGCCAAAACTATCTTTGAGCCATTTTTCTTCAGAGAACGCGAAACAGTCGATGGGAATCGATATCGGTGGATGTCGGCGCCATGCTACACTGCAAAGCAAACAATGCAGTTTCTGGAACGAAAATTCCCTGGACGTGTGGTGTGGAAAAATGGCGACATTGACTGGCCAGACAGATCTCTCTTTGTGGTGTTATTTGAAGAGCAAAGTACACGCAAGCAAGCTTCATACCATTGAGCTCAAAAGTGATGGAAAACGCAAAAAGGACACTTTTCGCTTTGGTCAATATGGCGTCCACTAGTCCAAATAAATTGTAAAGGACAAAACTAAATAAAAATACCTCATATAAAGGGTGATTTTTAAAAAAGTTTAGGGAAAATGAAAAAAAAACACAGAAATTTTACAAAAGTGAATGAACATTTTATTTGGATCGATAAATCAATTCTGCCATTTACTTTTTAAAGATACTTTCACTTAAATGTTGCCCGCGGCTACGCTTCAAGTGGTCCATTCTGAAGGTCCAATTTTGGCACACTTTTTCGCACATTTCGGCCGGAATCTCACAAATGACGCGTTCAATGTTGACTTCCAAAGCAGTAATCGTGTTAGGCTGGTCCCTATAGACAAGAGACTTAACATAGCTCCACAAAAAATAGTCTAACGGGGTCAAATCACACGATCTTGGTGGCCAGTTGACTTAACCAAAACGTGAGATTAACTGCTCACCAAATTCGCCTCTCAATTTATGTAAGGTTTCGCGTACAGTGTGGCATGTCGCGCCGTCCTGTTGGAACCACATGTCGGCCAAGTCCAATTCTTGCATTTTCGGCAACGGCAAAAAAGTCTTTTTTCATCGAACGGTACCGGTACCTTTCTCCATCGACCGTAACATTGCGGCCTTCATCGTCTTTGCAGAAGGGCGGCCCAATGATGCCACCTTCTCATAAACCGCACCAAAAAGTGTATTTTTCGGGATGCATTGGTAGCTGCTGAATTGCCTCTGGCTGATCTTTAGTCCAAATATGGCAATTCTGCTTATTCAAGTATCCAAAATGAGCCTCGTCACTAAATGGACGTAGCTTGCGAAACCATTTTTTCACAGCGCATGAATTTTGATAATAAATTTCAATAATTTGCAAATATTGTTCAGGCGTAAGCCTATTCATTATGAAATGGCAAACCAAACTGAGCATAAATCAAGTGACAGCTGTCAAAAAGACCAACTCCGAAAAAAGTATTGCCAGATTGAAAACCACACTTCTAGAAAAAACACCCTTCATAAAAACTGTTTTTCTTTTAATTTATTAAATATTCACATACCGGCATAAAAGATGACGCACCCTGTACATACATATTATGTTATATATAGGTATATAATTAATTGTGAACTTTTAATTAGCACTTTATTTACGTACATCACAAACATAATTATGCTTATGAAATATTAAATTCAATATCTACAAATGACAACAACAACAACAACAACAACAAAAAGGTACACAAATTACAAAACAATGAAAAGAATATGAAAATGTACTTATATTGAAAAAAAGAGGGCGTAAATTATATCTGTTATGTATAACAACAAAAATAAGTACTGACACTCGTCTTGAGATTAGATTAGATTGTTCCCAATTTGCTGTGCTTAGATAAGATAAAAATACGTAAAATATTTGTAGGTACTAAGTAGAACGCTTACATACATCAGTTTAATGAAATTTAGTATGTATTCTACGACTACTGTAGTATAGAATTTAATATAGTACTTAAGAATATGTATATTAAGTATTATATATAAACTATAGTTATAAAATGAAACGTCCGCTTACATATGAGGGGGTGACTAGCTATTTTATGTGAGCAGCACGTCCTAAGTGGAAGAGGTCGTAACATTCTAAAACAACAGCATATCTTTTAAACATGATTTTAAGGTACCACCAAACATTTTCGCTCTACGGTGTTTTTTCGATTTTTCTACGACAATTTCTTGAACTAAATGTGGCTGGGTAAGTAATCTGTGTTGTATAGTGTGCTTTTCCAGTGCAGTTAAACCGTTTTTTAATTCGAATAAGCTTGATCTGAAAATTTGTTTGCAAATGTAAACAAAAAAATAGCCCGGGCCAAAATCCGGCCATTTGCTAGATTCGATTTAGATGGCCACCTCGATAGTCTAGAAGAAGAACACTAAAAAAGAAGGACTATAACCCTAGGGGTTGGGGGTGCGAATCCCTTCTTGGTCTGGTGGTTAATTCTCATAAAACTTCTTATATTTCTACCAATATGAAGTGAATAAGAATTATAAGAAAGTGTATGTATTGCTACCTCGCCGTTCGGAAGTGGCGTTCAAGTGTAGGTCCAACCAGTGTATATAGGTATAATCTCGTTGCAATACACTTACCCAATCACTATTTAACCCTTCTCCTGTCTCTATCTGTGGAAAAGTACAATGGTCCAACAAACTGAGTGCTTTGGAAGGTCTATGGCCTTCTTGCCCACATCCAAATCTAATCTAATGTGGTAACGTGTAGCACTCACGGATTGTTGGTTGTATTGTTTTATCTTCTTTGATCTCATTTCGTTATGTTGCATATTTTCACTTTGCACCGCATTACTCGAAGAAAGTGCACTTCTGATGCTGATGTTGTTGTTGGCATCGAAAATATATCTACTTATATGGTTTCTGCTTTCAAATTTTCAGTATACAAATGTCCGTATTTTACTATATTTTGGTAAAAATCAAGTGACAGACTTTATCCTTGGTAGTGATCCACTTTGCCCCCGGAAAATCTCACATTCAAAATTTTGTACATATATCTGAATTCAAAGATTTCTAGAGTGAAAACCTATGAAAACTTCATAGGTTTTCAACTCAAGTCTTCTTTACTACATAATTCGAAAGTACAAATGATATGGCTTTGAAATCATTTACTTACTTTCTTTACTTTTGATGGCACTACAGCCCATGGAGGGCCTAGGCCGAGCTTTTCGCGTCCACTCATGTTGTGCGTGTTATATTTGTACATGAATGGAATCATTTGAAATCATTTCCTTTACCATATTAGCACTGATTTCTATGTGTTTATCGGTAAAGGAAAATTTCCAATTAAAATTTTCAAAAAAGTTATTGAGACCATTCCAATTTGCCTTTTTGTAAATCCACACTAATCGCTTTGGAGCTATCGTCAAAGAGTTGCGGATTCGAGAATACGGAAAGGATGCTAAAATGGTACAGTAGTCCGAGTTTCCAAGAGGTGCGTGGACACTTACATCATATTTGTCATGATGAGAAGTAAGAAATAGGTAGAGGATATTTCGGGCTTGCCCTGCGCTACACGGAATGTGTTTCGGTTCGGTCACTAATTGAGTTAGTTCGTTCGACTCGGTAAATAGCTCGACATATAGACCTTCGGGTGTTGTGTGACTTGAATGGCACAACCAATCCGAATTGTGAACAATGAAGTCACCACCAACCACGATTTCACTCCATGGATATGATCCAAAATAGAAGCGATAGAATCAGAAAGGGAATCTAACTTATTTAAAGTAAAATCCCTATCAGAATTCGGGCTTCTATAAAGAAAACAGAAGTGCAGCAAATGAGACTGAATGCTGAGTTCAACCCGCATGGAGCTAAACTCAGTATCCGTCATATAAAGTTGTTGCTGGCACTGGTACGCGACATACTCATTAATGAAAAGGGCAAGACCCTTGTGTGGAGAAAACAATGATGAGAACACAATGTCACAATCCGATACCGGCACGTGTGGATCTGCATCCTCTTTACTTACTTACTTTTAATGGCACAACAGCCCATGGAGGGCCTAGGCCGAGCTTTTTCGCATCCACTTATGTTGTGCGTGTTATATTTGTACATGAATGGAAGGGACCTACAGTTTAATGCCGAATCCGAACGGCGAAGTGAAAAGCTTTTCATAGCAATTTTTACTCTAGTAGGTTTGCCATTGCCTGCCAAGAGGTGGTGCCGTTTAGAAAAATTATTTTTTCTACTTTTTTTTTTTGATTTTGCCTGTGCCGAGATTCGAACCCCGGACATTCTGCGTAGCAGCCCAACACACTACCACTACGCCACAGCGACCACATAACTGAATCTCACCTACTGCCATTATATGGGGTTTATAAATGCATATACAGAGAGGAAATTTGATCTAAGTTCGCGAATATTACAAAAAGGTATATTACTTAGATTCTCCCAACATTTAAGGCTAGACAAAATTAAAACAAGGCAAGAGGCAGGGAATGCAATCACAGGACACCGATAAAGAGATAGAAAGCCATCGTGGCAAGTGTTATGCCTTTACCACAACTAACTTCAGCTTTTTATCAATGTCGACTATGACCGCATGTAGCGCCAGCGAAAGGAATAGGAAAGGAGAAGGAACAAGAAATTAACAGCAATGCGATTCTGCTGACTGTGTGTGCTGTTTTGTTGTTATTACTTGGTTATTGTTGTTTCCGTTATGTTAAATTATATACAGGATTTTTTTGTTAGAAGTGTGGTTTTCAGGTAGAAATAAAACGCATATAACTTAATGTTATGGCCAAGAATTTAGCTTTATTATAAAGATAAGGATTTGCCATTATGTTTTAAAAACGATTTCGGGCAAGTGAATAAATTCAAATAAATTCCAGCCGAGAGTCCCAATTTTCGACCACTTTTTGCAGCAATTGTGGCCGTATGTCAGTAATAACGCGCCGAATATTCTCTTCCAAGGCGTCAATTGTCTCGGGCTTATCTGCGTAGACAAGCGACTTCACATAACCCCACAAAAAATAGTCCAGCGGTGTTAAATCGCACGATCTTGGAGGCCACCCACAGGTTCACGACGCGAGATAATGCGCTCACCAAAAGTTTCCTTCGATAAATTGATTGTTTCGTTGGCTGTATGGCATGTAGCGCCCGCCGTCTTGTTGGAACCAAAGGTCGTCCACATCAACATCCTCCAATTCAGACACGACGAAGTCTTTGTCATTAATCATGCCTCTATAGCGTCGTTCCGCATTGACTGTAACATTATGACCGGCTTCATCTTTGAAGAAATATGGACCAATGATTCCCTCTGCCCATAGAGCACACCAAACAGTGACTTTTTGAGGATGTAACGGCGTCTCAACAATGGTTTGTGGATTATGATCACTCCAAATGCGACAATTTTGCTTATTAACGTACCCATTCAACCAAAAGCGAGCTTCATCGCTCACTTGTGAAAATTGCCTTCTTGTGAAAATCGGGGTCGGTGGCCATCTCGTTTTGGGCCCATTCACCCAACGTGCGATGCGCTTGATGGTCGTTCTACTTCAATTATTGTACGAGTTGGATTTTGTAAGATCTCAAACCAAGACCTTCCGCAAAATCTTCCATAAAGTGGATGGACACAGCTCCAATTGTTGCGCACGATGACGAATGGATTCATTCGGGTCTTCTTCGATACTCTGCTCCACAGCAGCAATAGCGTCTTCGCTGCGCACTGTACGACATTTCTGAGGATGCGCATTATCCACTAGAGTCAACGTGAAACCGATCCATGGTTGCTTGAATTACCGACTCTGCTGGGCGATTATGTCGACCGAATTCTGGGCGCAGCGCGGAATGCGTCACGCGAACCGAACCATTATTTTGGTAATAAATTTGCACGATTTGCAAACGTTATTCAGAAGTAAGTCTATTCATTATGATATGGCAAACCAAACTGAGCATAAATGAAGTGAAGCTGTCAAAAAAAACCAACTTCGAAAAAAGTATTGCCAGATTGAAAACTTACTTTACTTTTACTTTTAATGGCACAACAGCCCATGGAGGGCCTAGGCCGAGCTTTTTCGCATCCACTCATGTTGTGCGTGTTAGATTTTTACATGAATGGAAGGGACCTACAGTTTAATGCCGAATCCGAACGGCGAAGTGAAAAGCTTTACATAGCAATTTTTACTCTTGTAGGTTTGCCATTGCCTGCCAAGAGGTGGTGCCGTGTAGAAAAATTATTTTTTCTATTTTTGATTTTGCCTGTGCCGAGATTCGAACCCCGGACACTCTGCGTAGCAGTCCAACGCACTACCACTACACCACAGCGACCACTGATTGAAAACTACACTTCTGAAAAAACACCCTAAGAAAATATAGACCAAAAGACAGGACAGATTTGTAACTGTAAACCGGTGGGGACATCCGCCCGATCACTACTACACTACAATGATACGAAAATATCCCAGTCGTCCATGCAGCTTCTTCTCAGAAATCACCTACGGCTCAAGGCTCATTAGAAGCAGGGAGTTCATGAACTAACAAGCAAGCAAAAGCAATTACGCGTAATAAAAAGTAAGAAGCTACTCTGTGGGGATGAAATAAGCTTTTTGGATGAAAAACTGTTACTTTCTGCAAGGCAGCTACAACCAGCAGAACAACCAAGTATTTTCAAGAAGTCTTGCGAATTCCCCAAAAGACACAATTGGCTGTTGAATGAATCCAAAATGTGACCAAGATCATGGTATGGGAAGCGGTATCACAAGAAGTTAAATTACCATTGCTGTTCATCGCTCAAGGTGTCACAATCGTAACCAACTATTACCAAATCATCTTCTTCCGCATGCCAGGAGCTTATACAATGACGAATATTTTTGTTTTTATCAAGATTCTGCGCCCTCCCATCAAGCAAAGCGCACACAAGATTGATGCAGTAAAAATTTGCCTGATTTCAACTCCGCCAAAAAATGGCCAGCATCAATCTCAATACTTTCGATTTCTGCGTATGGGGCTATATGTTAAACAAAATTGGCTCAACAAAAGGCTTAATAACTGATTGAGCTAAGAACAATTTGACAAAGATTGGGGACGAAATGGGCCAAAATATGTTTGCAAAGGGTGAAAGATTGAAACTTTAGGTACATTTAATTTAGGAAAATTTAGAATGATGTTAAAATTAAATATTGTTGAATACTTTGGTTTTTATAACACTTTGTTTTACTGACAGTTATTATTGGCCAAAATGTACCATAAATTGAAGCAATTTGTAAAAAAAAAGAGAAATTTTGTATTTCTGTTCGTATTTAAAAAAAAGAAACCAAAATAACACAAATAAATTTAAATATTTTTCACACTTTGTGCACATAAATACGTTGGCATCAAAATTAAGATTTTTTATTTATTTATAATTTTTATTGCAAAACTCAAGATGAGTGAAATAAAAAACAAAAAAAAAACTAAGTCAGAAAATTTTAAAATAAAAACAGTAAAAACAGCGGCGGCAAACAGAAATCATCAAACTGCAAAACACACACACCCAAGCACAAGTATATATACGAGTATGTATGTATGTGCGTTAAAAGTGACGTGAAAAACTCATGATTTGTATTGAATTTAAAATTTCATTTTCACTTAATTAAAATCAATTGTTTCGTTTTTTCTCCTTCAAAGAAATCCTTCTAGAAATTATGCCAATTGCGAAATAAGGTTGCCATATGTGCGCGAAAGTGCTTTAGAATTTATTTTGCTTTTTTGTTGGTCTCCCATTTTTTTTGTTTTTTTTTTCTTTATTTATATTAAAGTCAAATTAATTTTATATATTTTTTTTTTACAGAAGTAAAAGCCAAGAAGTCTAAAATTCTGATGGCTCAAGTTTTTCATCTACTCATTCAAATCTTTTAAAAACGCCTGTCAAGCGCGTGTGAATGTGTGTGTGTGTGTGCGTGTGTGTGTGTGTCTTTAAATATATTAGCAAGAAGTAAAGAAAGAACAAAATATCGCTCGGGTGCAATCATCCGCACGCGTTTGCTCCGCAGAAATTTTGAAAATTTCTTTATGAGCGTGAAAAGCTGCGAGGCGAATGAAACGCCGAACTTGTGTGGTTCATACATCAAAATCTCTTCTACTCGTAAATAATTATTGATGTTTCACATCGTTGTGCAACATGATAAACAATTTTTAAGTATTTTGTAATGTTGATATTTACCCGTATTCCTGTTGTTGCTGTAGTGGCTGTTGTTGTTACTTTGCGGCATTTATTATGTAAACAAAACAAACGAAAAGAAAAAACCTGCAACGCTTCTACAACACACAGCATGTAAACAATTATCATTTTTCCCCCTTGAACGCTCGTATGTTTATTATTAATACATAGTCATTTTGACGGGCAGGTATCTACGAGTATAACGGGTGGACCATTTATAATTAGGAATTTGATTTTGGTGTAAATAAGAAATGAATAATTTATTTTTCAATGTGATTTCTATTATTCCAAAGTACAATCCTTCCGGTTAATTGTCGAATACTATTGCATTCAAATGTCTTCCTCGGCTGGCCTTCAATTCAGTTTTTCAGCACATTTTCGACTGTATGGAGCTGTACTTGACCGTTGGCGACACCAATTTCGTCCGTAAGAGCCTCAATCGTTGCTGGATGGTTTGCGTAACACTAATCTTTAATGCCTCTTCACAAATAATAGTCCAACAGAGTCCATAGTCCGCAGTTGCGAGCGTGGTGGCTAATACACATCACCAAAACGGCTAAAAACACGACTCTTAAATTTTCCACGCAAAATATCGATTTCTGTACGACTTGTTTACCACGTTGCGCCATCCTGTTAGATCCATATGTTGTGTAAGTCCATATCTTCTAAAATATGCCACAAATAATCAGCGCACAGCATCTTCCTACCTCATTTTCAAAGAAACATGGTCCAAAAACCATACCAAAAAGTTACTCGGTGAGGGTGCATTGCTTTCTCAATAATCGCGCATGGATTTTCTGGGCTATAGGTGCGACAATTTAGCTTATTAACGTAACCACCGAGGTCGAAGTGAGCTTCGTCAGAAATTTAGATTTTCCGGAACAAAATGCTCATCTTCTTTCAAGCGTTCCAGAGCCCAATTAGCGAACCGAAAACGTTGCGCATGGTGATGTGGCTTCAGCTGTTGTACAAATTGAACACTGCACGTCTTCACACCGAGGTCTTTGTGCAAAATTCGCAACAAAGGAGTGCGTGAAATGTTCAATTCTTGAAAGCGATGGTGAGTTGATGTGGTTGGTTTTTCTTTGTCATTCTGAGAAACAGCAGCAATTCTATAGGTTGTGTGCTTTTAGAAGTATGAGAACGTGTTGTTTTTAATCCAATCACGTTTCAGTTTCCCGCGCACGTTTCACAAATTGAACCACAAATTGTATGAAAGGCGCTTCTCTTCAACCGGATTTTGAACCCTTTTTTTCTTTCAGTACCGATAGAAGATTCTCCATTTTGCAAGTAAATGTTTAGAATATCCCAACGTTGTTCAGGCGCAGTCGTTTGACCCACTTCGTTAACAGCAAATATATGAAAAACTAATTTTCCGACATGACATTAGAGTTTTCACACTCAAAATAACCAATAGTTCAAATTCCAAAAGTTAGATGGACCACCCTGTATACCTTCGCGCACTACAAGTACATAAATAACGACGTATTCATGTAGCTACTAGGGCAGGTAGAAAACATTTGGGGTCCCCCTGACTACAACATGCGATCGGAATGACAGCAATTTGCCAGTTTACCGTCAATAAATGTCTTCAACTCAATTGTTTATCGTTTTAAAATGTTTGCCATCAATTTTCAAATATTTATTTGTATTCAGGCAAGTGCGAGTGTATTTTGTTTATACAAAGCAAATACACTCAAGCAAAATTTGTTAATCGTTAATGATTTTTTAAATTATATGTGTTGATTTCGGTAACAAAATTTAAAATTTACGAATTTCTAAAATTTTTTTTTTTTTTTGTAATCGGATTACATTTAGCTTAGTAATTTTTATGTTAAATTCATAATCATATCCTATTACTTAAACAGCAACTAGTGAAAAAGCTAAGCACACCCTTTTGCATTTATCGTTGGGTTAGATTTTTATTGTTTTTGCAGAAAATATTATTCACGCACAACATGAGTGGATGCAAAAAGCTCATCCTTGGCCCTTCTTGGGCTGTTTGTTGTGCCATTAAAAGAAAGAAAAAAGAAGAAGAACTCACTTTACCAAAATTTGTTATATTTGTAATAGGTTTTTCAATATGGATAATGGCAATGTCAAAACGTTATTCGAGGTTTACATTTTAATTATGATGAAGTTCGCGAACGAGCAACGTCTGGAAATTATTAAAAATTACTACCGATATTCTGAGTCGGCGGTTGTAACTTCAAGTTTGAGAAAAATCCTGAATTTCACCGAAAAATCAAGCAAATATCTTGGGCTTTAATGGTTTTGTCAATAACCAAAATTGTGTATTGGACAGCACAAGTCCGCATGTGCTGCAAGAGAGTCCATTGCATCTACACAAAGTGACCATGTTGTGTTGCCTCATGCCGGAAGTGTGATTGGACCGTATTATTTCGCCGTGTTGCGATCAATGGAGTTCGCTATCGTGCTGTTTTAGACGACTATTTGTGGCCAGAATTGGATATGTGCTTACAACGATATGTGCTTAACACAGCTGGTTCACACAATTGATCTATTGAAGGGGAAGTTCGGTAATCGTGTAATCTCGAGATATGGCCCGGTCGAGTGGCCACCTCGCTCTTGCTGCTTAACGCCGTTGGATTTATTTTTCTGAGGTTACGTTAAGTCGTTAGCTTACAAGCCGACAACGTTAGAGGAGCTCAGAAACTATATCGAATGTGAAATTGCCTACGTTTCGGCCAATATGTGTGGAAGAGTGGTGAAAAATTGGCTCAAACGAATCCATCGCTGCAAACATGATCGCGGTGGTCATATGAGCGGCATTAAATTTCATACCTAAATGTAACATGTTTGCTACACCGGGAAAAAAATTCAACCAAATACAAATTTGTTATTTTTTGTTTTATTTTTCAAGATACATTCAATACAGGGTGTACCCCTATGAAAGTAGGGCATTGTGTTGAATGGAAGGAAGATTGATAAGTGGGAGGAAGAAGTAGGGAGAATGAGAGAGGGAATTCACTGGACACTGATAAAGACATAGACAAGCCATTGTGGCAAGCGTTATGCCTTTACCACAATGAACTTCAGTTTTTTATCAATGTCGACTATGACCGCCTGTAGCGCCAAATGCCGAGCTTTTCGCATTCACTCATGTTGTGCGTGTTATATTTGTACATGAATTGAACGGACCTACAGTTCTATGCCGAATCCGAAAGGCAAAGTAAAAACTTGCATTTGTATGGGAGGTAGGCGTGGCTTTTACCCAATATTGATAATTCTCCCATAAGTTATTAACTGTGTGTACCGAGTGTGGTCCCCATTTGTTTCATTACTTTCCTTGATATTGCCCTTTAAATATTCATCTTGTATAAGAAGTAGGCTTGGTTTTTCGCTCAATAATGCCAATTTCTGCAATAGTTGATCAGGAGACCATTTCAATGCTGTGTGTCGAACTTTGTTCAATTTTCTTTTGAATTTCCTTTAATATAACTTTTTGAAAATTTCACTTGCCTGTGAAGGGGGAGGTAATACGCCCACTTAACGGATATTACCCATTTCAGAAGTTAACTAATAAATGTGAAATCGAAAACGTTTATTTTACGGTAAATAATATTATACTGATATGTTTAATGTTAAATTTACATTAAAACTATCAAATTTGTCATTATGCATTTTATATTGTAAAATCAAATTATAATGTTAAAATTACATTAAAATGTTAAAATTATATTGAAAACGTTTTTATTAAGTTTTACATTTTTCTTGTAAACTAATTATGATTCTACGTAAATTTAACATTCAAAATGTAAACAGATCATAATAATTATTCTTGGTAATGGTAATACTTTCTACAAGTTTAACATTAAAAATTTTGACTGGCAATACTTCTCAGTTGTGAAATACAATACCATTTCAGTAATCGTATTGCATTTTATTATACGTATTGGAAAAAGTTCATTAAATAGTGGAAATAAATATGAATAAATAATTTCTTTATGACGACAGTAATTGTGAAATCGATTGCGTTTTTAGTGTTGCAGACTATTCTGAAAATTTTACTTTTATAGCGGGGATCTGATGTCTGCTTCTTTTACGTAAATCCTTTTAAAGAGTAGCTCAATTCGGAGGAAAGAATAATTTTACATTTGCTTATTTGCAAGAATGTCAAAAAGCTTGTCACGAGAAATTAAAAAAAAAATGGGTTCTGAAAAAATTATATCAGTCAACTGAGTTGATACAAATTTAAGCTCGTTTTACGGCATTTTGAATTGTTGCTCGCAAAACATCTGACCAAACCATCAAGACTTACCAGGTAAACGCGAGGAAGAAGACTGGCGCCGACAGAGCTAATTGGTGTTTCAACATCTCCACCGTTGCCTAAGCTGTGTATCTATCGCTCCATTAATTGCTGTTAACTAATTCTCTATCTGTCTACAACGTAAATGTCAAATATCAAAGCACAATAACAATTGTCGAAATTTGCAAAAATTATGGCACATTCACAGTATGACAGTATGACAGTAGTTTCTCCCGAACTTGTAGCACTTATAGTAGGTCTAGAACAAAGCTAACACGTTTCTGATGGTCAGTTAAAATTGTATGGGCAATATTTTTCTAGAATACATTAACCATCTGCGGATCTTAGTAATGGGATAAAAATGCAATTTCCAATGAAAAAGGCAATAAATTAGGTGTATTACATTAGGGATGGAGCTAATTGGTTAATACATTCCCAGAATATGTTCTACGGTAGATTTTATTACAAGGTGCTGAACACTTAAACATTCTCAGATGCGAAAATAACCATATTGTCTTATGGTTTATTACACCAACATGTTCAGAAATTGGCCAACTTTTATACCATGTTTACATGGTCTAATTCTGAAGTACTACTTCTGAAGGCCCAAAACGGACTTCAATTCACTACTCTGAGACACTTCCGCTATCCATTCTTTATACTTCCCTCCGCCTTATGGTTGCCTCTTGCCATATAATTCTCCTCTTTATTTCACCCCTCCTACTTCCCACTTCTCTTCCATATCACCTTCCGATTGCATATCGCGTTCCTTCTTCTCTCCGCGAGTCACAACGTCTCTTCTCTTAATTATCTTCTGCTTTCTCCCTTTTCTACTTACCCCCTACACTTTTGCAAAGTATTCACAAGCAACTTTTATATATTTGCATATTTGCAAACTCTTAGCCAAACACCAGCAGCTAAACTCATTAAATTGCCAGACACCGGATCGTATACTTAACATTGAATATCAAGGAAACTTTATTTTTTTAACGATTTCATTAAAATATTTAAGTACTTTTAATAATAATCTTTTATTTTTACTCAACCAAAAGCAAAAATAAAAAATAGCAAATTCACAACAACCACAACATTTTTTAATTTATGTTTTTTTTTCTCTTTTTGTTTGCATTGCCTTCATTTTGCCTTTACAGACTGAATACGATGTGGGAGCCAACATGACATTCATCACATGCAGCTTCATGAAGAATGATTTTCTCACCCAAACCGCTTACCAAATTATATTCTTTGTGTGTTCGTATCTGTTGCCGCTGATGATCATAAGCGGATTGTATGTGCGCATGATAATGCGCCTGTGGCGACAGGGCAGCGGCGTCCGTATGTCTGTAGAATCGCAGCGCGGACGTAAACGTGTAACGCGACTCGTGGTCGTTGTTGTGATAGCATTCGCATCTTTATGGCTGCCAGTGCAGGTATGACACATAACTAAACAAATACCTACACACACACACACACACACACACGAACATATAAGATTGTTTATTCGTGTTTGTTTGTGTTTTATAAGCAACGCAAAAAATACAAATAAAAAACAACCTGTGATAATGCAATTATTTGCTGCCCTTAATGTAATTAAATCTTTTATCTCTCATTTTTGCTTTCACCTTTCCTGACACCTTTTCTCTCCTTCCCTTTCTTTTCAGTTGATTCTATTATTGAAAGCATTGAATTTATACGAACCAATGACAAAATTCAAAGTTATACTGCAGATAGTGGCGCAAATACTAGCCTACACCAGTTCCTGCATTAATCCGCTACTGTACGCGTTTCTTTCGGATAATTTTCGCAAAGCTTTTCATAAGGTAAGTGTATTGGGGAGGAGGGTAGTGGAATGGAGTGAAGTGGAGTGGAAGAGCCTACCTACTATGGCCACCATCGAGTGGATATTTGCAATCAATTGAATTAATGAAACGGCACAGGGTACGTTTCACAACATTGAGTAGGAGTGCCCTTAATGAGTATAAATGAATTGCGAAAAAAATGCGGTGTCCTTCATTTAATTCTATTTCTCTTAAGGCTCATCATCATTTTAATGGAATTAATTTGCAAGTGTTTTGTCAATATTTTCTGTATCTCAATGCAAATGCTTTTATTATCATTGTTCATCAAAGCATCAATAATTTTCCTCTTAAAATTCCATTAACTCTTCTCGTGTACGTGCTACAAATTTGTAACAATAATCCAGAACAAAACAAAAATAATTAATAAATTTCCGCATTTGACCGAATTAATCCGCTCATGGAAATATTTTTGTAAACAACATTTTAATTTACATATTGTACATTACTAAGAACAAATTATTTTTGGAATTTGCCATATTAATTAAGCATCAGTCTCAAAAAATTATTAAAAAATACAATAAACCGCTCAAAATTTTTGCACTGAATTAATAATAATAATAATAATAATTTAACTTGCATAACATAAACAAACAAATTAATTATAAAATTTACAAAAAAAAATAACATGGGCGGTAAAAAGAAAAACAAACAAAGTTCAACCTTCTTCGATATGTGATTTAATTGAGATTTTAATCAGGGGATGAATCCGAATCTACATATACAGGGTGTTTTTTGTTAGAAGTGTAGTGGTCGCTGTGGTGTAGTGGTAGTACGTTAGGCTGCTACACAGAGTGTCCGGGGTTCGAATCTCGACACAGGCAAAATTAAATTAAGAAAAACAACAACAATTTTTCTACACAACAAAAATTTTTATACACGGCACCACTTCTTGGCAGGCAATGGCAAACCTACAAGAGCAAAAATTGCCTATGAAAAGCTTTTCACTCGCCGTTCGGATTGGGCATTAAACTGTAGGTCCCTTCTATTCATGTACAAATATAACACGCACAACATGAGTGGATGCGAAAAGCTCGGCCTAGGCCCTCCATCGGCTGTTGTGCCATTAAAAGTAAGTAAAGTAAGAAGTTTTCAAGAAGAAATAAAACGCATATAATTTAATGTTATGGCCAAGAATTTAGCTTTATTATAAAGATAAGGATTTGCCATTATGTTTTAAAAACGATTTCGGGCAAGTGAATATATTCAAATAAATTCCAGCCGAGAGTCCCAATTTTCGACCACTTTTTGCAGCAATTGGGGCCGTATGTCAGTAATAACGCGCCGAATATTTTCTTCCAAGGCGTCAATCGTCTCGGGTTTATCTGCGCAGACAAGCGACTTGACATAACCCCACCAAAAATAGTCCAGCGGTGTTAAATCGCAAAATCTTCGAGGCCACGCCACCAAGGTCCACGACGCGAGATAATGCGCTCACCAAAAGTTTCCTTCAATAAATTGATTGTTTCTGTGGCTGTATTGCTGTATGGCATGTAGCGCCGTCTTGTTGGAACCAAAGGTCGTCCACATCAACATCCTCCAATTCAGGCACGAAAAAGTCATTAATCATGACTCTATAGCGTTCCCCATTGAATGTAACATTATGACCGGCTTCATCTATGAAGAAATATGGACCAATGATTCCCACTGCCCATAGAGCACACCAAACAGTGACTTTTTGAGAATGTAACGGCGTTCCAACAATGGCTTGTGGATTATGATCACTACAATTGCGAAAATTTTGCTTATTAACGTACCCATTCAACCAAAAGTGAGCTTCATCGCTGAACAAAATTTTCTTGTGAGTAATTGGGAATCGGGATCGGTGGCCATCTCGTTTTAGGCTCATTCACCGAACGTGCGGCTTCAATTATTATTATTATCGTGCAATTATTGCACGATTTGGATTTTGTAAGATCGCAAACTAAGATTCTTCCGCAAAATCTTCCAGAAAGTAAATGGACACAGCTCCAATTGTTGCGCGCGATGGCGGATGGACTCATTCGGGTCTTCTTCGATACTCTGCTCCACAGCAGTAATAGCGTCTTCGGTGCGCACTGTACGGCATCTCTGAGGATGCGCATTATCCACTAGAGTCAACGTGGTGCGAAACCGATCCATGGTTGCTCGAATTACCGACTCTGCTGGGCGATTATATCGACCGAATTTTGGACGCAGCGCATTATTTTGGTAATAAATTTGCACGATTTGCAAACGTTGCTCAGGAGTTAGTCTATTCATTACGAAATGGCAAACCAAACTGGGCATAAATCAAGTGACAACTGTCAAAAAGACAAACTTCGAAAAAAGTATTGCCAGGTTGAAAACCACACTTCTAAAAAAAAACACCCTTTATAACATTTCAGTTTCGGTTTTGTCAAGTATTTCGGTTTCCTTCTTCAACATTCTTTCGGATATCGGCATCGATTTCGTTCCAGTTACGGTTGTGAAGGAAAGGAGAACAAAATAAGTTTAACAATTACATATGACATTAATTATTAAAAACATAGTAATCTTCCATGGTTTGCAAACTTTCTTACTTGTATCTCTGGGCGGCATTGCTCTTCACGTGGCCAGAAACAACTGATAGAGTGTTCTCGTCCCAATATTTCACGCATTAACGCTTAAGGCTTAATCTTCCATTCCACACTTCCTGTCTTAGCTGGCAGGAAGAGGGAGAAAAAGAAAGTCTGTTCATGCCTGCCCAGGTTTGGCAAGAGCAAGAGCCAGAATTCGCACATTTGGCTCATTTGGGAAATCTCAGAAATCGAGGCAAAAAGCTTACTCCTATATTTTGAACCTCACAAAGTGGACATAACTCTTGGGGGTTCAGATGCAGCGATTTACACAAATTACGATCTCGACTTTTATCAAAAAAAAACAATTAACTAATAACAAATGAGGAATGTGCTATTAAAACGATGCTTTGCATTAATTATGTTTTGCAGATGAAACTAGCACTCAAACAACAACAACAACTATCTTTTTCGATTGTACATACACTTCTTTTTGTTCGAGCACAATATTATAACAATTGCCTACATGGATTGGCTCTTAAGAGACTTGAAATTTTACGTTTATTAAGATCAAAATTAGAAAGTAAAGGAAGACAATGTATTTTAAACTTTTTAGGTTAGAAAGAAAATCGTGAGACAACTATGCACAATCAGTGTTGCCAGACGTTCTGGATAAAACATCGCCGTTGAGCGGTGCTGAAATCGGCTACAATCGCCGCCACACAAACTGTCGTCAAATTGAAATAATATAACAATGACCGGGAAAATTTTGCTCACAAGCGATTTGAACCAGTTTCAGTTATTGAATCGGTTTAGTTCGTTCTTCGTGCTTTTTCAAATGCAAATAATGTTTTACGTTTCTTCGAAAAATGAAACGTTTTTAAAAACGTTTTTAAACGGTTACGATTTCGGTTACAGTTATACATACATACATACATACATACATACATACATACATACATACATACATACATACATACATACATACATACATACATACATACATACATACATACATACATACATACATACATACATACATACATACATACATACATACATACATACATACATACATACATACATACATACATACATACATACATACATACATACATACATACATACATACATACATACATACATACATACATACATACATACATACATACATACATACATACATACATACTTACTACACATACGTTATGAAGACTATATGAGTAGCGCACATTTTTCAAATTTTCAGAAGAAAAATCATTTTGTTACTTTAATATTTTCAGTATTCTTTTCAAAATATTTTAATTTAATATTGAATGACAGATGGATACGCTTAATCATAATTCATCAAAAACACGATTTAGAAATTTGTTTTGTTAGGGCTTTGCAAATTAAGCCAACATTATGTATTCCACAGCATGAGCTCTTACCATAGAATATCACTTCAGTTACGTGATAAAGTTCAGCCTATATGCACTGCGATAAGGAAACAAAAATACTTCGTTATTTTTTACATTTTCGGCAATTATTTTAAATTATTGTAATTAATTTTGCTGGCGCACTTTTTGAGTTTTTTCCACATTTCTTTACAGAGAAGAATTCGCACACTTTCCACTGACACTTTGCTTTCACACTTTCCAATGGCACTTTCCACTCATTCCATTCGCTCTTTTTGTTGCTATTGCCTTTTATGATTATATTTTTATTTTATTTATCCGTCGTTTTCATTCGCAATATGTTTCTAATATTTTTTAAAGCTTCTTCAAAAGCCAAAGCACATATCAACATTACTGAAAATACTTTTTAAAACTGGTCAACATGTAATGGTCAACTTAATAA
This sequence comes from Palloptera scutellata, assembly GCA_958295655.1. Lineage (NCBI taxonomy): Eukaryota > Metazoa > Arthropoda > Insecta > Diptera > Pallopteridae > Palloptera > Palloptera scutellata. The sequence continues at coordinate 48,886,645 of OY282450.1, forward strand.
AAGTGACCAAGTGCTCTAAATAATGTACATATATTAGTAAATATGAATTTAGATTTAGGTTTTTATTTGAAAAAACAAAAAAACAAAAAAAATACTTGTTGCTCATACAAAGTTGCTTTTTAAATTAAAAATCTTAACAAAAATTTCCCAATTGCATTTATGACATTAACTCATACTTATGGCAACAATTATTGGCAGTTGAGACACGGCATCATTGACGTTTGCCATCGTTCATGGGCACAAACTAAGAACATTCAAACGAGTACCTGTTGCCTGATAGACGAAGGCAGTTCAGCATTCTTCAAAGGGCCACGGCGCGGACAAAATGTCTCCAATTCCCACAGTTTTGTGCCAAATCCGAACGGCGAAGTGAAAGGGGTTGACAATTATACTTTTGCAGTCGTGTCAGCCTTGAAATCAAGCGGAGATTAACTCTTGCCAAACGCTGTTACTACGGGCAATTGAGAAGTAGAGCCCTCTCTCGACCAAATCCTGCATCCTTCCCATCTGTGGACATTGACCACCAATGATGAGAGGTTGTTAAGAGCGTTCGAGAGGAAGATACGACGCAAGATCTATGGCCCAATGTGAGTGGACGACGTGTATCGAATAAGATGAAACCACAAGCTGTATGAGCTGCACGCCGACACTGACATAATCAACTGTCAAGTTCCATTCGATGGCTGGGTCATGTTGAGCGAATGGAAAAATACGCTCCGGCTAGAAGATTGTTTTATTATTACGTACAGGGGACCTGACTACACTGGGCCTTACACAACAGGCGCCAGCGCCATGTGGCTGTCCAGACGACATATACCAAGTGTACGAGTATGAAACCGGTAATGACATCAATGTCCCGCTGGGTACAACTATACGCTCTGTCAAACCAAATCATTGGCGTCAAGTTTCGTACAACAACATATTTTTTTCACTCGTAAAAATGTCTAATTTTGCACCTACAAACTACGATGTGCGGACATCATTGATTTTCTGTTTCCAATTGAAGAAATCTGCTTTCATCGAATGCTTTGGGAAGCCTACGGCTAGCACGCTCCAGGCAAAACACAGTGCAACGAGTGGTTCAATAAGTTTAAAAGTGGCGATTTTGATGTGAGCAACGACGAACGTGGAAAACCACCGAAAAAGTTTGAAGATGCCGAATTGCAAGCTTTGGAAGCATCGATGAGAATGATGGTCAAACGCAAGAAAAACTTGCAGCACTATTAAATTTATGCATTTCTCAACGTTTAAAAGCCATGGGGTTGAAGGTGGGAAGATGGGTGCCGCATGAATTGACTGAGACAGCAAGAAAATAGAAAAACCACTTGTGAAATGTTGCTCTCCAGGTATAAAAGAAAGTCATATCTTCATCGAATTGTAACTGGCGATGAAAAGTGGATCTATTTCGAGGATCCCAAACGATAACATGTTACCATAAGCCCGGTACACCGGCCAAATCGACAGCAAAGCATCAGCGAAGTGTTATCTGGCTGGCCTTCTAAAGCCAGTTGAAACAGTTACTGGTCAACGCTACCAACAATAATTGGCCGATTTGAACCGGGCTTTGCCCCAAAAAAGTCCAGAATATCGAGCTAGGGAACACAAAGTGATTTTTCTTGATGACAATGCATCATCACATCGAACAAAACAGACTCGGGAATTAGTAGATTCGTACAGCTGTGAAGCCCTCCCCCATGTGGGTTATTCACCAGTCTTGGCTCCATCTGACTATCACTTATTTTCATTAATGGAGCACGCACTTGCTGAGCAGCATGACTTGTTTAACTCAAAAAACGAACAGTTTTTTTTGGCGAGGTATTCAGAAATTGCCAGAGAGATGGGAAAAATGTGTAGCTAGCAGTGGTCATTACTTTGGAGAAATAAACCTGTATTTTCTTAAAAATGTCATACTTGTACACCTGGTATACTTAGGCTAGAACGACCCATTCTGATACCTTTACTTTACTTTACTTTTAATGGCACAGCAGCCCACGGAGGGCCTAGGCCGAGCTTTTCGCATCCACTCATGTTGTGCGTGTTATATTTGTACATGAATGGAAGGGACCTACAGTTTAATGCCGAATCCGAACGGCGAAGTTAAAATCTTTTCATAGGTAATTTTTACTCTTGTAGGTTTTCCATTGCCCGCCAAGAGGTGGCCGTGTAGAAAAATGATTTTTTCTACTTTTTGAATTTGCCTATGCCGAGATTCGAACCCCGGACACTCTGCGTAGCAGTGCAACGCAATGCAAAACTTTTGTCCTTGCACTTGTCAATTTATTGAGTCTTACTTATTTACTTAGCTGGCACTGGCATGATCGGTCTTAGCCGCCTCCATAAAGCTTCGCCAGTCACTTCTGCTATGCGCGCGCTGGCGCCAGTTGATAAGGCCAAGTGCAGTCAGGTTACCCTGCACCTGGTCTTTCCAACGGAGATTAGGACGTCCCCTTCTACGTGTTCCTCCACCGTGGTTCGAATAAAACACTCTTCTACCCGGAGCGCTTTCTTTTATTCGCTCAACATGACCCAGCCAGCGAAGCCGCTGTCGGCGTACAGCTCATACAGCTCATCGTTCCATCTTATTCGATACACGTCGTCCACGCATACTGGATAGTAGATCTTACGGAGTATCGTCCTCTCGAACGCTCCTAACAGCCAACAGCCTCTCATCATTGATTGTCAATGTCCACGTCTCTGAGCCATACATTAAGACGGGAAGGATGAGGGACTTATAGAGCGTTATTTTCGTCGGTCGAGAGAGGGCTCTACTTCTCAATTGCCTACTGAGCCCGTAGTAACACCTGTTGGCAAGAGTTAGTCTCCGCTCCGCGGCAAAAGTTAGTCTCCGCTTGATCTCAAGGCTGACAATATTGTTGGTGTTTATGCTGGATCCTAGATATACGAAATCCTTGACGACTTCAAAAGTGTAGTTGTCAACAGTGACATTTTGTCCAAGACGCCGTGACTCTTTGTTTGTTGACACAAGGTATTTCGTTTTATCCTCGGTCACCACTAGACCTCGTTTACCACTCGACGAGACTCCCTTTCCAGGTTGGAGAATGCTGCACTGACTGCTCGAGCGCTTTTGCCAATGATGTCAATATCATCAGCGTATGCTAGCAGCATGACACTCTTGTAGAAGATAGTGCCAGAGATGTCGATGTTCGCAGCTCGAATTATTTTCTCCAGCATTAGGTTAAAGAAGTCGCACGATAGGGAGTCACCTTGTCTGAAACCTCTTTTGGTATCAAATGGCGCGGAGAGGTCTGTCCCAATTTTCACTGCGCTGATGGTGTTGGTCAGTGTCATTTTGCAAAGACGAATGAGCTTTGCAGGGATACCAAAATCAGACATTGCGGCGTACAAGTGATCCCTAATCGTGCTGTCGACTGTCGAAGGCGGCTTTATAATCGACAAATAGATGATGGGGGTCGATCTGTTTTTCTCGGGCCTTTTCCAGGATTTGGCGTTGTGTGAATATCTGGTCGATGGTGGATTTACCAGGCCTGAAGCCACACTGATAAGGTCCAATCAGGTTGTTGACGATGGGCTTCAGTCTTTCACACAGTACGCTCGATAGAACCTTATATGTAATATTAAGAAGGCTTATCCCACGGTAGTTTGCCCAGATCGTGGAATCACCTTTCTTATGGATTGGGCAGAGTACGCTGAGATTCCAATCACTTGGCTTGCTTTCATCTGACCATATTCTGCATAGAAGCTCATGCATGCGTTTTTTGAGCTCTTCGCCTCCGGTCTTAAACAAATCAGCAGGCAGGCCATCTGCACCTGCAGCCTTATTGTTTGTCAGCCGAGCAATGGCTGTTAAGACCTCCTCATAGTCAGGCGGCGGTACTTCAACGCCGTCAGTGATTGGGGTTTCCGGAGTAGATTCCGTAAGGCGCGATTATTGCCGTATTCGCCATTAAGCACCTGCGAAAAGTGCTCCCTCCATAATCTCATTATGCCCTGGACATCTGTCAACAGATTTCCGTCTTCATCCTTGCACGAAGAGGCCCCAGTCTTCAAACCATCAGTCAGGCGTCTTATTCTTTCAGAGAATTTTCGAATCTCGTTCCTGTCCCGCAACATTTCGATATCATTGAACTCGCGTCTTTCTTCATCTCGTTTCTTGCGCCTGAAAAGACGTTCCTCCTCCCTCCTCAACTTTCTGTATCGCTCCTTAGCAGCTCGCGTTGCAACTGACTGCAGGGTGGCTCTGTAGACTGTGTTTTTTGCTTCAGTAGCATCGCGACACTCTCGGTCGTACCACATATTTCTCCGTCGACGGTGGTAGCCTAGCACCTCTTCGGCAGCCGTACGCATATAGCGGGAAATGTGCGTCCACTGCGCGCATATATCATCAAGTTGAGGGGTGTTTTGCGAAAGGAGAAGTGGAAGTTGGTTGGCAAAGACTTTGGCTGTCTGTTGTGATTGCAGCTTTTCGACATCCAGCTTTCTCTTTGGACCTATCCGTACGCGATTTGCTACACATATACGTGTGCAGACCTTGGTTGCAACCAAGTAGTGGTCTGAGTCGATGTTTGCACCACGTATTGTGCGTACGTCTAGTACATTGGAAGCGTGCCTTCCGTCGATCACAATGTGATCAATTTGGTTTCGTGTGTTTTGATCAGGGGACAGCCAAGTGGCCTTATGGATATCTTTATGTTGGAATGTGGTGCTACTAACTGTCATGTTTCGTGCGGCGGCGAAGTCGATCAGTGTCATACCGTTATCGGTGGCTTCGTCGTGGAGACTGAATTTTCCGATCGTCGGACTAAAGAGACTCTCCTTGCCCACCTTGGCATTAAAGTCGCCTAACACGATTTTGACATCATGGCGGGGGCAATGCTCATAAGTTTTGTCAAGGAGCTCGTAGAAGTCATCTTTGGTCGTTTCATCCTTCTCATCCGTCGGGGCATGGACACAAATTAGGCTGATGTTGAAGAATTTTGCCTTGATGCGGATAGTGGCTAGGCGCTCGTTCACCGCCGTGAACCTCGAGACTAGATGACGCAGTCTCTTCCCAACCACAAATCCAACACCAAATTCGTGTCTCGACGCATGACAGCTGTAGCAGATATCACAGGATGCTCTTTTGGAGCAACCCTGTCCCCTCCATCGCATTTCCTGTATAGCGGTGATGTCAGCTCTATATTGTTGGAGGACATCCACCAGCTGGATAGAGGCACCTTCCCTGTAGAGGGTTCGGACATTCCAGGTGCATATCCGTAAATCGTTGTCCTTTGGGCGTTTGCGGGAGTCGTCAACATTAGAGGGGTTCTTTATCCGAGGCTTATTTTGAGGATTCATTGGTGGGTATTTTAACGTGGTGGGTTCCAAGCCCGACGCACAACCATTCATTCAAGGCCATGGAGAAGCCCGCCGCACACATTAGTTAACTCACTGACGGTTGTCAGATCGCTATCCAGGGGACGCCACGAGGAGGCTGTGTGTCGACTTGAAACGTAGAAGCGCAAGGATCGACCATGGATCGACCTGCGACTGTCACGATTATTGAGTCACTGAACGTATTTGTAGTAGACGACTAATGTATGCGTTCTAATTTATGTTATGCATTATGAACACACTTCAACTAAATCAACATTTATGCATACGAGGAGACACTTGAAATCTATGATTCTAATTCTTCTAATTGCTGCTAACAATTGAACAATCTCAAACAGATCAATTCAAAATCCATCAATGAGCTCAAATCTTTTAAGCAATTAATTTCATGAAACAATTACAACGAACATGATTTGCCGCCACAGAAAACACAGCATTTAACGTCATAAGTGTGCGAACAAAAAGCAGCCTCCTTAATCCACGAATTGTTTTCGCTGCCGCCCAATTATTTCCATACAAATAGACAGACAAACAAAACAGTATGTGAGCACACACACACACACACACACACACACACACGCACACACACACACGCACACACACACGCACGCACACACAAACCAAAACTTATGGTATACAAATCAAAGGCGCACAAAAAGTTATAAAATAATTTACACACTCACACTCATGCACAAAATTAACGAGTATTAAAATGATCATAAAACTTTATGAATTTGTTTATCTTTTTTGTTATTGTATTTGTGCATTTTTACATTTCAACACTGTGTGCACCTAAAAAATTATTAGCAATATTTATAGCCTCCAGCTTGTTATTTTTGGCTTAAATATTAAAACTTTTCCAAATATGAAAATTTCGTTGTAAACATTTTGAAACTAATACCTAGAAAACCAAATAAAAACTAAACAATAAAACGCAGATGCACATGCAAAGAACACGATCGTTTGATCGAACATTAAAATACACTTTTTGAAGTATGCGAACATTTCAATTGTGTGTTAATCGATTTCTGTTCTTCTTCTGTTTTTGAGCGGTGGCGGGCGGCACATGCTGTGAAATAATTTTAAGAACGTGTGAAAAGAATTCATTCCCTCATAAGCACACCGCAAGACATTGCCTCAACATTTCTTCATTTCATCAATATGTTGAGTATCATTTAACAAATCATGATTGATTGAATTGTGGCATTCAATGTGATGAGCATATTCATAATTAATTAAACAGAGCGGCAGAGAATTTCATATACGGAGTGAATAACTTTTTACTATCATAATAAAATGATTCTAAATGTAAACGAAAACAGGATTAAAAATTTGGTAGTAATACCCTAATCCTTCTACTTCCTCTCGATCACGAAACTTGTTACAGGATCTTGTTGGAAAATATTCCCCATTAAAAAGCAATAGAAATCATCGAATGTTAAAATCACCTATGTCTAACCTTTTTTTTTTTAAGAAAAAAATAACCCTTTAACAACAAAATATTTGCAATCATTAACCGTTTGAACAAGCAACCGACAATTAGGGGTAAGTATACAGAACGGTTTTTTTTCTCTCAGGTATCTACGAAATCCGTAGAGCTTCTACTAAGACTAGGTTTTTGGAAAAAACCCGCCGCTCCCCACTAGTCTCTCTCTATACATCGCCGAATGATTGGTAAAAATATTAATTTCAGTTATGGCGATATAATTTCCCCTGGAAATCGGACCAAATAAATCTCTACACCTTTTCTTAGGAAAAGCCTACAGAGTAAGTTTAAAAATCTAAAACAAAAAAAAAAAAACAAAATTTATATTTCAAAAGCGTTTGCTTCTTTGCTAACGATCGCCATCCAGTTGTATTGTTTAGACTGTGCAACAACAGGTGAAAATCCAAATGGGGATTTGAGAAGTTTTTAAGACTGATTTGGTGTCGCTGATTACGAGCGTGAAATCACTGGGTAACAAAAGTACTTATACCAAAATACAACTTACTATATTTTAATCCTCTAGTTCACAAATTCAGCGGCTTCGGTGGCTGGGTCATGTTGAGCGAATGGAAAAAAGCGTTTCGGGTAGAAGGGTGTCTTATTCGAACCACGGAGGAGGAATACGTAGAAGAGGACGTCCTAATCTCCGTTGGAAAGACCAGGTGCAGGGTAACCTGACTGCACGTGGCCTTATATACTGGCACCAGCGTGCGCATCGCAGAGGCGACTGGCGAAGCTTTGTAGAGGCGGCCAAGACCGATCATCGGTTGTAGTGCCAGTCAAGTAAGTAGTTCACACATTTTTCGATTTTAATAGTTAAATATCGATGTAAAAACTACAGACTGGTTCTGAAAAGCTTTACAAAAAGTAATTGGCGTCGATTTATGGAGTCAAGAAGTCGGGATCCCGCAAAGCAATTCTGGTTGTTTGGGACATTTTATAATAAATGTTCCTTTTCTTAGCTAGTCATAGACTGTTTTACATACATTAGTATCAAAAAAAAAGTATTTTATTTATTTGTTTATATTTTTAACCAAATAATAAATTTTTAATTTAAGGTTTTCGAACATTTTTGACTTTGATTGCTTCAATTCTTTTATTTCTCGAAACTCAATGCCCAAGAAATATTATGAAAGACTGGTGGTTATTACACCCGTTATGGTGACGGCTGTCTAGAGTCTTGCAAAGGACCTAGAGGGTTAAATATTACATGGTGAGTGTCTGAGATAAAAGGCTTCTAAACTTTTTTTAACCACACCATCGATCCTATAGGCTCCCTTTACTCTCATTTTGTGGTCCTTTTGATAAGTTTTACATTTGGAACGACCCTAGAAAACTTCACCATCTTTCGGTTAATAACAGCTAAAGCCAAAATTATAGTTTCTTTTCACTTTTTCTCTGTACATTTAACAAAATAAAAATATGGGCAGGAAAATCAACTTTTCCCGCCGAGTATTTGGGTATTTGCGAAATGTTTAAGACTAATTTGGGGTTGCTTATTCTGAATATGAAGTCAGGTTTCGTCGCAGCTCCTCGAGTTGCCCAGTTTCATTAATATTTCACCTGTAGCTGCCTATGCTGAAAAGAAATTTTGTATTATTCGTAAATTTACTACTGATATAAGTATTTTTTTTTTTTTGGGTGTAAAACGCACTTAAATAAAAATGCAAAGCATTAAGGAAAAACTTAAAAATTTAAAACCTTCTTTTTTTTTTTGTTAATTGTACAATAGCATGAAACTTTCGATTCCCACAGCGAAAGCAAAATATATTTATTTTCAAGTGTAAGAGCAGAAAATGCATTAATTTTTAAGACAATAAGCAAAACAATAACAAAAACACACACACACGCACACGCACACGCACACGCACACTCATATACAGAGGCCCAATATACACAAAGACGTAAAAACAAAATAGAACGTGGAGTTGCCAAATTGAACGAAAGAGAAAAAAAAGAAAAGAAAACAGTTTAAATTAGCAAAAAAAAAAAAGGCTGCGGCATTAATTTTTACCACATTTTATGCAAATTTAACCTAAAGAAGCAACGAAAGAAAGCAAAAACAAAAAGGAAAATCGAAACAAAATAGCAAACGAGAAAAAAAGGAAAGTAGAGAATGGAAAGTATAAACATTTTCCATCTTACGCAACAAATTAAATGCAAATTCTTTTTTTTCGGCACAAAAAACGAACAAAAGAGAGCTGTTTGCTTGGGCTGCTAGTACCTTTAACTTCGCTTGCTGTAATCACTCTCTCTCTCTCTCTCGCTCCCTCTCTCTCTCTCTCTCTCTCTCTTCCTCTGTCCCACCAAATTCATACATGCCCATGCTTTACATTTTACATTAATTTCTGGTCACACTCAGCTTCAAGTTGTGAGTTGAGATTTGAATATTCTGGAAAATTTCTTTTACTTTGGGTTTCCTCTGCCGTTTTCCCATTTATTGCAAAAAATTTAATACGCTTTTAATTACTTTTAGGGCATACTTTTAGGCTTTTAAGCATTGCCACCGCCACCGCCACCGCTCCCTCTTTTTGAAGTCTCGAGAAGTTTTGCTTGCTGCCTGTCGTAGACATTCATTTTTATTTTGCTCTGCTACTTTTACTTTATTCACTTACACACTCACATTGTTTGTAGTACATGTAAATTTAAGTTTGTTTTTATGCTTCCTTTTATTGCACAAACATTCACACACACGCACACTCACACACACACACACGCACACACACACTCACTCAAACATATTAACGGTAATGCATTAGTATACTTTTAGGCTCAAACTAGCTAGCAAACATGCGCGCTCCATTCAAATATGTATTTCATTATGCATATAAATTATGCACGAAAGGGAATCACTTTGCTAATTGATGTGTTTGTCAAGTAATTAAACGAAATTAATTGCTTTAATTAATTTCTAAAGTGACTTCAACACTCGGCGTCGGCTTTGTTCGGGTGATCGCGTAAACGCCATCCTAAAGCTATGCTTTAATATTTAATGTTATTTTCATTAATTGCTCTAAAAAGTTTTTATTGTCTACGCTGTCTGCGCTTAATTAAATGCAAAACTAATGGTGTCTAAACTTTTTATTGGTTTTTTTTTTCTGAGATCTGTTCAACAGTCAAAGTTTAATACAATGCAGATATGTACGTTAGATATGCCTAAATGTATGCTGTAGAGTTTTGTTTGTGTGTGCCTGTGTGTGCTCAATGCACATTAACTTAATTGAATGCCGCATGTTCACTATCAATTTTTATTTTTCCAACTTAGTTTAGGTTTTTGTTTTGCCACACAGTGACGTGATGTAGTGATGGACGTGATTGTGTGCCTCATGTTTTATGCAGCGATGCTTTTAGCGCATAGTTTTGCACACAAACATACATAACTATTCTACCTATTCTACATACTGTCACACCGATACACACTCACGGTTTAATGCCTTTCCCGACACAAAGCGTTGAATGGCTCACAAAATATTCAAATACCGAAAATATTCGCGTACGATTTTTGAGCTGGCAATCACTTTCATGAATTGCCTTGACTATGTGACAAACGACAAAAATGAATGTACCACAGTTGAAATGTGGATTTATATCAATTTTTATTTAAGTTTCAAGTTTATTTTTAGATCCTTTTTGTGCAGTCATCATCAAAGTCAGCCAGCAAATTCGCTTTTGATGTGTTCACAGAATTTTATCTTATCTTATCTTCCTCAAAACATGAATTATATTTAAGTAGGTACAAAGTTGAGACACAGTCAGTGATTGCTTTAGCTTAGAATATCACAAACCCTATTAAGGTATTTGGAAACCATTTAATATCACATCGACATGAGGCGGAATGTTTTCCCTTACTTTGTATTATATTAATACTTACTTTACTTTACTTTTAATGGCACAACAGCCCATGGAGGGCCTAGGCCGAGCTTTTCGCATCCACTCACGTTGTGCGTCTTATATTTGTACATGAATGGAAGGGACCTACAGTTTAATGCCGAATCCGAACGGCAAAGTGAAAAGTTTTTTTATTAATATACTACTGTGGAAATTTTAAAAAAAGTTTTCTTCAAAGATTCTGACATCGAATCTGCTTCAGTTTTTCCCAATCACAACCAGTTAGAGATACTCACAATTACATCAAGTTTAAACAAAACATTTCACCGAAAAGTTAAAATTCTATGTAAATGTGACCCTGAGACCCTGGCGCATATTTTGAGGTACGAGTATATGGTAAGTATTTGACCCAAATCAGGCTACCGGTTTGATCGCTACAGCATAACAATAAAATTTGTCTCCAATTTGTTTCAACCTTATCAAAACGAAGAGAAGAATAGTTCCATGAGCAGAAAAAAGTTAGGTAATTTTTCCAGGTAAAAAGTCAATTCCCTAAATTTTGTTTCGATCAGACTGATTTTACCGGAGAAATCGCCTATTACTTTTTACTTTACTTTACTTTTAATGGCACAACAGCCCATGGAGGGCCTAGGCCGAGCTTTTCGTTTTTCGCATCCACTCATGTTGTGCGTGTTATATTTGTACATGAATGGAAGGGACCTACAGTTTAATGCCGAATCCGAAAGGCGAAGTGAAAAGCTTTTCATAGCAATTTTTACTCTTGTAGGTTTGCCATTGCCTGCCAAGAGGTGGTGCCGTGTAGAAAAAATATATTTTTTCTACTTTTTGATTTTGCCTGTGCCGAGATTCCATAAACATATTATATTCCGTTCTGAAATGGGACACCACCAACTTAAATCTCTAGCGACTAATTTTTTTTTTTAATTTTTAATAATAAATTAAAAAGATGGTATTTTTGGAGTGCTGAACGCAAATCCGAAACCCGATTTACAATTGTTAGTTACGAAAACTCTCCAAATAAGAGGTAAGAATATAGATAGCGCCTTTCTCAAGGCGGTCATAACCAATTAGTTAAATAAAACAAATGAAAAATATCAAGTGATCACGTGCTCAATACAAGTAATGGCATCTCTGTGTCGCTAGGTAAAACTATACGCTCTGTCAAACCAAATCATTGGCTCCATTTCTTCGCATTTACTTCTGTGAACAATATTCAGTTCATAAACAACCAAATTTCATACAACAACATATTTTTTTCACCTACAAACTGCGATAGGCGGACATCATTGATTTCCAATTGAAGAAATCTGCTTTGATATCTCATCGAATTCTTCGGTAAGCCTACGGCCAGCACGCTCCAGGCAAAACACAGTGCAACGAGTGGTTCAATAAGTTTAAAAGTGTCGATTTTAATGTGAGAAACGAAGAACGTGGACGACCACCGAAAAAGTTTGAAGATGCCGAATTGCAAGCCTTACTCTATGAGGATGAGGATGTGACTTAAATGTGACCCAAAAATGTATTTCTCAATGTTTAAAAGGTGGGGGGGTGGTAAGGTGGGAAGATGGGTGCCGCATGAATTGACTGAAAGACAGCAAGAAAAACGAAAGACCACTTGTGAAATGTTGCTCTCCAGGTACTAAAGAAAGTCATATCTTTATCGAATTGTTACTGGCGATGAAAAGTGGATCTATTTCGAGGATCCCAAACGTAAACGATCACATATTACCATAAGCCCAGTACACCGGCCAAATCGACAGCAAAGCATCAACGAAGTGTTATCTGGCTGGCCTTCTGAAGCCAGGTGAAACAGTTACAGGTCAACGCTACCAACAATAATTGGCCAATTTGAACCGGGCTTTGCCCGAAAAAAGTACAGAATATCGAGCTAGGGAACACAAAGTGATTTTTCTTGATGACAATGCATCATCACATTGAACAAAACAGACTCGGGAATTGGTAGATTCGTAGAGCTGGGAAGACCTCCCCCATGCGGATTATTCACCAGTCTTGGCTCCATCTGACTATCACTTATTTCCATTAATGGAGCACGCACTTGCTGAGCAGCATGACTGGTTTGACTCAAAAAACGAACAGTTTTTTTTGGCGAGGCTTTCACATTACTTTGAGGCCATTACTTTGAAAATTGAATGTACCTAAAATCATTTTTCTTAAATAAACGTGTATTTTCATAAAAATTACCGGTTTTATACCTGTAAACCTGGTATGTTTTATTATATTTCATTGAATTCATTCATTCACATATTTCATAGTTTTTTATTGACCGAAAAAAGTTTTTGATAATTTTGTTTATTTTTTTTATTGACGAATTATTGTTTGACGTGGAATTCTATAAGACAATTTCTTTTTGGCTGTAACCAGCAAGCACGGTTTCTGAATTCGCATATAAATCGTCTATAAAAAAATATGAAAAACACTTGGTTGGTGTCTGTAGAACACTAAAGCTGTTGAGTAATGTATGTTGCTCTCGAAACACAACTTGACTTGAATGTAATTGCATTTGTTTATCAGTTATCAAGCTTTAAGTCAGACAATCTCAAAAGCAAATCATTTATAGCTTTCTTTGGTTTTTAAATTAAATTTACCTGAACAAATGAAACCGATATTGCCTGGCACTGATTCCAGTCCGGTGTCATCGTATCCAGGTGTTGATGATCGTTGGCGTCTTAGTGGTCGTATCTTTCGTAATTCTTCAGGTCGTATTATTTGTGTTTTAACCACTTCTGGCAGATAAAGAACTAGGAATAATTCGAATTCCCGGCAGCACTTGCCGTGGATGGTGTTGATGATGATGAAGGGCATTCCACAAATCTCTCGAGTTCGCTGAGATTGCTGATGATGCTATAAAGCCGACTTAGCGTACTCGAACTATTTCATTAATACTTTCATCAATGTGTGCTTCATCTTCTGATGGGAGCAAGAAATGGGATCCCACAAACTGCAATCATCATCAAAATCATTACTTATTTCATCTTCATTCGTGTTAAGTTCGCTATCTCCTATTGAAGCCATAATCTTTCGGATTTCTTTAGAGGTCGAAGACATTTTACTAATTTTACTTTTGATTGAATGATCGAAAATAAGTCAAATGATGTAAATTAAAAGTAAAATCTTATATTTTCCAACATACACAATATTTTGCAGTACCAAAAAATAATACCTATGCAACGACAATGCCCGCCTATAGACGTTGAGCACTCGGAGGCTTCTATTACCCCAAGTTTCTTTTATATTTCAAACCAAAAACAAAAATAATAAAATAAATATATATAATTTTTTTTTTTTTCAATTTTGATATTCACTATTTTCATGTTATCTTTTTTGCTTTCACTTCACACGAAATTTTGAATTCAACTAATAATAATTTTGAAATTAAAGCAAATATCAGTTTCGAATAAAAAGCCATGAATAGGTACAATATTTAAAAACAAAACTTTTCAACAATTGATACATAATAGAGTTTACTTACTTACTTAGCTGGCACTACAACCGATGATCGGTCTTGGCCGCCTCTACAAAGCTTCGCCAGTCACCTCTGCTATGCGCGCACTGGCGCCAGTTGATAACGCCAAGTGCAGTCAGGTTGCCCTGCACCTGGTCTTTCCCACGTAGATTAGGACGTCCCCTTCTGCGTGTTCCTCCACCGTGGTTCGAATAAAACACTCTTCTAGCCGGAGCGCTTTCTTCCATTCGCTCAACATGACACAGCCAGCAAAGCCGCTGGAGTTTTATACGCTTGACTATGTCAGTGTCGGCGTACAGCTCATACAGCTCATCGTTCCATCTTATTCGATACACGTCGTCCACGCATACTGGACCGTAGATCTTACGGAGTATCTTCCTCTCGAACGCTCCTAACAGCCAACAGCCTCTCATCATTGATTGTCAATGTCCACGTCTCTGCGCCATACATTAGGACGGGAAGGATGAGGGACTTATAGAGCGTTATTTTCGTCGGTCGAGAGAGGGCTCTACTTCTCAATTGCCTACTGAGCCCGTAGTAACACCTGTTGGCAAGAGTTAGTCTCCGCTTGATCTCAAGGCTGACATTATTGTTGGTGTTTATGCTGGATCCTAGATATACGATATCCTGATATCCGATATGCTGGATACTTCAAAAGTATAGTTGTCAACAGTGACATTTTGTCCAAGACGCCGTGACTCTTTGTTTGTTTACACAAGGTATTTCGTTTTTTCCTCGTTCACCACTAGACCCACACGACGAGACTCCCTTTCCAGGTTGGAGAATGCTGCATTGACTGCTCGAACGTTTTTGCCAATGATGTCAATATCATCAGCGTATGATAACAGCATGACACTCTTGTAGAAGATAGTGCCAGAGATGTCCATGTTCGCAGCTCGAATTATTTTCTCCAGCATAAGGTTAAAGAAGTCGCACGATAGGGAGTCACCTTGTCTGAAACCTCTTTTGGTATCAAATGGTGCGGAGAGGTCTGTCCCAATTTTCACTGCGCTGGTGGTGTTGGTCAGTGTCATTTTGCAAAGACGAATGAGCTTTGCAGGGATACCAAAATCAGACATTGCGGCGTACAAGTGATCCCTAATCGTGCTGTCGACTGTGGAAGGCGGCTTTATAATCGACAAATAGATGATGGTTGTTGATCTGTTTTTCTCGGGTTTTTTCCAGGATTTGGCGTTGTGTGAATATCTGGTCGACGGTGGATTTACCAGGCCTGAAGCCACACTGATAAGGTCCAATCAGTTTGTTGACGATGGGCTTCAGTCTTTCGCACAGTACGCTCGATTGAACCTTATATGCAATATTAAGAAAGCTTATCCCACGGTAGTTGGCGCAGATTGTGGAATCACCTTTCTTATGGATTGGGCAGAGTACGCTGAGATTCCAATCACTTGGCATGCTTTCATCCGACCGTATTCTGCATAGAAGCTCATGCATGCGTTTTTTGAGCTCTTCGCCTCCGGTCTTAAACAACTCAGCAGGCAGGCCATCTGCACCTGCAGCCTTATTGTTTTTCAGCCGAGCAATGGCTATTAAGACCTCCTCATAGTTAGGCGGCGGTACTTCAACGCCGTCAATGATTGGGGTTTCCGGAATGGATTCCGCAGTGGCGGGATTATTGCCGTCATCGCCATTAAGCACCTGCGAAAAGTGCTCCCTCCATAATCTCATTATGCCCTGGACATCTGTCACCAGATTTCCGTCTTCATCCTTGCAGGAAGAGGCCCCGGTCTTCAAGCCATCAGTCAGACGTCTTATTCTTTCAGAGAATTTTCGAACCTCGTTCCTGTCACGCAACATTTCGATATCATTGAACTCGCGTCTTTGTTCATCTCTTTTCTTGCGCCTGAAAAGATGTTTCTCCTCCCTCCTCAACTTTCTGTATCGCTCCTTAGCAGCTCGCGTTGCAACTGACTGCAGGGTGGAGAAGTGCAAGTTGGTTGGCAAAGACTTTGGCTGTCTGTTGTGATTGCAGCTTTTCGACATCCAGCTTTCTCTTTGTACCTATCCGTACGCGATTTGCTACGCATATACGTGTGCAGACCTCGGCTGCAACCAAGTAGTGGTCTGAGTCGATGTTTGCACCACGTATTGTGCGTACGTCTAGTACATTGGAAGCGGGCCTTCCGTCGATCACAACGTGGTCAATCTGGTTTCGTGTGTTTTGATCAGGGGACAGCCAAGTGGCCTTATGGATATCTTTATGTTGGAACCTGGTGCTACTAACTATCATGTTTCGTGCGGCGGCGAAGTCGATCAGTCCATAATAGAGTTTAGCCAGCAGTTTATTTCACTTTTGCTATTGCCCGTCTGTAGGCGGTATTGGACGGTGGAGGGTTAATAATACTTCTAACTCATCAGTAGTCTCTCCTTTACATCTCATCATGTATGTAGTTTGTATGTCTTAAATTTGTCAAGTTAAGTCTTTGTTTTAACTCACCAACCAACCTGGTTCTAAACTTGAGTTACTTATTTGTGTAAAAGAAATGTTTGAATACTTCTACCATATCGGTAGTCACTAGTTGCATCTGCCTCAATAACATCACCTGAGTCAAAGGTGGTGAAGTAGACTTTTCAGATTTCCACGTCGAACATTTTTCAATCCGCTTTAGTTTTGAAAAGTTAAAGGTAAATTTAATATGCGATGGAAACGTTACAGGCTCGAAGGTCGACTCAAAACAATCTCTGCCCTTTGCCGGTCTTTAATTCAATGCATACCAATTTACTGAGCCTGGTTCGAATTACACTTTTAAACGAACCTTTGCAAGTCTGGAATTTTTGCTTTTTAAAACACAAACTCGGCCATAAAATCCAATTCCTTTCTAGAAAACTGAACCCTAACGTAGTAGATAAGATGAAATTGATAGTAAGAATCAAGATAGCTTTATTATTTAATGAGATTATTTAGGTTTTTGCTTTTGGCTTCACTTTGAATGACTATTTTTGATTAAGATTAAAGTTTGATAAGGCTTAAAGCTAAGGAGAATCAAGCCAATTTTCTCTTTTTTAAAAGCTCTTATCACCCAGGGGTTGTGGGCACGAATTTTTCTGCGGGTTGAACTTGTAGTTCAGGCTCAAAGCATGATAAGTTTGGGTATGCGTTTTCTGTTCTGTTGCTAAACACAAGCGATCCCGTGCTCAATGTGCTGGAAGATATATTATTGCTTTATTATATTGTAGGTACCTATCTTCTTGTTTCTTTTAATGGCACAACAGACCATGGAGGGCCTAGGCCGAACTGGTTTGCCATTGCCTGCCAAGAGGTCGTGTCGGGCTGCAAATGTTTTTTTTTTGTGTATGCTGGTGATGACGTTACCTGACGATTATTCTCCTAAAATTTTCGTCACTTATTCAAAACTCACTAAGCATCTTCATAACCCTCAGAATCGAATATTACAACAATGTATTGAACTTATTTTGTACCTCCAAACAGACTCAATTCCATAGTGTATTCAAAGTTCTTTCTCTTCTTCCCCTGGAAGATAATTAATTCTGCATTTGTCACGAATGGTATCCACCTTTAATATTTGAACATTCAATTAGTATATACATAATATAAAAATTATATAATTATATTATATTATATCACCTCCTCACCATTTTCACTTCCCGCCGTTTCTTCCTTCATTTATTTCCTTCCTCTTTTTGGAATTCCTTTTTTCTTGCCTGCCTTGCCTTCAGGCATTCTTTTCTTCTCTAGCTTCATCTCTTCTTTCTCTTCGTTTCGTTTTTACCTTACTGATTTATTGTCAATAAATTTTCATTATAAATTTTTAAGCTCGTATTTGGAAAGCGAGGTTGTCTGTGTTTGTGTGTGTGGGTGTGTGTGTGTGTGTGGGTGTGTGTGGGGCAAAGTTTTCATTATTAAAATCAAATCATTTATAAATGATGACTGAAAATAATAATAATTGCTGTTTAACTCAAAAATCCCAAAGGTCACATTTACGCACTCATTTCCTGTTTCCAACAATTTCAATTCAGCAGCAGCAACATTTTCACAGCAGAAGAAGGAGATGACGAAGAAGAATATGAATAAATCTGCGAAAAAAATATAATTTAGTAATCAACAGCAGCAACTGAAAAATGTTGGCAGCTCAATCAAAATATTATGAAATCCATAAATCATTTACGAATTTAATGTGTGTTTACAGTGTAAACGTAAGTAAACAAATGCCATCACACACACACACACACACACACAGACACATACACATACATTAACACACAATTATGCATAAATACAAACAAAAGCCAGCAGCCGCCAACAATCAACACATCAATGGTGGTAGTAAATTGTTATGCCACAATCTAGTGGTGGAATGGGGAAAGTGCTGGATGACTGCAAACAGTAGATTAATAGTCATTCCGCCAGCCAAACACCATCAGTAAACCATCGAAATGACTTAAATTATTGAAAATCAAATCTAATCATTCAAATTGTTCGCATAACCAAAACATGACACAATTCCACTTGTGCACTTCACCTCCCTGCAGTTTATGGTTCATTGCTGCTGCTGCTGCTGCTGCTGCTGCTGCTCCTCCTCCTCCTCCTACTCCTCATTATCTATGCACCTGATCATTTATCACACCTTCAGCTCTTTGAGGTAGAATTTTGACCACCGCCAACAGCATGAATTGAATGTTTGAAATGATGGTGTAATGTGTGAGGTGAGTGGGTGAGTGGGTGAGTGCTGCTGCTGCTGCTGCTGCTAACTAAATTCATATGTTTACTTATCCATGTATATGTACATGTGAATGTCAGTGAATGTGTTGTATTCCCAATTGGAAGTCTCTTTAAGTTAGCGATAGCGACACAGCTTTAGTGCCAATCACTTGTAGTCTTCTAAGAGATACAGTTTAGAATCATGTATAATATCGATGGAATCGTACTGAAATGTGCACTTCAACTCTCTGCAGTATATGGTACATTGCTGCTGCTGCTGCTGCTCCTCCTACTCCTCATTATCTATGCACCTGATCATTTATCACACCTTCAGCTCTTTGAGGTAAAAGTTTGACCACCGCCAACAGCATGAATTGAATGTTTGAAATGATGGTGTAATGTGTGAGGTGAGTGGTACCGATGATCAGTACAATAAACATTGCAACCATTGATGTAACAAATGATAGAGAGTCTTAAGTATCGCAACCGGACAATCGGCAACTGACAAAATCGGCAACTCGATCACAAAAATCAGTTTTGCATGACGCATCCTGGAGAGTTCATTTCTAGTATCACGATCATTTATCTTCTATTGTCTTTAAAACATCTGAGTTGTTCTGGAGTATAAAATATCTGAGTTGTTTCTGGAGTATTTTTTATCGTTGATCATTAATCTGAAAAAATCTTCTACACAAATTTTGCAATTTTAGTAGTTTTCGATACAAAAAAAAAAATGTTCATAAAATAACATTTCCAATTCATATCCAAAAAGTTGTAAATTTCTAAATAATTAATCATTTTTTTAATCGCATCTTCAAATTTTCCTCACCTACTCTCGAAAAATTTAAATTATATGAAAAAATGTTTTTAAATACATTTAAAACATGATTCACGTAGAACCCCCCCCCCCCCCCCCAAAAAATGGTTAAAATTAAATTTTAAAAAATAGAAGATCTACAAAAATTAATTATTATTTTCATGCTGTACAAATTTAGGAGTTTATACTGTAATGATTGCAGGTTGATCTTAAAATTCAAATTATGCTTTATTAGCGGGTTTACGAGCAGTGGCTCAGGCAATTTCTTATGAAGTTAGATTAGCTTTGATCTTATTATCTTGCATTTCATTAATTGGGAGTTATAATATTTTAGGATTTTATAATTATCAATTTTATATATGATTTTTTGTTATTTTATTCCCTATAGCTTTGGTGTGATTTAGAATTAGTTTGGCTGAAACTAATCGTACTCCTTTTGATTTTGCTGAAGGGGAATCTGAATTAGTTTCTAGGTTTAATGTTGAATGCAGAAGAGGAGGATTTGCATTAAATTTTTTTTTAGCAGAATATGCAAGAATTTTATTTTATTTTATTTATTTTTATAATATAAATAATTATTATATTTATATTATTATTACCGATCAAAACTCTTCAAATTCTTGTAAAAAAGCAAACAAAATAGAAAAAATGTCATTTATAATCTTGCACCTTCCGACTGTGTCGATAGTCTAGTGAATGCATTCCGTCTCTGATTTTCCCTCCTTCTTTCTCCCACCTATAAATCTTCCTTCCATTCAAGACAATGCTATGCATTCATAGGTGTACACCCTGAGTGTTGAATGTATCAATAATAAAAATTAGAGCATTAGACTTTTACCCGGGTGGCTGGCCGGTCCGATTCCCCTCTTGATTATGGTGCTTAGTTCTCATAAACTTCTTATATTTCTACCGATATCAAGTGAAGAATGAGAATTATAGGAAAGTGTACAAGTACACACAACTGGTCGCCGTGCCGTAGTTGGTAGTGCGTTGGGCTGCTACGCCGAGTGTCCGGGGTTCAAATCTCGGTACAGGCGAAACTAGGAAAAGCACCACCTCTTGGCAGGCAATGGCAAACTAACAAGGGTAAAAATTGTTTAGGAAAAGCTACTCCCCTCGCCGTTCAAATTCGGCATAAAACTGTAGGTCATTTCCATTCATTTAATACATACAAATATAACACTCAAAACATTAATGGGTGTGAAGAGTTCGGCTTTAGGCCTACATGTGCCATTAAAAAAACAAAGAAGAAACAAGTACGCAACTTGCCGGCAATGGCGAAACTACCAAGTGATGGCAAATCTTCAGCAAGCCGTTCCGGACTGGCTTTAGACTGTAGGTCCAACTGTATGATATTAAATTGGGCTGTTTTTCAACCCAATAGGGACATCATAATAGGGACATCATAATGGTCCAATTTGACCTATGGGCGGGCTGCTCAGATTTTTCTGAGTACTTCTCTTCACCTAAACCTAACTTCTCCCTCATCTTCTCAATTTTCTAAAAATGAAACCTAACGTAACCGGGAAACATTTTTAACTGATTCGTGATCGGCGGCCAAAAATACTCGAGAATAACTGGACCATTTAAGATTTACTGGTGCAGTACAGTTTTATTGATCAAACTATTTACGCCGATTGGTCTTGTTAATCACTAATCTTGTTGTTAGTCACTAAAGATTCTGCTGTTACTGAATATTTTTGATATTTTTACATATTTAAATAAAAAACATTTGACGTATATTAAAAATATTTGAAATTAATAATAAAAAAAATTTCCTACAAGTTCATTTTGTTTATCTACCGCATAAGGATGTGATGTACGAGAGTACATATGCATGTATGTATGTATGTGTGTCTTGTGGGCGGCTGTGGTATGCGTGCCTTAGTTCGGTTATATACATATGAATATGAATGCGTGAGTGGCTGTGTGTGTGTGTATGTGGATATTTGTGTCCACATAGTGACACATCATTAATCAAGCATTAAAGCCGGGGAAGTTAACTGACTTCACTTTTGCCCGCCATTTTTGTTGTTTGCTGCTGTTCTTTCTGCGAAATCTTTCTGTTTCTGATTTTTTTTTTTTTTTTGTGAATTTATTTTATTTATGCTTAAAATCTGGTATTTGTTTAATTCCCTCCTTTTTTCTTTTTTTCTTTTCAGGCAATTCACTTCTCCAGACGATATCGTAGTTACACATCAGATTTGCCGCCTCCGCGTAAAACATCATTCGGTCGTACCTCCACAACGGGAGTGTAAATAAACATTACGTTACTTTACGTTACGTTATGTTACGCGTTATTTGGTGCTTTACGCTGCGTTGCCGTGCGTGCGTTCCTCCCCTCGCTCTATCACTTCCTAATGAAGCCTACAACACAATTGGCAGCCCAGCAGCTGTGGCTAGTGGCAGTGTCAGCGGAGGGGCAACAACGACGATAGCGTTCAAGGTGTGATGATTAATTGCGCAGCGCATTAAATGAAGCGCAAATTTTTAGGATAAAATTTCTCCCAAAGAATATATCTAAAGTAAGAAAAATATAAAAATGAGCAAATGTGGTGTTGTGGTGTTGAAGGAAAGTGATGAAAAGTTTTTTTTTTATGGTTTTTTTTTTTGTTTTTTTTTGTTGATACTTTTCTCTTCCTTTCCTGTTTATTTATTTACTTATGTGTGTGTGTGTGTTTTTTTTTTGTTGTGATGCAGTTGTTTTTTGGTTTTCGATAAATGAGGCAATTATTGCAGGACATGCGTCGTTAATTAACGCTTTGCCATTGTCATCTTTGGCGTTGACGCGCTCTCACATTTCTGTTGGTGGACAATTTTGTTAATCGCTCTACATGTTTCGGATGTCGAGAAAATTCAGCTGTTGTCGTTGATTGTCCATGGATGATTAGATGAATGGCTGTTGGGGCTGTCGTCCTGCATCGTGCAAATATTTACGTCTTCAATTTTGATTAATTATTAGCAATTACATTTCATTTCATATACTCACTTTTTGTATAATAGACTCACAATAAAATAGTGCATAGATCTTAAAGTTTCTGCGGCGTAATCGTTATGGGTTTGCATTTTGTTTCTTTAAGGATTTATTAATATCATTAGGTATATAAGTAGATTAAATTACAAAAGCAAGAAAATTGTTTCTGAAAAGAAAAAAAATATTAAATTTAATATAACCTAGGTACGTTAATTAATCGCAACTTTAAGGGCGTTTAAAGTGAATCCGGTTGTAAATGATTTGAACGGAAGGAATAAGGCATAACAAGTTTCGCGCTTCTTTGTGAGTTGAGATTCGTTCTCCGTTCTCTGACCTTGGAATTGTAATTAAAAAATTATACAAAGTAGAATTTATACACAAAACATAAAATTTTTTTTTTTTAAACTAACTGACTAAAATCGCTGTGGCGTAGTGGTAGTGCGTTGGACTGCTACGCAGAGTGGCCGGGGTTCGAATCTCGGCACAGGCAAAATCAAAAAGTAGAAAAAATAATTTTTCTACACGGCACCACCTCTTGGCAGGCAATGGCAAACCTACAAGAGTAAAAATTGCTATGGAAAGCTTTTCACTTCGCCGTTCGGATTCGGCATTAAACTGTAGGTCCCTTCCATTCATGTATAAATGTAACACGCACAACATGAGTGGATGCGAAAAGCTCGGCCTAGGCCCTCCATGGGCTGTTGTGCCAATTAAAGTAAGTAAGTAAGTAAGACTAAAGTAAATCGGAAGTCAAATTCTGTCTTTTGTGAAAGCACTAGCGCCCGGTGTACAAGTATGCAACCGGTTATGACATCTCTGTGTCGCTAGGGAAAACTATACGCTCTGTCAAACCAAATCATTGACTCCATTTCTTCGCATTTACTTCTGCGAACAATATTCGGTTCAGAAACAATCAAGTTTTATACACAAACATATTTCTTTTCACTCGTAAAAATGTCGACTTTTGTGCCTACAAACTACGATATGCGGACATCATTGCTTTTCTGTTTCCAATTGAAGAAATCTGCTTTGGAAACTCATCGAATGCTTGTGGAAAGCTGGCTTACGCCCAGCACGCTCTAGGCAAAACACAGTGCAACGAGTGGTTCAATAAGTTTACAAGTGTCGATTTTGATGTGAGAAATGAAGAACGTGGAAGACCACCGAAAAAGTTTGAAGATGCCGAATTGCAAGCCTTGGAAGCATCGATGAGAATGATGGTCAAACGCAAGAAAAACTTGCAGCACTATTAAATGTATGCATTTCTCAACGTTTAAAAGCCATGGGATTGATTTTGAAGGTGGTAAGGTGGGAAGATGGGTGCCGCCGCATGAATTGGCTGAAAGACAGCAAGAAAATCAAAAAAAAAACACCTGTGAAATGTTGCTCGCCAGATACAAAAGTATGAATTTCGGAGTGAATAACGTGACAAGTAATACGTTCATGGAACAGACGATTCCATCCAAGGATCAGTTTGAAAGATGAATATTCCAAAGAGCTGCAGAGAAGAGGAAAGTCCAAAAGAACAATTATGCAACCATATCGTGGACATTATCAACTGCGATGTATTTAACCTGTGATGTGCGCAGTGATTACCGCAATTATTGAAACCGTAACGCAGCGTAAAGAACTATTTTCAATAGATATCAATGTAGATGTAGTGTTGCTATGGCGGCAGTGACATAGACGGGTTTTATATTGGATTATATAAATGGCCTACAGGTTAGGGAGGAAAATTTTCTGTTACCTTTCTCTGTTACCTTCAGTTTCACACCAGTAATGCATTACCTACCTACAATTGACCTTGTGCCTTGTCATGTGATTAAAAATTTCTTTCCCTGCAAGCTCTTCCGCAGCAATCAAACGTGCTAAAGTCTTTTTATGGACTACAGATTCAGAAGTAGTTGCAGACAATTCCTCACAATTCTTGAAGTAATCCGGTACGATTTCAATGGGAATAGTGTTTCTTGAATTACATATTTTGCAAAGCTCGAACTAGAAAATGATGAGAGAATATGAAGTACATAATGCGAAAGAAGCGAACTTAAGTTTCTTTTCTAAAG
Organism: Palloptera scutellata; assembly: GCA_958295655.1. NCBI lineage: Eukaryota > Metazoa > Arthropoda > Insecta > Diptera > Pallopteridae > Palloptera > Palloptera scutellata. The sequence continues at coordinate 48,911,351 of OY282450.1, forward strand.
TTCACACTTACATTTAAGAATATTTCGAAAGCGAAGATCGATTAAGGCAGCTCACCCCTTGTTGTTTCAAACCATTGTTCTTCAACCTGTGTTCCATGAAGCTTTGAGGCTTTGCTGGTATTTCCACGGTCTCCGCTAGTTTCTAAATGAAAAGCTTTATTTTCTATGCGATTTTATTCTCGAGGAAGGGCTCTAAAAAGAAGGAGTAAATGGTAGCCAAAAGGGCTCCTCCGCCGAAAAGATTGAAGAGCACTGGCTTGTATATTTTGCAAAGCTCGAACTAGAAAATGATGAGAATGAGAGAATATGAAGTAAATAATGCGAAAGGGTGCGAACTTAAGTTTCTTTTCTAAAGTTCACGTTTACGTTTAAGAAGAAAAAGAAGAAGTAAATGCTAGCCAAAAGGGCTCCTCCGCCGAAAAGATTGAAGAGCACTGGCTTGAAATATAATTTGTTGTTAACAAAAATACAATCATTTAATTTCGATTAAACCAAAATCTAATTTAATTTAATCCAATTTATTTGCGTAATTATTATGCAATCATGCGAATACACTTAAATAATAAATTATAACAAAATTTACATATACCAAAAAAAAATATATAAAAAAAAAACCCGCCAAAATTGCTTTTCCTCATTTTGACATTTTCATAATTTCCTATAATCAACAATTAGTTGCAGTGATTTTCTCTTGCCTCTCTCCCTCCTCCCACATTCCCAACTGAACCGCCGGCGATGCCGCTTTAGCTAAAATCAAGCTGCATTTACCACAAAGGTGTGATAAAGTATTCAGCAGCTGCTGCCGCCATCGCCATCGCCCCCACCATCACCGCCACGATTTACAGCCAACGTGTGCAATTGCCAATGGCTGCGTATTTTGAATTAAAACAACACCGCAAACAACTGCCCTTACCTTCCAACCGCTAATCGATAACCAAACCAACATAAAACAGCAACAACAAAAAAAACGGCAACAAAAACATAACCAACAATAACAACAATATTAAAAATGAAAGAAATATGCGGAAAAATGTAAAAATTAATTATAATGGGAAATTGGCTATTGTTGTCAATAATATTTGGTTACAAAATGTTGAAATTGGCAAGCTTTTTCTGCTTTTATTTTTTTTTTTAACTCAATTGACATTTTTATGCTATAATATAAGACTCTGTAACAAAAACACATACGCACACACACATACACACAAACAAATCGTATTCCACTCTCGTGCTTTAATAATCTATTTCTTTCTCTCTCTCTCTCTCTCTCTCTCTCTCTCTCTCTAACTCTCTCTCTCTCTCTCTCTGTCTCTCTGTCTCTCTGTCTGTCGGTCTCTTTGACTCTGAACTCAGAGCTTTAGTATGGAAATTTTTAAATCTGTTTAAAAATCAGTTTTTATCATCGTCCAGCTTTGGTTTTGTTTTTTTTTTGGTTTTTTTTGCTAGAATTTTAATAATATGTAAATTATTATCGTTGTTTGTTGAATTCGTTATTGAATTATGGATTTGAAATTGTGATTTTGTTGGTATTAAGTATTTTTAACGAATATTATGATTATTATTATTTTTGTTATTACAATAATTAATAAGTCAAATTATGTGCTTATGTATTTACATATTGTACATACATATGTATTTATGTATGCATATGTATAAGTAGCTAAGTATATCATGTATGTATGTATGTGTAATATTTATGTAGCAATCAATTTTATTTGAAATTGTTTTTACATACCATAGTGTGTAAATTAGAAGTGTAGACACGTGTAATTGAATATTTAAAAATAACTAAAATTAAATGAAAATAAATAAATAAATAAATAAAATATAAAACAAAATGAGTACTCATTGAATTTTTATGAAATACTAGCCGGTAAACTCGGTAAACGTTGTTTCACTTTCAAATCATTTTTTACTTTTCTTAAATCTTTTTCTTTTTTTTTGTAAATTTAAAGTTATTCTGTAGGCTTTTCCTAAGAAAAGGTGTAGAGATTTATTTGGCCCGATTTCCAGGGGAAATTATATCGCCATAACTGATTATTGAATTCTTGCTTTTTCTTTTATATTGTGTTAACTGTGTTTCGATTATAAATTTGTTTAATGTGTTGTAGTGATCAATATTCGGCGTTTCCATAAATTTTGTAATAGTATCAGTTTGGATGAGTTGCTGGTAATTGTCTCTTGTTGTGCTATATGCTATATTTGGAGCATTTGAATAGCACGTGGTCAGTTGTTTCTATTGATTTACAGGCTTCACACAAGTGTTATTATTCACTATGTTCATTTTATTTAGTGTTTCATGGCAGAAGCCGTGTCCAACCAGGATTCTATTTATTTTTTTGATGTTCGTGGATAAGTTTCTCTTGTCATATTTGTTATTGAACCAGGGTTTCTTTGGAATTTTTGGAAACATTTGATGGTAGTTTTTCCCTTTTATTTGGCTGACAGTATTGTATTGCTTAAATCTTTATATTTTATAAATCTTTGTGCATTTTTTAACTTAAAGAAATGGGCAATATTTTTTGCTTATTGTAATGCCAAAGAGTGAACAATGTTTGTAGTTTCATTATTCTCGCAGCAAATTAACTCTCTAGTTCTCAATCTTTGTATTTACCTAAACAAATTATAATACTTACATAGACAAATACTTATAACATAATAAATACTTATGTTCTCAGAAACTAAAGAAAAGTAATTGGCGTGGATTTATGAAGTCGGGAAGTCGGGATACCTCAACGCAATTATGGTTGTTTGAGCATGTTAGCAATTCAATTTTATTATTTTATTGATTAAACATTTTATGTTAAATGTTCCTATTCTTAGTTAGTTATAGAACTTTTTCTATACCTTTAGTATTTTATTTATTTGTTTTTATTTTTATCCAAAGTTCTCAAACGCAATTTAAATAATAAATTTTTTAGTTTTTCCAAAATTTTTTAATATCATTGCTCCCAGTAGCTGTAATACGCATCACAGCTCATAGCCAAAGAAATATTATTAAAGTGTGGGAAGTCCACAATACGAGATGATAAAATTTACCTCTAGACCATTGTTCTGGTGGTTATTCCACTCGTTTTGGTGACGACTGCCTAGCGGCCTGCTTGCGAACTAGAGGGTTAATAAATATGCTCGCCTCCCAACAAGGGAACATGCCACGTATAACTGACCGTGGTTCCAATCTACAGATTTGCAATGATTATCATTGAGATTTGTTTATGGCCATGGCAAAGGCCAACCTAATCGGAAATTGCAATCGTTTGAACTTTTTCGGTGTCTCTGTAGGATGATATATGGATGTGAAGAAGGCCGAGAACCTAACCTACCAGTGCAGGATAGTTCCTCAAGCACTCCCATTGTACTTAAGGCCTACGAAAAGAAGAAGGGGTGACAGCAGTAAGGGGTTAGAGAAAAAGAGGGATAAAGTCGAAAAAAGGGATTGTAAAAGGGACTATGTTCTCTTCCGCAAATTTTTCGGATTCTCTCACAAATCTCAGAAGATCGCAGAAGGGGAAGGAGTGAACTTTCTCCATTCCTGTGACATCGAAACGCAAAATGCGGCATCTCGTTCTGGCAAAGGCGGGACATGTGTAGAGAAAATTTTCAGTGCTGTTCACCTCCTTCAGAGAAGATTTGATTTCGTGTTCTCCAGAGCCTTAAGTGCAGCCTGACTGTCACTACAGACACCTATACGTTTCCCGCGCCATTTTTCTGTAGGAATCATAGGAATTCTTGGAAGCAAATTATGTACTCCTTTAAATTTTCCTTTAAGAATTGTGACCTTAATGGCATTGTGCATTAGTTTTCTAATAACTAACCCGGTTCGATTACATAGTCTCGGAGCGTTGAGGTTGCGTAACAAAATTATTGAAGAACAACTTTCAATTTTAGTAAATCTAGACCGTTAGACCGGGCACATCAAGTGAATTCAAAAATTCTTTTGGATAATTGCCTGCTTCATATTTTCAACTACACTATCTATAGATTTAAAGAAAACAACTTCGGAATCAATCATGTCCTGAATAATAACATCGACACATCAACATTTTTTGTGGCTGAAATAGCCCCTTCACTTAATCAATCACGAAAACGATAGTATTTGTACATAAAAATATTTTGTATAATAATACATAATATATTCAGAATATGATCCATATCACACCATAACTAAGTGTTTCAAATTCTCTACGCCTGGGTATATGACCCAATATACCATATGTATTATAAAGTTAAAAAACTATTCGCGATTTTTGGTGTCCTTGCCCACAAATCTGGCAAAACTAGTGCGATTATGAGCAGGCTACAGTTAGTGTGAAGACAATTGTGTAATTCGTTGCTAGTGTAAAAAGTTACATTGATTTGGAAATGAGTGAAATATCTGAAGCAATACGCTATGTTTTGCTTTATTACTATAGAAAATGTAAAACCGCTGCAAAAATATGCAAAAAAAATTTGTGCGGTTTTCGGTGAGGATGCTATGCCGTGAAAGTCGGACCCGGGAGTAGTTTGCTCGATTCCGTTCCGGAAATTTCGATATCAATGATGCACTGAAGGAGGCTCTGAAAGTCACTGAAACAGCCGATGAAATTTTGCAACTGGTGGAGCAAGTTCGACATGCAAGCTGTCAGGAGATAGCGGATGCACATCAACCACATGACAGATTTGTGGGTACCAATCGCTGAGATTTTTTCCATGATCCAAAATATTCTGAATATGAGCCAAATCGGAATATAAATAAAGTTTTTCAAAATATCTTGACGCCAGAAAACATTACAGGTCAAACAAAAAAGAAAAAAAACAAAACCGAGAAGAGCTTCAACCAAACCTATGAAGTAAATCTTAGCCTGGAAGCTTATAAGGTTCCGTAGATCATTCATTACTAACAAATGGACAAAGGATTATGTATATATATAAAGAGGGCTGAAGGTTGAAGACCATCGTTGTTAGGTTCTATTTCAATTTTGTAAATAAACAAATAATAATAAAATAATAATAATGCACAAACATTACCAAAAAATTACATCGGTTTTAATCATTTTTTTCATCATTGAATTTGAGGAGCTATCAGTAGCTTTTACAAATACAATGCAAACAAAAACACTCAATGATTTTTATACTGAAACGTAAGCTTTCATGATTTAAGATGCACTGAATGAAATGATTCCAAAATAAACTACATCAACTGCTTGAAAAGCGTAGGAGTCGAGTATTACCATAAGCGCTTTATTTCCACTCCAAAAACTTGTCAAGACCAGAGTTGCCAGCCGGCAGCGTCTGATCAAGGATTTGCTTTTGATTCGGCTGATTTCGCTAATTATAAAAAATATCTCAGTAGAAGAATGTCAACAAATTTAAACGATTTACAACTTTATTTATGTGCAAGTATACACAGTCAAGAAATGACCATCAAATATTTAAGTATATGATGGTCCAGGATTCTCTCTATTTGCTATATGAGATTGAAAGAAGTCATTTATTGAAGGCTTACCATAGTAACAGAAACTGAGTGATGATAGGATGTAAGGGTTCCAGCTGAGGAAAAGTTTATTAGTGCACTAAGACATTACAAAAGCACAATGGGCTACATAGCCTGAGTGCTTGAGGAACATTACAAAAAATTCACAAATTTTAAAGTTTCACATTTCAAGGTCTTCAAAGCAGCTTGAGTGCCTGGATAATCTACTGGAATTATGTACTTACATATATAGTAAGTATGTAACAACAACAAAAATACACAAAAATTTGAAACCAGCAAACAAACAACAGTAAGTAGATGAAGTAAACACCCAGTTTTCCCACACGCCCATGCACTTCACCTAATAAGCTCAATAAGTACCTCAACAAATATGAGAAGGAGCAGAAAGTAAATAGAAAATAGCAATAAAAAGGAAAAGAGGTATCTTTTTGAAAAAAAAAAACAAGAGTAAAGGAGATAACCACCACTCAGTTTTTCAATTGTATGTAAGTAAGTAGTATGGTACACATTTGTGTTTGTTTGTGTATGAAAAGTGTCGATGTCGCCAATGTTTACAATATTCTAAGTAGCACATGATGGCAGCAGAGCATCTCAATGAATTTGGAGTGCAGCCAGAATGCAACGCGTCCTCAATGTCGCCAAAAAAGAAAACAACTTAAAAAATATCATGTTGTTATTTTCACAATCAATCAGCAACAACAGCAGCAGCAAGTGCAACAGCAATAAACGACCACAGCCAACGACGGATAATGTGAACTCGTTGCGTTGCTGCACTTTCGAGCTTAGTACATACTCAATAATATTTTCGTTGATGCTGCTACTATTATGTAGAATACATAGCAACATCAACTTCATCATCATCATCATCATCATTATCATCATCATCATCATCATCATCATTATCATCATCATTATCATCATCATCATCATCATCACCATCGAATGGTAAAGTACGAGTATTGTGGAGTCTTTGAGAAAATAATCCTGATGGGACATTCGCATGCAGTTTTTCTTTATATATACGAGCTTTATTTTTCATTTCAATTTTTACACAAAATAGCCGCAAGGTTTTTCCCAATTCGATATTCACTTCACTTGCTTCTCATTTACCTGAAAGCATTTGCACTTCATACATACACACGCAGTACTTACCTCTTCATGTTCTACTTGCCCTCCCTGCTTTTTTCTGCTGATTTTCTATTTATTAGTTCGTTCTTGAGAACCATTTGATCGTTTGAGCAAAAAAAATTGCTAATGGAATGAATGCTGCTACCATTTGATATTGTATGTTCTTCTTTCCCTCGTGAGTCGTATTTATTGGTTAGGGGAGCTTGAATATTATTGAGCTGGTTTCCCAATTGAAAAAATATGTTTTTTTTGTATCAAATATGTACCGGCACGCAATATCCGAATTTTTAGTAGAATTGGTTAATTTAATCTGAAAATCGAAATTTATAAACCACATTTCTAATAGCATCGATTACCTTATGCAAAAGTAATGCCATAATGTGAATGTGCCATAACTTTTTTGCAAATGACGTCAAATTTCATTGTCCTTTGACATTTATGTAGTAGACAGGTACAGAATTAGTTGACAATAAGCAGTAGAGCGATACAAAGCTCGGGCAAAGACGATAAAGATTTCGAAATACTAATTTTCGGGCCGTGTGATCTCACTTCTTGGCGATTGGAACTAGCCGGCCATATCACCAGATCTGATGGCGCCATACTTCCTCCCTGTGACTTTTTGTAATCTTACGTTTAAGTACCACAACAAACCACAAACCTTGGAATTCTTTAAAGAGAACCTTGAAGAAGCAATCAGATGTTTTACGAGCAACATTTCAAAATGCAGTAAAATGAGCAGGAGATGGTCATTAGACCTACATCATTTTTTCATCTTAACGTCATCAAGTTTACACCTTCAAATAAACTTTCCGTGAAAACAGAACCAAATTCAATTCATTTCTAACAAAATGGCAGCCAATTCACATTATGGCATTACTTTTACCCCTTGTATATATAACTTGTATATATATAAAAATAAAATCGGTTTTAGTCTCAAGCTGTGTTAGTTTCAAGTTAAAGCTGAAATCAAGTCATTTCTCACATAAAATGAATTCCTGTTTCAGATAGGATCAAGTTTGAGAATTATGTTAAACGTAAATCGCAGAGAGTCCGCGTTGCTTGTAGTATTTTTGTTTTGTAAAGTGACGAATGCAAAAACAGGCCAGAAGTCACTGCACTTTGCGGTTTACATAATTCAGAGGTAACTAAATCTCTGATGCGTTGAACTCAAAGATGAAGTTACGTTTGAGATGAATTCAAATTTTAGATGAATGGTAGATGAATTCAGGTCTCAGATGGAGTCAACTGTTCACAGAAAGTCAAGCTTCGGATAAAGTCACATTTGATGAAGTCAAGTATCGTATCACGTCTAGTCTCAGATAAAGTAAAGTGTCAAATGAAGTCAAGTCTCAGATGAAGTTAAGACTCAGTTGAAGTCAAGCCTCATATGACGTTAAGTCTGAGTTGAAGTCAAGTCTCAAATCAAGTAAAGTCTCAGATGAAGTCAAGTCCGAGATGGAGTCAAGTTTCAAACGAATTCGAGTCTGAGATGGACTCAAGTCTCAAATGAAGTTAAATGTCAAATGAAATCAAGTCTCAGATGAAGTCAAGTCTCAGATGAAGTCAAGTCTGAGATGGAGTCAAGTTTCAAATGAAGTCGAGTCTGAGATGGAGTCAAGTCGCAAATGATGTTAAATATCAGATGAAATCAAGTCTCAGATGAAGTCATGTCACCGACAAATTCAAGTGTCAGGTGGATTCAAATTTCAGGTGTTAAAGTTTGTGTTAAAGAAAAATTATGAATATTTGTTACGAACGCACACGGAACTGTCCGAAAACAATTGGAATCGCGCATTTTAACTGGCTTTAAATTGTGTATAAATGCGTTCATGAAAATCTTGGATGAGGAAATTACTATGCAGAATACCTGCGTTCAATACAGCGCTCATTTGAAAACTGAAAAAAACATCGCCTTCTTTTGAAAACTATGCAGAATACCTGCGTTCAATACAGCGCTCATTTGAAAACTGAAAAAAACATCGCCTTCTTTTGAAAAACCTCCATGGAGCTTTTAGATGTGGTGGAAGAAACTTTTATCATCGCCTTGCTAGTGTACTGAATTACTATGTAAAATGACTGGTTTCAAATCGCAGCACACGCAAAAATCTAAAAAATTTGAAAATTTATTTTTTAAAGGGCAGCCGCTCTTAGCTGGCTGTATTAGTCGCAGTTCGGATTCAGTATAAAACAGTAGGTCCCACTCACACACAACAAGAACGGATGTAAAAAGCTAGGCTTTCATGAGTAAAGTCAATTTTATCTCCAAGCCCAACCTCTCACCCTCTGTACAACCGCCGGAAGCTCTGGCCATAAAAAAAATTTTTTTTTTTTTTTTTTGTTAAAAGTTCTACTACTATAATTTTACTACATGTGTCAGTTGCATATATGGTAAGTACTTGAAGTAAATACTTTATAAAAATGTTTTCTAACTCAATTTGGGTCACAATTTTCACTGCCACAAGCTTCAACCATTTGTCCTCACACTTATTAGGTAAAACAACAGCGACAATAACCGAAAGCAAGACAATAATTGGTGGAAGGGAGTCTTCTCAATTTCAATTGCAAAACCAAAACATGCAACAAAATTGAAGCAGACAACAATAGCATATGGAAAATACTCTCTCGTATTGATAACAAACAAACTGTTTAAGCATACTTTCAGGCGCACTACAGGTACATTACGTACCTAGTAGAAAACAACAACAGCAAAAGCAGCAAAGCATCGTTTCGCATGCAAAAACCCAAAGAACGACCGTGGAAAAAAAAATATTCTAAGCAACAACAATAACGACGATAATAACAAAAATGTTTCTTGCACACACAACATTGCTATGGTTGTGACATTCTCTCCTGCCTCTGCTGACAACGCATCCTTTATTGTTCCCTCTTTAACTCCACTCTTCACTGCACTTTGACGGCATTGTACTCTAGCCAACCTGCTGTGCAGAAGGAAACTACACGAAGCAATTTTAACACTACTGACCTAGACATCGCGAATTCGCGTGTATTCGTGTGTATTTGCTGAAAGGTAATCAAGAAACACAGGAAAACGACCTCAATGCAACACAATGAGAAAGTGGAATACCAAAACTTTGGGGCATACTGCATACTCGTACAATGAAACGAAACAAAATTGAGAGTGAAATAAAGTGAAATGTGAACGGACAGAGAGAGCGGGAGAGCGCGGAGGAATGTTTTGGTAGTTGAAATTTATGCTTCTGCGCGATAATAAAACTCCGAAAAAGTGTGGTGAATAAATGTTTGTAAACAAAACTATACACAGAGAGTAACGGCGGGGGCAGGAGAGCGAGAGAGGAACATAATGTTTCAATGTGAATATATTTTGAAATCGAAACAGCTAGTTTACAGTTACGTTTACATAGGCAATACCGTTAGTTATTATTGAAACTTCTCGGTGATTGGTTAGATTTTCGCATAGAATTTTGCTTAAATTTGACGTAATTTATGTAAAACTATAACTAAGTAGTACTGAAAATGTTAAAGTACGAGTATATATTTATTAAGCTAACAACTACCAACATACATAAGTATGTTTATGATGTTCTTGAAGCAATCGCTTAAAAATTCCATTACATCATTATGACCCTTAAGTCATGAAATCGTGTATTCTCTGCATTGATGCAACACTCATCTCTCCTCTTTAGTTGATTTTGGCTGAAGAATGCTTGCCAAGAAATTTTCATTGTTGCTTAATTTCACAAGCATTATACTTTGACAATTTCTTAGCATATTCTCGTTAGTTCATTTTATTTTTCTACAAAAACAATCCAAAAATATTCTTTTTCTTTTTCGCTAGGTTTAACGCCTTCTACTTTTCTTTTGTATGCTTAATTTACACTTTCATACCAATTCAAGAACTAGTGGGAGTGTTTCCCATTCTATCTTGCCTTTAGATGCATACACATACTTACAAACATACATATTTATATACACACATACTTACAAACAAACATACATACATACATACATACATACATACATACATATATACTCGTAAGTATATCTCCATATTCATTTTGTAGCTTTTCATTTCTGTCTGATGTTTTAACTTCAACTTCTTGCAACTGTAAAAGTGAAGGATAATACTTAAGCTATGCACGAAATGGCAAAGAAAGGAAAACGGAAAATATGTTGGAGAAAAAAAGTATAAAATAGCAAAAATAAAAGAAACAGAGAAAACGAAAAATGCAAAGTTTTACATAAAAGTGGCTCAGTTTGCTGCAAGTTGAAATTAATCATTGTCAAAGCGCATAAATCACAGAAGAACTTTTTTTTTTGTTAATTTTTTTTTTTTTTTTTTTTGACTTCACCACCATCACCTACTTTGCTTATGTGCATACGTTGAAACGAAGAAGTGGGAACGGGGAACGGCAGGATCTTTTATATGCACAAGTCTCTCTCTCTCTCTCTCCCTCTCTCTCGCTCTTTAGCTCTATCTATGTGTTTTGTATGTTGGTGTGTAGGTGTGTGATGTTTTCCATTCATCTGGAATTTTTGTTCCATTTTATTTTTGGTATTTTGGTATTTAATGCGTCTTCTTGTTACTAAATTTTTTTTTTGCTTTGCTCATCGATTACTTTTTTCCACTGATTCGTTTGCTTCTTCGTTTTGTTTTTTTTTTTTTTGTACAACCAAGAAAACTTTTCTTAGTGGCATTTTTTGTCGGCTTGTAATCTATGCCAGTGACATGCATACTATGCACATATGCACAGAATATTCCAATAGTTTTTCTGAATTTAATGAAAATGAATGAATCAATGATTTTAGGTAAGCAGGAGAAATGCGATGTGTAAGATTGAGAATCATTGAACCAAAAAGTCATATCTTTAATAGCTGGTAAAAAATTTTTAAAGCGAATCGAAGCGAAACACTCTGAATTCAACAACTGACACTCAACTCTTCACAAATTCTACTACGAAAGTTAGAGAGAAAAGGAGTTTAGAGTACACGCTTAAGTTTTACAACCTTAAGGTTGGTCAAATTTCAAGTAGTGACGAAATTGTATTTAAGTTTTTTTTTTATTAATACATTCAACACACAGGGTGTACCCCAATGAATGCAGAGCATTGTGTTGAATGAAAGGAAGATTGATTGGTGAGTGGAAGATGGAGGGAGGATGAGAGAGGGCACGCAATCACACAGGACACCGATAAAGAGATAGGCAGCCATTGTGGCAAGTGTTATGCCTTTGCCTTTACCACAATGAACTTCAGTTTATCAGCGTCGACTATGACCGCATGTAGCGCCAAAGGACAAACTTTTCGCATCCACTCATGTTGTGCGTGTTATATTTGCACATGAACGGAATAGACCTACAGTTTAATGCCGAATCCGAACGGCGAAGTGAAAAGCTTGTCATAGGCAATTTTTACTCTTGTAGGTTTGCCATTGCCTGCCAAGAAGTGGTGCCGTGTATAAAAATTTTTGTTGTGTAGAAAAATTGTTGTTGTTTTTCTTAATTTTATTTTGCCTGTGTCGAGATTCGAACCCCGGACACTCTGTGTAACTGTCCAATGCTCTACCAATACGCCACAGCGACTTAGTCTACACTTGCCTCCTCGAACCTTGCTTACTTTTACTTTCTTAACTTAAAGTGCGACTACTAAAAAGATTTGACTAATGCATCAGTTTTTTAGCCAGGCCTAAAGAGGGGTGTGTCGACAAGAGCATTCCGCCCAGGTCCATGCTTCTGAGCCACCAAATGCAAAATATGAATATTTCTGAAAAATAATTTTTGTTGATATTAAACAAAAGCTTACAAAAAAAACTATTTTTCTTTATTTCTTCTTTTAAATAGCACAGCCCATGGAGGCCAAAGCCGGCCGGCCAAACTTACAGTTTTATGCGGAATCCGAACGGAGAAGTGAAAAGCTTTTCCTAGGAAATTTTTACTCTTTTAGGTTTGCCATTGCTTGCCAAGAGATGGTGCCGTGTGGATTCTTTTTTATGATTTGGCCTGTGCCGAGATTTGAACCCCGGACACTCTGCGGAGCAGGCCAACACACGACCAACTACGCCACAGCGAAGACATTAATTCATTAAATAAAAAATATAAGTGGGTATGTGTGGTATAGTATAGCGATATTTTGGAGAACAACAGCATTCGCATATACACTGTTCTTCTTATCGTCCCAATTGCTCGCTCCCCATTATTTCAAAATCTTCTACCTTACCTTGAAAGGAACAGAGCTATAACTACTCATCAGTTTGGTTTTCGGACGCAACATGGTACAACTGAGCAGGTTAGTGAATGAAGTGCGAAAATTCTTGAAAATAAAATCAACAGATTTGGGCACGAAGGTCTTACATATTATATTATTCGTCATAAGTGTTGCACCTTTTCGGAGCATGGCCAAATTACTCATCGGCATTGCTGATAGAAGGGGTCAACGAAATTAGCATTACCTTTCAAAACTGTAAAACTACTTTTCCAAATCGAAAGTGGAAACCCAGAAAAGTTACTTTTACTCTTTGAGGCGTTTCAATTCAAACTTAAAAAACAACCAGTTAAAATTAGTCAACTGAGTTATTTGAAAGCATTTTACTTAACTTTGTTTCGTTTTCAATAACACTTTTTCGTAGTTATACTTAAGTGCATACTTTCTGCTGCTTTGACTGAAAAGAACAATTGCAACAACATTTTTTTTTAGTGTATTATTGAAAAGATATTCCAACTGTGCCGATTTCCTACAAGAAAATCCGAGGCCAAAACAGATTAACACCTGCGACCTATTCGCTAACTAGGAGAAACCGGAAAGACTTGATGCCCATTTCTTCATTTGACTATAACATGAAGGAATCATAAAACCTTTTGGATATGTACCAAACTTATAAGTATCCAATAAGGCATCCGTGGTCGCTGTGGCGTAGTGGTAGAGCGTTGGACTGCTGCGCAAAGTGTCCGGGGTTCGAATCTCGGCACAGGAAAAATCAAAAAGTAGAAAAAATAATTTTACTACACGGCACCACCTCTTGGGAGGCAATGGCAAACCTACAAGAGTAAAAATTGCTATGAAAAGCTTTTCACTTCGTCGTTCGGATTCGGCATTAAACTGTAGGTCCCTTCCATTCATGTACAAATATAACACGAACAACATGAGTGGATGCGAAAAGCTCGGCCTAGGCCCTCTATGGGCTGTTGTGCCATTAAAAGTAAAGTAAAGTAATAAGGCATCCAATACCGGAATGTAGAGATTTGAAATTGTCAATCCCGGGATCCCAATTCGAGATTTTCCAATTAAATCAAATATCTGTAAATATACATAAAATCAAGGTTAAAGAGTGCAAGATACAAAAAATAAACAATGGTCTCAACAATATTGAATGCAGAATGTTTCATAAATGAGATAAAAATCATTATATCTTTGTTTTTATTTAAATTATTTCATTACATTTCCATTTAAAAAAAACAAGACGATCAAATATAAGTAAGTAAATGAATCCAACGTTTTACGTTACACGTGTTTTATTCACATGTTTTAATTTAATAATTAATTAACAAAAAACAATAATATATATGAGAAAAAAGTTCATACACTTAAATTTCATTATAATAAAATTAAGTTTATAATTTACAGCACAGCACAAGTAATTGAAAAAAAATCACAAAAATTCAGTCACAGAATTGATTTTTCAGATCACTTATGTGTCGTGTTGGCAATACATTTAAGTTAGTTAGTTAAGTTCATTTAAGTTAAAACAAATTGTACAAAATTTATAAATTTTTAAACAAATATTTTAAAGTAATTAATGCGTACAAAGATTCGTCGGAAAGAGAAGAATGCAATTTATTGCCAAAATAGCCACATGTGGAATATATCTTTCTGATTCGATGCTAGTCGGAGAGATAGATTGAAGGTAATCGCAGGCAAGTTGGAAATGTTGCCCTCCATTACCACCCGAAACGAATAAATCAATTTCCCGAGAAGCGATCTCCGACAGGCTTTCTGAATATTGGTTGGACTTGGTTGGATTGCGCAAATATCCAAAGCTTTTTGTAGCCGGTTTTCTTAACTTTCGATTTCATATTCTTCCGAGTTTTCAAAAAAAATTACTTCATCTTCGACGTGCTGCGATTAAAAAGAAAATTTTTTTAATATGCTTATAATTTCGGTTTTAATTTTTGAAAAATTTACCGAATTATCTTCGTCTAACTCAGATGTTTCCATTCGATTAGTTAAAAAGTTTAATAGCTTGGTTCTTCTCTCTCTGATTCGAGATTTTGCGGATTGTGACAGTTTGTCGCTTAAAGCAGATTTGGTTTGTGTGATTTCCTTTAACACAAAAACTAATGCAACATCGGCTTTAGATATGTAGATTCATATCGCATCGGCAGAGAGCTTCAACTGAAATTTTTACTGGTTTCAAGATTCTAACAATTTCATTAACAACAGCGCATTCAAAATCTAAAATTGGTCGCATTTTCAAATCGATTACTGCTTTTTTAATTGATCGCTCCAACAATGTAAAGCGCTCAAGAATGTTTAGCATGCTGCTCAATCGCGTTTTACAGTCGATTATCAGTTTTAGCTCCTTGCCGCAATCGTCTTTTATGTATTTCTGTTTTTTCGTACTCCGGAAACCCCAATCACTGACGGCGTTGAAGTACCGCCGCCTGACTATGAGGAGGTCTTAACAGCCATTGCTCGGCTGAAAAACAATAAGGCTGCAGGTGCAGAGGGCCTGCCTGCTGAGTTGTTTAAGATCGGAGGCGAAGAGCTCAAAAAACGCATGCATGAGCTTCTATGCAGAATATGGTCAGATGAAAGCATGCCAAGTGATTGGAATCTCAGTGTACTCTGCCCAATCCATAAGAAAGGTGATTCCACGATCTGCGCCAACTACCGTGGGATAAGCCTTCTCAATATTGCATATAAGGTTCTATCGAGCGTACTGTGCGAAAGACTGAAGCCCATCGTCAACAAACTCATTAGATCTTATCAGTGTGGCTTCAGGCTTCAGGCGTGGTAAATCCACCATCGACCAGATATTCACACTACGCCAAATCCTGGAAAAGACCCGAGAAAAACATATCGGCACCCATCATCTATTTGTCGATTATAAAGCCGCCTTCCACAGTCGACAGCACGATTAGGGATCACTTGTACGCCGCAATGTCTGATTTTGGTATCCCTGCAAAGCTCATTCGTCTTTGCAAAATGACACTGACCAACACCACCAGCGCAGTGAAAATTGGGACAGACCTCTCCGCACCATTTGATACCAAAAGAGGTTTCAGACAAGGTGACTCCCTATCGTGCGACTTCTTTAACCTTATGCTGGAGAAAATAATTCGAGCTGCGAACATCGACATCTCTGGCACTATCTTCTACAAGAGTGTCATGCTGCTAGCATACGCTGATGATATTGACATCATTGGCAAAAACGCTCGAGCAGTCAGTGCAGCATTCTCCAACCTGGAAAGGGAGTCTCGTCGTGTGGGTCTAGTGGTGAACGAGGACAAAACGAAATACCTTGTGTCAACAAACAAAGAGTCACGGCGTCTTGGACACTGTTGTCACTGTTGGCAACTACACTTTTGAAGTCGTCAAGGATTTCGTTTATCTAGGATCCAGCATAAACACCAACAATAATGTCAGCCTTGAGATCAAGCGGAGACTAACTCTTGCCAACAGGTGTTACTACGGGCTCAGTAGGCAATTGAGAAGTAGAGCCCTCTCTCGACCAACGAAAATAACGCTCTATAAGTCCCTCATCCTTCCCGTCCTAATGTATGGCTCAGAGACGTGGACATTGACCATCAATGATAAGAGGCTGTTGGCTGTTAGGAGCGTTCGAGAGGAAGATACTCCGTAAGATCTACGGTCCAGTATGCGTGGACGACGTGTATCGAATAAGATGGAACGATGAGCTGTATGAGCTGTACGTCGACACTGACATAGTCAAGCGTATAAAACTCCAGCGGCTTCGCTGGCTGGGTCATGTTGAGCGAATGGAAGAAAGCGCTCCGGCTAGAAGGGTGTTTTATTCGAGCCACGGTGGAGGAACACGCAGAAGGGGACGTCCTAATCTCCGTTGGAAAGACCAGGTGCAGGGCAACCTGACTGCACTTGGCCTTTTCAACTGGCACCAGCGCGCGCATAGCAGAGGCGACTGGCGAAGCTTTGTAGAGGCGGCCAAGACCGATTATCGGTTGTAGTGCCAGCTAAGTAAGTAGTACGTAAGTAAGTTTTTTTGTACATGGTCGATTATCTTTTGCAAATCATGATTCTCAGTAAGTTCACAAAAACGATCGCTTTGGCATATTTGAAGCCCGTAGTCATCTACATCGTCATCTTCTAAATCGAATTCTTATTCGGACACAACAACACGCTCGGTTGTTTTTTTTTTTGTATAAAACATCAATTAACGCTAATTGAATATCATGAGCAAAGCAAAGTTGTTGTTTTGGCGAAATTAGTTTTCCGACTTTTACCATGGTACTTGCGCCGCCCGTTGATATATCCGTTGATAAAAATAGATTGAACTTTTTGAGTCTTCCTTCCAAGAGTTCTACGCAAACGTTTGCTGTAATTGGGCTATTAAGTCTTACGAGACCAATGTTAAAATATTTTAAAATAAACTTACCTTTTTGAACATATTTTACAGGTTAATAATGTTGCTCTTACGACGTTAAATGAAGCAAAATTTTTTGGAATTTTCACACAGGTTGCATTTAAAAATAATTTCAACAGCAAGTTTACAATTTCACTGCAAAATTTCGCAAAATATCTTCAATAATGACATAAAATCATTTATCCCGAAATTCTGGAGTTAAAAATCCCGACATTCGGATTTGAAAAAAAAGTCCGGGATTTCGGAATTCGGGACCCCGGGACTGAATGCCTTACCATCCAATAATATTTACTTCTGTTACCATGCAGAATTTCCCATATTTAATCAGAGTTTGTGAGTTTTGACTGGTTCCCATATTGTGGGAGACTTGATCCCGGTGCAAGGGAGACATCATTACGGTGGGGTAAATCCACGCAAAAAGTAAATAAATAGCAAACTGTGTTTATAAAAAATCAATTATATAAATTAATAAATTGTTTTTCGTAGATTCCAACTTTTTACTTAGTCCTTTCTAGAATAATGCGCAAAAATGCTATAAAATAGTAATTACTCAGTCTTTTATAGACTAGATTGTAAGTACATAGATACTAGAAGTTTTGCGAAAATTAAAAATAATAAAAAAAATTCTTAAAAAAAAGCACAATATTTCAAATTATGTATTGTTTATACAAACAAAAATCTGAAGACAGAATTCGGAAAAATAATAATTTGCTGAGTAGTGAAAATGAATATAAGTGTATAGAACAGGGTGGTATGATAGTCTATTTCAATACATAAGGACTGCGTCGAATAAAATTGTCCGTTACATTTCTTTCCATACTGTGCTATTGAACGATTCAAAATCAAAAATTTTTATCTTAGTAGCTTTGAATTAAATGTCAGAAAATATTATGTGTCAGTTAAAGACAATAAAAATTTAATTAACGCGAAAATGGCAAACGAAGTGGAAGTGCGAGAAAATATATTATTAAAATTTTCCAAAAGCAACCTCACTGGTCATTAAAAAAAAATTGCCAAAGAGGTAGGGGCTAACCCTAAAACCATTTCTCGCGTTATTAAACGTTTTAAGGAAGAATTGTGTATTGATCGGAAGAAAGGTTCTGGTGAAAAGAAGGGGCCACATGACTGTGAGAAGACGAAGAACGTTGTGACCATTTTAAAGAGAGATCCAAACATTTCGGAAAGGAAATTGGCGGGGAAGGCTGATTGCTCAGAATCTTTCGTGCGCAGGACTAAGAAGCAAGCTGGGCTGAGGACGTACAAAGTTCAAAAAGTTCCGGATAGAAACGCCCTGAAGAATGAAATCGCAAAACAACGAGCGAAAATGCTGAGCCGAGATTTTGTCAAGAAATTTGAATGCTGCATAATGGACGATGAAATGTATGTTTTAGCGGACTTTTCCCAGTTAAATGGCCAGGAATTTTATACAGCTGATTCTCGAGGAAATGTCGCTGAAAAATCCAAAGCCAAAAAAATTTCAAAATTCCCAAAGAAATTCCTTGTTTGGCAGGCAATTTGTAGTTGTGGCAAAAGGAGCAGCACATTCGTGACATCGGGTCCAATCAACGGCGAAATATATTTGAAGGAATGCTTACAAAAGAGATTGCTTCCATTTTTACGCCAACATGAAGTGTCCACGTTTTTTTGGCCTGACCTCGCTTCATGTGACTACAGCAAAACGGCTTTAGAGTGGTTCCAACGGAATGAAGTGATTTTGGTGCCTAGAGAAGCCAATCCACCAAACTGTCCAGAACTAAGGCCGATTGAGAGGTACTGGGCTTTAGTAAAAAGGGAGATGAAGGTAACAAAAAAAGTGGCCAAAGACATTCAAGATTTCAAAAGAAAGTGGTCTGCAGCAGCTGTGAGGGTGTCGGACACTACCATAAAAACATTAATGGAAAGGGTTCCTGAAAAATTAAAACTTTTTATTCAAAATTAATAATTTGTGGTTTCTTGCTTTTATTTTTTTAATCTAAAAATAATTTGCAAAATAAGATACTTTAGTTTAAAAAAATCGGATTACTGGTTCAAAAGATTTCCACATTTTTGTACCAGACAATTTTATTCGACGCACTCCTTACTGCCATTCTGTGAAAATATTTGAAGAATTCTTGTAATGGTAATTCTCGGTTACCTTTTCGAATATGAGTAACTTATATTGATTATTGAAAAACAAAGACTTACCACGCAGATCACTTGTGAGGAACCATGGCTGGTTTCGAAACGATATACGTTGTTGTTTTCGTCACTATGGCAAACCTAACGTACATTTGAGCCGGTTTAATGCACTAGTTATAATCTAACAAGATTAACTTGCCAAATTCGGGGGAAAAAACAATTTTCCTAATTAAAAAACAATTCAAACATAAAAATATTTAAGCGGTTTAAATTCACAATCTTTCATAGATTAATTTTGAAGAATTGTTCCCAGCTGACCCAGCGCAAACTTTGCGAAATAGTCCGGAGGCAATAAGTTTCACGACAAATCCTAAATTACTTCGTTCTAGTAAATTTTTTTGTAATAATTTAATATTTGTTAGTGATAGCAAGTATAGAGTACTTTTTCAGTACCGAGTACTTCGGTATCGATACATTTAACAATCGGGTATTTGTCTAAAGAATCTGGTACTTTTTTCCATAATAATTTCTATCTATTTCCATAATTTCTAATCTATTATGTCGGTATGTGAATACTGAATACCATAACTTAAAAAAAAATTATTTAAAGTAATGAATTGTGTGGACAAGTTTTTGAATACAACATCAATCAAGTGGTCGCCGTTATTGACCAAAGTAAAATGTGCTCTTTTTGCTGAGTTTAACATCATTTTTTGGAGCATCTCGGGCGTTATAGCGATGATTTCGGCACGAATGTTTGCCTTGAGCTGGTCAATGGTCTGAGACTTTCTGGAGTACACTTTGCTTTTCAAATAACCCCACAAAGGGAAGACCTGAGGAGTCAAAGCTGGAATTCTGGGTAGCCAGTGAATGTCACCATTTTTTGACACCACACGTCCAGGGAATCTTCGTTGAAGAAACTGCATTGTTGGATTTACAGTATGGCATGGCGCACCGTCTTGTTGAGGCCAGTAACCGTCCACACCTTTTTCACATATTTATGGGCAGACATAATGGGCCATCATCCATCGATATCGATTTCCATCGTTTGTTTTGCCTTCTCTGAAGAAAAATAGCCCAATAATGGTGTTGGTGCAAACGCTGGCGCAAACAGTCAATTTTTGCTCATACAATGGGGTTTCATGGATCTCCGTTCCCCAAATGCCGCAATTTTGCTTGTTAACGGCGCCAGAGAGTGTGAAATAGTTCTCGTCGGTCTTTAAAATGCCCTTTCAGGTTTAGTGGCAACCATTGGAGCGACTGTTTGGCCGTATTCCAAGCGACGTCGACGGTCTTACTTTACTTTTACTTTTAATGGCATAAAAGCCCTTGGAGGGCCGAGGCCAAGCTTTTCGCATCCACTCATGTTGTGCGTGTTATATTTGTACATGAATGGAACGGTCTGTTGGCAATATTCTCTGAGTCAATTGCACTTTATACGGAAACAAATGCAAATCACCCTTTAAAAGCCGCCGCAAGGTAGTTCCACTGACGCCACTGATGCTGAGCCCGGTGACGATACGACACATGTGGGTTCTCGGCAACACTCTCTCTTATCGCTTCAACCAGTTCACTGGAACGTCCTGGGCGTTGATGAACAGCTTGTCGACTATCTCCCACTGTCCCGTGCTCAACAAACGAAGAATAGTGTTGTTAGACGGTGATAGTTCGCCACGATATTTTCGACGATATAACACGATATAGTTGAGTTAACACAACTAAACAGCGTCACTATTTGGATGCGTTGTTGCGGTGTGAATGGGTTCATGGTTAAAATGGTACTGAATTGACGTTTCAAAAACATATTTTTGTCTGAAGTCAAACGGTTGATAAATATTAAAATTATTCAATGGTTGCATACGGGCATAAAAGATAGCGCAAAGTCTATAAAGAATATGTACACTATGTGTTAAGTAAATTAACCCTAACTAAATGTACAATGTATAGTTATTGTCGCTTGTCGTTTTTGTTTTAATGAATTGATTTAAATGTAGCAACTTTATTTTAAGATAAAATAAAATATCGTTTCCATTTGCGTACAACCTTCACTGTTTCACTGACTGTTTAGTTATGGCTTGAAATTAAATTAGTACAAGTATCGATTGATTCGAGACTGAGTACAAGTATCGAAATATCTGCAGTGTCTTATGCATTTTGAGTTTTCTAACCACAATGCATTGAACGATGAGTGCAAAGCAATTGATTAAGTTGAGAATTATGAATTAATTATCACCTTCCAAGTCCATTTAGTAAAATTTAAAGCATTCAATAGAAGTAGGACATAGATACTAAGTAAGTACATGTGTACCTACCACAACACATTCTTAATATTCACACAAACACACACACATACACAGACACAGACACACACACACACACACACTTGCTCATTCACAATTAAGGACAAGTGTGCATGCAATAAAGTGAAGTTAATATTCAGCAATATTACAATTTAAGAGCAAACACTAATAGAAGCCACCAGCAACTACAACAACAACTACAACAACAACAACAACAATCAACAATAACAGCAGCAGAATATTACAACATGACTTTGAGCACATTTATAAATGTTTAAAATCACCATCCTTCCTTTTGTGTTGCAACAAATTTATGCAAATTTTCTTAACTTAATCATAACGTGTCGCAAGCAAGCAAGCAAGCAAGCAAGCAAGGATTATGAGAGCGCATAACATCACGATAACATAAGGTGTAAGAGCAACATCGCACTAGCACTAGCACTAGCAATAGCAATAACAATAGCAGCAGCTGCTTTCGAAGGACAAGAAATAGCATAGCATTTAAAGCATTCAAATCAATAGCCATGGAAATATATCAATATAAGTACATATTATATACAAATATATACATACATATAGGTACATACACACTTACATACATATGTACTCGCGTGCGTGTATTTGTGAGTACATAGCTACAATTTGTTCGTTGCGAATTTCTATTGCATTCGAGTACATAAATACAATAACACTATGCTACAATTTATTTCCCACAATATTTCTTTTAGAATACATGTTAATAAGATACTAACACACATACAAGTAAACATATATATATATATGTATGTGTATGTATGGTATGTAAATGATATAAAATATAATTTGAAGAGAATTGTAAGGCAAATTCAAATAATTTAACCCACTAACCGGATTCAGGTAAGACGGCCTGTCTCTAAACACACAAATTAGTTTTTGTCCCAACTAATGGCAAACACTTTGGAGCTCAAATGTACATACTACTGTGGGCAAAAGTTAGTAAGAATTTGTTCATAATTTCCAATTTTTTTATTCATTCTTCCAAATCTATTTCGTCCCCTTCAAAGTAATCCCCCCCGGCCCCAATTCACTTGTGCCAACGTTTTTTCCAATTCTCGAAACAGTTGTTAAAGTCAATTTCCGGAATAGCCTTCAATGCGCTTAGCGATTCATGTTTAATGTCTTCAATTGACTCAAAACGGTGTCCACGAAGCGGTTTTTTGAGTTTAGAAAATAGCCAAAAGTCACACGGTGCTAAGTCAGGCGAATAGGGTGGTTGCGGAACGAGAACGATATCCGTCGAATTTTTGGCAAAATGGTCTCGTAAAACCAATGCAGTGATTTTGGAATCAATCGTGCATTCACTCTTCTTAGGCCCAAATGATGTTTTAAAATGGTTTTCACTGATCCTTCCGATATTCCAACGATGCCAGTAAGGTCTTACTTACTTTACTTACTTTTAATGGCACAACAGCCCATGGAGGACCTAAGCCGAACTTTTCGCTCGAACTTTCATAGGCAATTTTTACTCATGTAGGTTTGCCATTGCCCGCCACGAGGTGGTGCCGTGTAGAAAAATTATTTTCTCTATTTTTTGATTTTGCCTGCGCAAAACCCCGGACACTCTGCGCAGCAGTTCAACGCACTACCACTACGCCACAGCGACCAGTAAGGTCTCTGACTGTTAATCATCGATTCTCGAGCACCAATTCCTTGACTTTATTGAGGTGTTGATCATCAGTTGATGTTGATAGCCGTCCTGGACGTGGTTCGTCGTCAACGCGTTCTCGACCATCTTTGAACAATTTGTACCAATCAAAAACACTTGCTCGCGACATACAATTATCACGGAAGGCCTTTTGCAACATTCTGAACGTTTCGGCACCAGAAATTTGATTCCGCACACAAAATTTAATGGAACTTCTTTGTTGAATAATTTCACTCATTGTGAAAATCGCCGAATGCACTTTTTGTACTTTTGTACTTCAGAAAGACAAGCGTATACTAAACACTAATGATTATTTTGATGTGACATTTGGCACAGATGTCACCGACAGTCATACCAACCTTAAAAAAATAATATTTTGATGAATGGGTTTCCGCGCGAAATTTAAATTAAAAAGTCTTACTAACTTTTGCCCACAGTAGTATGTGCTCGTATGCTTCGCGGTGCTGTGCGACGTATCTTCCCAAAGTTTAAATTATTTAGCCGAAATCAATATTTTAAAAAACTAAAAATGAAATATATTCGGTTATCGTATTGGGTTGAAAAAATTTATAGTGAGTAAGAAAAACTTTCTTTTTTCGAATACTTAGTGACGCGAAGGATTTTCTAAAGTGCTTTAGCAGTCTGCCAGTCAAGTTAAATGTTTTTTGCGATGCATTTCAGCAATTCAACAGCATTATCATGGATATTTTGGTATATTTCATTGAATACCGTTTGGTTTTTTGTTTGTTATTAGCCATGCCGCATCGTAACCAATATTACAACCTATTGGCCATGTCAGCGGAGAGAATAAACGCATTGATGAATGCAATTGATTTCGAAAATGACACACTGGCAGCGAAAAAGATTTCGATAGTGACGATGATGTTGTAGATCCAAATTATGCATTCGAAGATGTTGACTATTTGATCGACGAGTGCCTGAATTACACTGAAAACGATATGAACGTCAGCGAAGTCGAAAATGAATCGACCGGTGTTTCAGCTACTATACGTGACCCTGTTTCTGTGTCTAAGTAGTCTGCTAATAATGCTCGATTATGCAGGAAACGTACATTTAATGCTGTGGTCGCTGTGGCGTAGTGGTAATGCGTTGGACTACTACGCAGAGTGCCCGGGGTTCGAATCTCGGCACAGGCAAAGTCAAAAAAAGGAGAAAAAAACATTTTTCTACACGGCACCATCTCTTGGCAGGCAATGGCAAACCTTCATAGCAATGGCAAAATTGCTATGAAAAGCTTTTCACTTCGCCGTTCGGATTCGACATTAAGCTGTAGGTCTCTTCCATTCATGTACAAATATAACACGCACAACATGAGTGGATGCGAAAAGCTCGGCCTAGGCCCTCCATGGGCTGTTGTGCCATTAAAAGTAAGTAAGGTAATAGATTTAGATTAGATAAAATTTGAATGTGGGCATGAAGGCTATAGACTTTTCATTGCACTCAGTCCGTTGGACCATTGTACTATTGCACAGATAGAGATAGAGACGGGTTAAATAGTTAATAGGGTCAAATAGTATACACTGTTTGGGCCTACACTTTAATGCCGGTTCCGATCAGCGGGGTGGCAATTTGTTATCAATTGATGGTTTTGCCATTGCCTACCAAGAGGTGCCCTTGCACACTTTCTTATAAGAATTAATTTAGGGGAATTAACCACCAGACCAAGAGGGGCATCAAACACCCAACCTCTGTCGAGGTCGTCCTAAATAATACACTTACTACACATTTTAACCGTCAAGTGGGCTCCCATACTAAATTGTCCTAAAAAGGCAAAATGTACCTCAGATCTAATTTTCAGTCTTCAAAATTTCTGGTCCAACTTACCATTTCCAAGATGGGCTGCCGTTGCTTTCAAGATGAGCCGAAAGAGTCAAAATGGAAGACCGACCTCCATTAATTTTCAATCTAAAACATTTTTCTTCTACATACTATACTTACCTCCATTTACCACCATTTACCACGCTCAAGGGAGCCTTCGTCATACAAAATTTACTTTTCTTATGAAATAGGTTTCCGTATTTCTAGCCCGAGAACTACTCCATTAATTTTCACTCCTCCTCGAAAATGTCCTCCAATATACTTAACGCATTTCCAATCCTGAAGGGGGCTCCCAATTTGTATGAAAATCGACCAGTCAGTCGACAGCTGGTGAGGAGTCGCTAGTAAAGGATTAAAATATAAGACCGACCTCAATTATTTTTTACTCTCCTTCATTTTCCCTGAATATACTTGCATATCGCTCATCTCCAACTCTAATGGGGGCTCCCATACAAAAATATCTCACTCACTCCGCTCTCAGAGTGATCTTAGAGGTGTTAAATATAGACCGATGCCCATCCATTTCCCTCTTTCAACATTTTCCCTCTATCATTAAAATTAGTTTTCACGTAGTTTTTATTTTAATTTTTTATAAATTTATTTGCTGATTAAATTTTGAAATTTGAATTAAATTAAAAATATTTCTTGTGCATTCTTCAAAAACGAAATCGTTGGAAGAAAAATCCGAAGGGCGAGGAATCCGGAAGCAAATCAGAAATTCCCATTCGATAAGAAACAATGTTGCGAAAAGCTCGGCCTAGGCCCTCCATGGGCTGTTGTGGCATTAAAAGTAAAAGTAAAGTAAAGTAAGTTGTAAAATATGCCATGCACACAAACACACACACACACCATTTCCTTTGCAAGGAATGCCAAGGAAGTAGGAATGTGGTCGCTGTAGCGTAGCGGTAGTGCGTTGGACTGTTACGCAGAGTGTCAGGGGTTCGAATCTCGGCACAGGCAAAATTAAAAAAAATAAACAAATAAAATTAAATAAAATAAAAAAAAAAATGCAACAACAACGAAATTAGCGGCACCACCTCTTGGCAGGCAATGGCAAACCTACAAGAGTAAAAATTGCATATGAAAAGCTTTTCACTTCGCCGTTCGGATTCCGCATTAAACTGTAGGTCCCTTCCATTCATCATCCATGTACAAATATAACACGCACAACATGAGTGGATGCGAAAAGCTTGACCTTTGGCGCTACATGCGGTCATAGTCGACATTGATAAACTGAAGTTCATTGTGGTAAAGGCAAAGGCATAACACTTGCCACAATGGCTGCCTATCTCTTTATCGGTGTCCTCTGTGATTGCATTCCCTCTCTGATTCTCAATCCTTCTTCCTCTCACTTATTAATCTTCCTTCCATTCAACGCAATGCTCTGCATTCATTGGGGTACACCCTGTGTGTTAAATGTAACAATAAGGAAAAAAAAAAATTAAATTAAATTTGTGGTGTCATTTGAATTCAAATATTTTTCCATAAATTACTTTACTTACTTACTTACTTACTTTTAATGGCACAACAACCCATGGAGGGCGTAGGCTGAGCTTTTCGCATTCACTCATGTTGTGCGTGTTAAATTTGTACATGGATGATGAATGGAAGGGACCTACAGTTTAATGCCGAATCCGAACGGCGAAGTGAAAAGCTTTTCATAGCAATTTTTACTCTTGTAGGTTTGCCATTGCCTGCCAAGAGGTGGTGCCGTGTAGAAAAATTATGCCGAGATTCGAACCCCGGACACTCTGCGTAGCAGTCCAACGCACTACCACTACACCACAGCGACCACTATTACTTTACTTACTTACTTTTAATGGCACAACAGCCCATGGAGGGCCTAGGCCGAACTGTTCGCATCCACTCATGTTGTGCGAGTTATATTTTGTATATGAATTTTCCATAAATGTTTTTATATTATTTATGATAAATTTATTTTTCTTCTGGGTACACTAGCGATATTAAAAAATTATGTCCGCTTCCTGCTGGTTTAAAATCAAATTCGTTTTCAATTATTTTCTCCACGCTATCAAGTAATTAATAGACAGATATACTGACGAATTTGCACAATCTCATATAATATTTATGCAGTACTTGCACTACGAGTAGACCGACGACGGTGATGTGTATACAAATGGAAAATAAATGTCTATTACTCATTCCATAAATTGTGACTAATATCACAAAATGGCACTGTACTTTTATAAAACGTGTATTTTTACCAGGTCGACATGAAAACACAATAAGTGTTTGCCATATACTTTACTTGTACTACTTAGATACCACCGAATAAATATGAATGCATACAAGAAATGAAGAAATTTATTCACACCTCAAATAAATGTTATGTATTGCCTATTTTTAGGCTGTCGTTTGGAAGCAAAAAACGCCGAAAGAATTTATCCAATAGAGAGTGGGGGAGAGAGGGAGAGACCGTGATGATGACGATGACTATGCGATGACACATTTATTTTTTCAGTGACAGGCTGAATGTTTCTTGATATTTCGTTTTCTTAACTCAAGTAAGTAGTTTATGGCTGCTTGTCATATCTGTGCCCCTAATCGAAAACAAAATTGAAACTTGTTTGTGCAAAAGAAAAAATGATTTAAAATTTTGTTGTTTGTTTGTAGACAGACAGGCCTAGAGGCAGCAAGTAAATAAAATGAAATGTGGTTTCTGTTAGTTAGTTAGATAAGTTAATTTTTAGTTTGGTTCTTCTTTCTTTTGGTTGTGAAGACTGCAGCATACCTACTTACTCACAATTTGAGAATCTTATGCAAGAGAGGAAAGACATTAGTTTGGTTATGAGAATTGTAAGATTTCGATTCCGTTGGTGTGTGTTTTTTTTTCTTTTAGCAAGAAACAACAAAACAAAAGCACCCATTTACAATTAATCTACAAGACGAAATTTTGGTGTGGATATTGGATCTACACAAACTGAGTCAATTCAAATCTATGCAAATGGGTTCAAACTTGATGACAAATTTGGAGGTGAAGTCTTCTCTGAACACCTGAGATTTAAACTACAAAAAAAACGCAAAAGTATTTTGATTAAAAATACTAAATTTTGTATTTATCTGACAGTCCAGTCCAGCTGTTCTGAACTCTTTTACTTACTTACTTTACTTTTAATGGCACAACAACCCATGTAGGACCTCGGACGAGCTTTTCGCATCCACTCATGTTGTGCGTGATATATTTGTACATGAATGGAAGGGACCTACAGTTTAATGCCGAATCCGAAAGGCGAAGTGAAAAGCTTTTCATAGACAATCTTTTTACTCTTGCAGGTTTGCCATTGCCTGCCCAGAGGTGGTGCTGTGTAGAAAAATTATTTTGTCTACTTTTTGATTTTGCCGGTGCCGGGATTCGAATCCCGGACACTCTGCGTAACAGTCCAACGCACTACCACTACGCCACAGCAACCACTCTGGAACTCTCTAGAAACACAAAAAAACAACAAGAACTATTTGTTCCAAGCTACTGCGAATCTATAGCTGCGTTTTATTCGCCACTCACAACTAGTTTTGTATGGTATAACTAAGTAAGAAGTGAGTTCGAAAAAATCTTAAAATATATAAAACTCAATGATTTTTAAACGGTTGATTTTAGAGTTTTGATTTTTTTTTCTTTAATTGATAATATTTTACAAATTACAGAAAAATACCTTACGGAAAGTACCTCTCTTGGTACAAAAACTATGTTATTTCTTTGGTACCACTCCAGAGCTTTCTTGCCTTAGTGACATGATGCCAAAACGGGCCAAAAATATGTGGACACATTATGTTCTCTTACGAAAGTAAGTAGCCTTTTTTTCAAACATTCTTTGATGTATATTTCGGTATTTATAGAGCCCACTGTAACAAATGACTTGCTTCTTTTGCCGCAACTGCATATAGCTTGCCATACCAGGAATTTTTTAGGAAATTTTGTCTGCTTTTGGATTTTAAATTGTTCTTCGACATTTCCTCGAGCATCAGCAACATACAAATTTTGTCTCGGAAGCTGCGTAAAATCTGCCAGTACATACGTTTCGCCGTCCATTATGCAACATGAATATTTTTCCATGAAATTCGCTTTTAATTTCCGAGCCCTACTTTTAGCATCTAAATTTCTTGCAGCATTCCTGTCTGGAACTTTTTGGACTTTGTATGATTTCAAACCTGCATTGGCTTTAACTTTTCGCACCAAATAGTCAGAGCACTGGGCTAACCGGGCAGCTTTTCTAGCAGATGTGCTTGGAGATCTTTGCAATATGCTTTCTATTTCCTTGGCTTTCCCAATATCATGTGGTCCTTGTTTTCCTCACGAACCAGGTTTCCTATCTATGGTCAAATTCTCCTGAAACTGTTTAATAACATTGGAAACAGTTTGACGGCAGACCTTCTATTCTTTGGCCAATTTTTTGTAGGATCAATTTTGATTTTTTGAAAATTTTTAATAATTTTAAGACGTACTTCTTTTTCTTCACTCATTTGGATCA
Organism: Palloptera scutellata; assembly: GCA_958295655.1. Lineage (NCBI taxonomy): Eukaryota > Metazoa > Arthropoda > Insecta > Diptera > Pallopteridae > Palloptera > Palloptera scutellata. The sequence goes on from OY282450.1 coordinate 48,940,976, forward strand.
AACTCAAAATAAATCAACATGTTTGTCATTAAAAATAATAACTGACATATTTTTCATAGATAACTAGATCAAAGAAATTTTTAAATTTTATACCCAAACAAAATTATTAGGTTAAACGTGTGTTAAGATTTTTTCAATCTCACTCCTTAGTTGCGATAATTGTATGGGAAAGCAACAACAAACACCGCAAAGATAACACTTGCAATTATAGCAGCTCTGTATACCTATTATGTTGCTTAACATCCCCTGGTTTTCGCAAAAACTCGACCGTAAACTGTCAGTAATGAGAAAAAAAAGACAATTTAACATAAAAAATATAACACAGGATCTACATTACATATAAAAATGTCCCACAGTGTAAAAAAATAAGTAGAAATTAAAAGAAACAACAAAAAATTTACATTAATTTTTTTTTACAGTCTGTTCAACAAAAACGTTTTTCTCCAACAGACTGTATGTTACATTTATTTGAAAAAGTTTTCAATTTTTGAGAAATACTTATTATTATTGGTTTCGACAGGAAGTTTAATATACGGTCCAATCTCCTGCATTGTCGATAATTGCTTGGCATCTCTGACGACAACTGGCAGCTAGAATTTCAGCATATTCCACGGAAAGAGACCTCCACGTACTTTTGAGCAATCGAATAAAATGTTTTGATTTTATTTTCTTTTTGGATATCCTGGCTTTCATTAGAGCCCACACATCCTCTATGGGATTTGCATCTGGTGACTGAGAGGGCCAATCCAAAGTTGTAATATTGTGATCCTCTTTCCACTTAGTGCATAGTTTACTTCTGTGTTTCGAGTCGTTATCTTCTTGTAATATCGAATCGATGTTATTTCTCCCATATCATAATTCAGCTGACTTTAATGGACAATCCTTAAACAACTTCAGCATTCTAACGGCATTTAAATTTTCCGTCAAGCACTTAAGAAAGTCAAATCCTTGGGCAGAGAAGCATCCATAGACATGAACTCGTTTATCGTTGAATAAATTTTTCACCACTTTTCAACCAAACATGTTTAATTGGATTAAACAACACAAAAGTGGATTCATCTGTAAATATTACTTTGGTCTAATCTCGATCGATGTTTGTGTAAGCCCACGGAAGACGCTTTTCAACATGCTTTTGTGAAAGACATGGTTTTGACAAAGTACTGCCACGTTTTATGCGTGATTGCTGAAGTCTGTCCCCTTCTCCGTTAAAATTTTTTTTGCTTCCCTTAAACTGATCATTGGAGCCCAACGATGACTTTATCCTGCCGCGTGGAGGGGATAAGCTTTCGGTCTCTTCCTGGTTCCTCATCAACGTTTCCTATTTCTGAATAACGTTCAGACCACCTCTTAACAAATGTGCAAGTAGTTTTAAGATTGCTGAAGTCTGTCCCCTTCTCCGTTAAAATTTTTTTTCTTCCATTAAACTAATCATTGATTTTTTTTCAAAAAGCCCAACGATGACTTTATCCTCCCGCGTGGAGGTGATAGGCTTTCGGCCTCTTCCTGGTTCGTCGTCATCGTTTCCTATTTCTGAATAACGTTCAGACCACCTCTTAACAAATATGCAAGTAGTATTAAGATATTTTGCAGTTTTTTTAACTGACTGACCATTTAGGCCTTTAGAATGCTTTGTTAAAAAGCTCGCTTCGAAACGTTTCTTGAACTGCACACTCATTTTGTTTACACGTGTTATAGTGGAAAATACAAACAGAACTAAATTAAAATGTATGCGTCGACAATCGCAACAATATGTATTTATGTAAAATAGCGCATTCCTTTTTTTTTTTGGAAGTTAACTGAGTAAGAGTAAGAGAGTTACGTTCTTTGTTGAACAGACTGTAACAACAAAATTTGCACAAAATCTCCAATTTAAATAAAGAGATCAGCTGTCATTAGGGATGTACTAATTCTATTTATTTCCAACAGATTATCGATAATTTTTTTTAAATCAAAGGCATTTTTTAATTTAATACCTATTAACACTGTTAGACTATCTTGTTTAATAAAATATTTGCCCTTATTTGTCTTCTCATTGTTAAGTATTCTTATGAAGAGTAAAACTAAAATCAATTCCCACGATTAACCGCAATAATTTGCAATCATTTCTATTGTTATCGATATTTCTTAAAATGTTTCACTTCCATCTCCATTGTGAATAACAATACATGGAAGAAGTGACTTAACAACTTGGTCGTTTTATTGGCACATGTTAAACAAACAAGATGGCCAATGAACGACGATGCAGTTTCATACATTTCTACAAATGCTGTTGTACCTTTGAAAGATATGTCATGCCGAATTATATCAATGATATTCGAGGACGTTGAATCTAGAGACAAGTCAGCTGATTTGGTAAGTAATGTGAGTATCTATTAACTTTAAATAAAACAATTAAATATTTGATTACATAATTTTATTGAATGTTTTGTCTTTATTAAATAATACAATTGGTTATACTTGGAATATTTACTTGAGAGTGGTTGGGAGATAACATTTAAGACACATGATCAGAATAAAGTGCATAAAAATTAGAGTTAAATGATACATATTTCAATTAAATATATACTATTTAACGTCAAAGATAAATTTTAGAAATAAAATAGACACACAACAAATTTGTTTTTATTAAAATTTATATAATTTCCATAAATATTTAAAAGAGAACAGTTTACCTGGTTAATTATTTCTTGAATATTTAATGAGTTCAACAAATGAATATGTTGAACATTTTAAATTCAAATCAATGAAATAGTCGTAAAGAACCACATTGCCTTGACTGTTGGCTAAGCTCAGCGTCTAGCTTAAAACTATGTACATACCTTAAAACCATTTTAATTGAAATTGAAATAAAACTCAAACCCGAGTGGAAAGACTAACTTGGACCTAAAATTTCTAATTTAAGTTCATTAAGACTCCACTAATTTCCTATAGGTGTATTAGATATGAAGGGAATGGAAAAACTAAACCCGAATTGCTACTGAAAGTCTATTCGCCCGCAATAATTATTTTAATGAAATTAACTATTATTAACCATTCCCATAGTCAATTGAAAAAGATTTAATTCAGAAAAAAGAAACTTGAATTCGAGTTTGGCGTTGATTTGAATTCGGAATCTCTCTTCTCTTCTCTCTTCTCCTACGCCCCAGGCCCTCCTTGAATTCGGAATAGTAAAATTTAAATCTGAAAGATTCAATTTGATATCGGAACAGGTAAGTTCAACATTGAAATTGTTAAATTGCAATCAAATGCATCAAACTGGTTTAGGAATAATCAAATCGGGGTTTAAAAAAACCTCAAAACGATTATGGAACTGTAAAAGTTAGCACCGAAACCTTCAGTTTGATTCCAAAAGCGTCAATTAAAACACCAAATGGTTAAAGTTAAATCCGAAAACATCAACATGACTTCGGAATAATCAAAATGAATTAAAAAATCATAAAACTGAATTCGGATTAATAAATTTTCAACAAAAAGAGGCATTTTGAATACGGAACATTTATATTGAATTACGAATTTAGAAAGAGTCATCTCAGAATAGCCCAATATCACTAAAAAAGTATCGATTTACTTAAATTCGTAGTAAGCTAAGTAATAAAAAAAGCGAAAAGCTGGGATGTTGTGACATTAAAAGAAAAGAAAAAGAAAGCTAATTAAAAGAAAGAAGTTAATTGATTTCAGAAAGTAGCATTTTAACTCCGGGATAGTCACGATAAACTCACAAAGCTTCGATTTGAATACGAAATAATTCAATTGTACTCAGGAAATATAATATTTAAGTCGGACAAGTCAAATTGAACTCAAAAAGAATCAATATGAATTCGGAAAAGTTAAATCCTACTCATAAATTTGTTAGTTTTACGTTCGCATCAAAATTAATCGCTCTAAAAGTGAAATTAACCTCAAAACAATGTTAATTAGCATTCGGAAAAGTCAAATTCAATTCAGATAGCGTAAAGTTCTATTGTGAAAAGTCAAAAGAGAAACAATAAAAATCTAGAATTATACTTTCGTTCTTAAGAATGACATATATGTACACAATTACCATTTCACCGACAGACTATGGATCATAGAAACTAAGACTTTTATCCTGGAGAAATTACTGAGTTCTGTTTTGAATCAAATCAAACCCTTTTCTAGAAATACAATATAAACAAAATGTATTATATTTTAGAATGGAATATAGGTCAAGCGGAGACTAACTCTTGCCAACAGGTGGTACTATGGGCTCAGTGGGCAATTGAGAAGTAGAGCCCTCTCTCGACCGACGAAAATAACGCTCTATAAGTCTCTCATCCTTCCCGTCCTAATGTATGGCGCAGAGACGTGGACATTGACCATCAATGATGAGAGGCTGTTGGCTGTTAGGAGCTTTCGAGAGGAAGATACTCCGTACTCCGTAAGATCTACGGTCCAGTATGCGTGGACGACGTGTATCGAATAAGATGGAACGATGTATGAGCTGTACGCTGACACAGACATAGTCAAGCGTATAAAAATCCAGCGGCTTCGCTGGCTGGGTCATGTTGAGCGAATGGAAGAAAGCGCTCCGGCTAGAAGGGTGTTTTATTCGAGCCACGGTGGAGGAACACGCAGAAGGGGACGTCCTAATCTCCGGTGGAAAGACCAGATGCAGGGCAACCTGACTGCACTTGGCCTTATCAATTGGCGCGAGCGCGCGCATAGCAAAAGCGATTGGCGAAGCTTTGTAGAGGCGGCCAAGACCGATCATCGGTTGTAGTGCCAGTTAAGTAAGTAAGTATATAGGTAAACAAATATTCGTAATATGGAAATTATATGCATATATATAAGATATATAATGTATACAAGAAAGTAAAGTAACTAAGAATTGCTGTAAATTTGCTTATAAATTCTAAACTTTTACATTGTTTATTTTGAATACGTATGTATTAAAGAAACTGTTTTAACATTTTTTCCTTCTCGTTCCTCTTTCTTTCAACTACAGATAGCGATAACAAATTCTTGTTTAGATTATCCATACCAAAAATACATTATTACAATACAATATTTTTCATATTCATATTTGTTTGATTTGATGTTTAAAGCTTTAGGATACAACAATATTTCAATTTGGTCAATCTCAATCTCGTTTACATGACACACAAACAAATATGCAAAAGATAGACCCTTAATAGTTGCCCTTTTTGGACACTATGTATTTCAAACTTTTTAACTATAAAATATTCATCAATCATCATGCATAGGTTTACATACATATGTAGGTAAATATTTAAATATGTTTTGGTAAAAATTAATTTTTTTTCCTTTAAATATATACGTGCACTATTGAATTATGTACCATAATAAACATTAATACTTACTAGCTACGAAAAGTAAACAAAAGAAATTTAAGAATCTCGTAACTACATTTGTAATTCTGGGCAAGTAGTTAACTAGTTAACAATCAACGATTGAAAGTTCATGTTTGCTTACTTTTCATATTTCGTTTTTCATTTTACTTTTACTTTATGTATTTCATGTTTTGACTTTAGTTTTACTTAGTTTGAGTGGTAAATGTAGTTACTTTCGTCTTGCACACCACAGCTTCATACTCGCTTATCGTTAGTTAGTTGGTATGTTTGTAAAATAATTTAAATATTAGTTACATAATATATAGCATAAATTAATTTTAATTTCTAACTAACAAAAAACTGAAAATATAAAAGAAATGGAAAAGCATAAAACAACAACTTTTGTCATTCGAATGAACGAACGACAGAAGGGAACAGATTTTAGCAAACGCTGAATGTAGTCAGTAGACGTTTGCCAGTGAAGAAGACAGTGTTGAGTAGGAGAACAGTACCCAGGCAGCTGCAGTAAGAACCCTGTGGGAAAATGCACTGTCGCATCACGACAGATTTGAGTAGATACAAATTTGAATTTTTATTTAGCGCAAGATGAAAAGTTGAAGTAGAAGTAGTAAGCAGTAGATACATAATAGCAAGAAATTCTACCAGCCTTGACGAATTTAGCTATTGAAAAGTCAAGCGGGCAGACATCAAATAATACATACATATTTAAGTTCAGACATTTTTTCGACTTTCCTTTGTTTGAAAATAACAAAAATATTAATTCCACTCTTGATGAATAACTGCAAGGAATTATGCGATCATGCGCCAGGATTTGAGGTTATCATTGTCTTGAATTTATAACTGTCAAGTTGTAATATTTTCTTGTGGCAAATAGAATTGATTCAATAGTAAAATCCATTTTGATTGCCAGAAATCAGCAATGATACAAGTTAATGCTTCCAATTCAATTATTTCTACAATATTGCCGCATTTGCTATTAAGTAAGTAGTAGGACCAATCCAGAGAGATTACACCGTGAAATTCAAACATAACTTTCGTTGTCTCTATGCGATCTCACGCTGCGAATATGTAATTTTTAATAAAATAACGAAATTTTATATTGGTAAGTAAAACAACAACTACTAAATAAAATATAAAAATATTTTATATTGGTCAATATGAGAACACAGTAGCTATAGATACCCAGGCACATGTATGACGTAGAAGCAGTGGCTAAAGAAAATTCAGCAGCTCTAAGCCAAATCCAGCAAAGTAAGTAAGTAATATTAAAATAGAGACAAATATGTTGTTCACGCCTTCGTAAATAAAAATTTAATATCAAGAAACAATTTTGGATTAAGTATTTGCGACGAAGGTAAACAATTTAGTTGTAATGCTTATTTCACAAACATCATCACATTTCCAGCTGGGATTGTATGTATAAGCAACAGTAGAACGAACTGCGAAAAACCGCCAATAGAATATCCTGTTTGTAGGGACACTCGTACTTTTGAGTCATATCCTTTCGTTGGTGTGTACTTCCTTCTGCTTTGTTTCTCTAGCTGTGATTTGGTTATGCTGGCGGTGCTGGCTACTGCTACTACAACTACTGCAACTGATACTGGCTGGACTGTGCTGCCGCTAGTGCTTGGGGTAGTTGTTTGTGTGGCTGGCGGCTAGCGGCTAACGACTGTTCCCGGATTTTTGGTTTATTTGTTTACTTCCCTTGTAAGTAAGATGAGGTTTGAAGGCGCTACAATAGCTAAAATAGGAGTCAGCATACGTCACTGTGGGAAGTCAGTGCGCAAGCAAGATGTGTAGTAGTTCTTCCTCTTCCTCTTCCTCTTTCGATTTCTTCATCATATCCTTTATTCTGAAGGTTCGAGCTGGCAATTAGTTATTCACGCTTGTCTCTTCCAACGAACATTTCTTTGCCAGCGTGCAGCGAAAGTTTTGTGTGTTGTTAGAGTTTCAACTGAGCATGAAGACGATGACGACGACGATGACGACGACGTCGATGTTGCAGTTGAAGGAAAGACATGGGGTGACAAAGACGACGATTGAAGATGAAGTGGAAGTGGAAATAACAGAGTACGGAAAAAGTTAAAATTGAGATTTTTCTTGCAATTAAACGAAAGATAAATAACATTTAAAAAGCACTAGAAAGTAGAAAGGAGAGTCACTTCTTTGCAGAAGAAAGGAAAGACGAATGCAAAAATTGAAATAGGAAAATAATGAAATAATTTTCTAGCTTCACAACAGCAGCAACTTAAATCATTTACAGATTTCGATTGTTGGCAAATTTCGTTCGTTGAATTAATGCTGGTATTAATTGATTTTTCTTGGCAAAAAAGAAGAGAAAAATTTAAAAGCTTAAACGAAATTGATTTCAATACATAAATTTATACTAACCGAGAGAAATAAATAAAAATAATTGAAATACACTTTTCGAGCCTTCAACTACTAAAACTTAACCTTTGCCCTCTATCATTTCTTCTACTCACTCGTAATTCATTTGCTACTCCTGCCTCCGCCTCCGCCTGCGCTCCCAGCTTCGCCTCCTCCACCACCTAAACTCTGCAGCATCTCGGCGTATATTTGATGTTTGTGTTGAAATTTCTGAAAGGCATCTCGGAAACGCATCTTCTGCTCTGCACTTAATTTCGCATGGAAATCTTGTGCAGCTGTCGCGAACAATGCAATTTCATGTTGACCCAATTTGTGAAACTCTCCCACTGCACCACCACCGCCGCTGCCACAACTGCTGCGTGTTTCATTGGGGTTTGTTTCAGCAGCAGCAATACCACCAGCAGCACCAACACCAGCACCAGCACCAACACCACCACCACCACCAACTCCATTCAGCAATACCGGAAATAGTTTAATCAAATGCAGATTTATGGAAGCGGATAAAAAGATGACGCTCAGACTCCAGACACCTTTTTGTTCAGGTAACGCTAAAAATGTTGGCAACGAACATATGAGCCAGTCTTGCAACATTTGCAAGAATGAAGAATCGATGGCGCAACGGAAGAGCTGTGTGTGCGAAAGAGCAAACAAGAGAGAGAAAGAAAGAAAGAGAGAGTGAGAGAGTTGAGATTATTAGAGAGTTGAGCATAAAAAAGCAAGTATGAAATACGAGTACATACAAAAATGAAATGGATGCAAAAGTCAAAAGGAAATTAAATGTGATGATGATACTGATGACGAGGAGGGAGAGATAGGAGATTTGTTTGTAGACTCCTCTAAGGAAATGTGTGTATGTGTAGGTATATAATACAAGACGTATTGGTAGAAATTTAAATTTTTAAACTAAAAATGTAGCACAGTGTGGCAAAATTAAAGGCGGATTAAACGAGGATTCACCGACCTAGTGTTGCAGTCTCTTCTTGTTTTTTAATATAAAGGTTTTGTTACTGAGATCTCTACTTAATACATTTTGATTAAAATATTTGTTTAAGCCAGAGATAGTAGATGAAATAGGTGTGAGACGGACATCGGGCGAGGTCGATACCATGGTACAATCCCCGAGATCTGTGAACTCTTAAGGATAAGTATACTATCGCAGCGACAGACTGGTCATGGATTAACCAAACCGACTGCGAAGTTTTTAGAACCTTATATAAGGATATACAGGAGGAGAACAAGAGATATCTTAGGGCTGAATAAGTCTGCAGAACGACTACTCACTGGCACTGGCCAATAGTCCAGCTCTGTCGAATTCCAACAAGTTATCACGACGAGGAAGAGAAGACATCGATAATTCTCCTTCTGTCAATGTCTCTTTGACAAGACTGCAGACGAAAAGACTTCAGTTTACGGGGTCACTGGCCCAACAGAGAGAGATATCAGATATTTATGCTTTCATATAGAGAACCACCCTAGGCTGTAACTGATCGGACCGGTTAGACAATAAATAATGTGCCACCTTCCTGGCCTCCGGGTGGCAGTATGGTGGAGATCCACACACGCTTTCTTGGGCCTAATCTAATAACACAGTACAGCAAGTTAAAACTGTTTGCGTGAAACAGAATAACCTAGGTGAAATACTGAATGAGGATGTTTTTTTGAACATTTTTGTTGAAGAAAATTATAGTCCAACACGTCCTGGTTTTATTAAACTGCATTGTAAGATAAGAGTTGTCATGTCAACATAATTAATGGGTAAGTACTATACATACTTATGTACGAGAGAGGGTCATGAAAAAACATTCTTTTCGGTAAAAGAAAGATTTATTTCTCAACATAGTCTCCTTTATAGACTTCGTCCAACGTTTCTCCAATTTATTATGCCCTCCAAATAATACGAGGCACCATACCATCGAGGTGTTTGTTTCGCAGTTAACTTCTTCGTTCAACCCAAATCTCTTACCGCCGAGCCATTTCTTCATGTTTGGAAACAGGAAATAGTCGCTAAGTCTGGAGAATATATAGAATGCGGGAGCAATTACAAATTGCTAATTCATGCGAATATTTGGGTTAGGACTTTTTCTTCGCCAAATGCCGCTGGCATTATTACTTTGTTGGCCTTGTTCGACTTCGAGTCGCCTGGAGAAATCCACTGTTTCGACTGTTCCTTGCTCTCTAGTGTATTGTAATGAATCCACTGTTTCGACTGTTCCTTGCTCTCTAGTGTATTGTAATGAATCCAGATTTCGTCCACGATAACAAAATGGCATAAAAACTGGTTCATATAAAAAATACAGTCCTTTAAAGTTGTCAAACGGTTGCGTTTGTTGTAAATTGTGAGTAAACGCGGCACGTATCTTGCGGATATCTTTCTCATAACCAAATATTTTTGCAAAACAGAAATCACTGATCCACGTGATAAGCCTGTAGCCTTTTCAAGTTCGCGCACCTTCACTCGCCCATAGTCCGGTATCATACCTTCAATTCGGAATCAGAACGTTGAAAATATGGCTTTTCGCGCACAAATAAATTTTTAGTGAAATGCTCGTGACTGCTTCAAGTGGCTGTCACAATAAAACTATTTGACAGACCTGTGCGTTCGTTTGAAAGATGCTTCTTGACAAGCAAATTGTTGCATTTGAGGTGTTGATTTTCAGGGACTCATTGACCCTCCCTCGTACTCGTAAACAGCTAAAGACTTACATGTAATCTGCGACAAAGCTGTCACTAATGAAAAGATAAACATTTTCTGTTTTTACAGCAACCCTCTACACATTTTTCCTTACCTCCTTGCTGATTTAAGTCAATTTTTGAACTAACTTCTACATTGTATACAGTGCTGAGAATTTTTTTATTCATGTGAAATATACCATACTTCCTGAAAATGGGAGTAATGGAAGGAAGTGAGGTGTTAATGTAAACACAAAAAGTGTTTATCTTTTCATCGGGAATATCTTTGTCTCCCAAATGAATACTTTTGACATCGCAACTCTCACCTTAAAAATGCATTTCTAAAAACAGGACGAGTTGGACTATAACTTTCTTCAGCAAAAGTATTCAACAGAACATCTTCTTTCAGTTTTTCTTCTAGGTTACTCTGTTGCACGCAAACAGTGCAACCACGTGCTATACCACATTATATTATCAGTTGCAAAAATACTGTTGGGCTGTGTAATTAAACAAATATTTTAAGAGATTTAGAAAAACTTGCAAAAAGGAACACTTGTAAATGGGAATAACACAATATCTCGTAAGCTACAAAAGTTATCAATATGATGGATTTTTCTTAATGTTTTATTTTGAATTTTTTTTTTTACTATAAAAGCTTTGGTGTTTGTGAATTTTGTAAATTGCTGTGTTAAATTTAAAGTAAAATTAATTTTAAATAGCCAATACAGTCTTAAAGAAATACTTTTTCTTCAATATCAAGCAAACGTAAAAATACCATAAAAATAAATAAAACACAAAAAAAAAAAAAAAAAAAAAAAAAAAAAAAAAAAAACAATGGTACGTCTTAGATTTACAACCTTGAACCTTAGACGTTTATTAACCTAATGAAAATTTTTATTACTTCACACTTGCTTCACACACACAAAAACAGAACACATACAATACATACATACACACTCACACCGAAACCCGAACCGCCTTCAAAGAATATGGTAACCCACATTTTTTCGCACTCATCTACTAAGCCATTATTTTTATTTTTTTGGGTTTTCTAAAATTCAGGACACATTCACATAGACACGCGCACACACTCACATACATCGCATACTACATATAACTTACATGCACATATGAAGTATGTACATATGATTTAGAAGGTATTTTAACTAAAGTGGTATAAACTCCCATTCATTTCAGCAACGAACTTGCACACAAACGAAAGCTGCTGCTACCCTTTCGGCTTTTAACCGCCGGCATATGCATACAAACAACCAAACAAACAGACAGACAAACGAACACACATACACACACACACACACATAATAATATGAGTTCCGAGTTACAATCAAGCAGACACGGACAGAGGCAAACTCACACAACTAGACATAAAGAAGAGAACGGTGAACACCCATACACCTACATGCTTGTAAGTTATATAGCAAACAAACAAACACACACACACACATTTTCATTTACATTTAAACACACAAACACACACACATTAAAATATATATAGTGCTTCTATATCTACTATGGCTATGGCTTCTCTATGACTTCCACACCATTCACACAAACATCCACAACCGACGATGACGTCAACTCTTCGACTCTCGTGCTAGTACTCACCTGATATACAATCATTGCAATAACATCGCAGTGCGGCTGATTTATGGCCAGAAACTCCTTTATGACCTTCGTCAATATTTCATTCGGTGGCACTAAATCACGTATAATTTGGCACAACACTTTCCCATAAATCCATGCGGCATCTCGTGTCGATGATTTAATACAATGCAAAAGTATATCAACTTTATCGGTTTGCTGTGCGATTATCTCAGGGTCATCTTGAACGATGCCATTCGATAGTTCAGTATTTTCCAATTGTTTAGCCGAACCTGAAGAGATTATTGACAGTTGATTATTATGTCGGAAAATTATTTTCATTTACGATTATATTTATAAAGGGTGATTTTTTAAGAGCTTAGTTCTTAAACATTCAAAAAAAAAAAACAACAGAAATTTTATAAAAGTGAATGAAATTTTTATTTGGATCGATAAATCAATTCCTACCATTTAAATATAGTTTCACTTAAATATTGCCCGCGGCTACGCTTCAAATGGTCCATTCTGAAGGTCCAATTTTGGCACACTTTTTCACACATTTCGGCCGGAATCTCACCAATGACACGTTCAGCTTTCAATGTTGGCTTCCCAAGTAGCAATCGTGTTTGGCTTGTCCCTATAGACCAGACCAAAAATTGTCTAACGGGGTCAAATCACAAGATCTTGGTGGCCAATTGACTGCACCAAAATGTGAGATTAACTGCTCGCCATATTCGCCTCTCAATTGTTGCATGATTTCACGTGCAGAGTGACATGTGACACCGTCCTGTTGGAACCACATGTCGGCCGAGACCAATTCTTGCATTTTCGGTAAAAAAAAGTCATTATCATCGAACGGTACCGGTACCTTTCTGCATTGACCGTAACGTTGCGGCCTTCATCGTCTATGAAGAAGTACGGCCCAATGATGCCACCAAACAGTGCATTTGTAGCTACTGAATTGACTCTGGCTGTTGAGCCAAAAATGTTGAGCCTTGCATCGCTGAAGACGATTTTGCGAAAAACGGACCGATTTTGCTAATAAATTTCAATAATTTGCAAACGTTATTCAGGCATAAGTCTATTCATGATGAAATGGCAAACCAAACTGAGCATTTTTTACTTTGACACATGTCAAGAATCACGCGTGAACTGTCAAAAATATAAACGTCAAATACCAAGTAGCAAAAAAATCACCCTTTACTTAGAAGTAGGTCAAGGGGGTATACATATAATTACTTACATATATAAAATAAAGTGTGAAAGTGCAAAGAAAAGTTCAAATGAAAATTAACTTGGTGTTTATATTAAAGCGTTGAGAAAATTAATTTAAATGAACTTATGATTAAATGCAAATTGCAGATAATTATACAAATTCAAAATGTAAAAATAGTGAAAGAACAGAATTGTCTGTCACTTCAACTAGCTTGAGAGTGAATGCATCTACTACATTTGGGAGAGTGAGATAAAAAACAAAAACAATGCGGCTTGTTGTCGGTGCATATGGTTTGGAGTGGTGGAGAAAGCATTGGATACAGTCTTAATGTGACTAACTAGTAGAACTGTAAGGATGAAGGGAAATCCCCGATATTATTATAAGACAGGCTATAGAGCACTGCTACCATAGTTGATCTTTTGTTCAGCCCTTGCTTTCTGAATTCTGAACCATTCTGAATTAAGACTACTGACGAATCTAAGAACTGCGTTAGGATTTATGCCGCAGCAGCACTTACCCGAGGTACATCTTGCGGCAGCTGGACAGAGGGACAGTCGCATATTACGTGTTCAACTGTTTCTATGTACTTTACATATATATTCCATATACGAAAATTCTTAAGGTGTTACTTGAGTAGACAAAGAAGCTCTGTAAGAGTTCGAATTTCCATTATATTTATTTAATTCGAGTTTATGCATGGATATTGGGTTGATAAGTCTTTTAGGCCTGCCTGAGGCCTTTAAGTCTAGCCCAATAGTCTTCGAGAGCTGTTGTTTTCCATTCCCTTATTATGAAGGACCCAAGTCCCCCTATTCGCTAGGCTGAATGGGTTTATGCTACATGCTGCCGGTACTGCTAATAAGGTTTTAATTTTGTTGTGCCGGTTTTCGAAAAAAATAAAAATAACATAAATAAATAAATAAATAAATGGGCTTAACCCAACAGCAGGGTTAAAAAAGTTTTTTTTGATCTTACTTCCTTTACTTTTAATGGCACAACCGCCCATGGAGGCCCTAGGCCGAGCTTTTCGCATCCACTCATGTTGTGCGTCTTATATTTGTACATGAATGGAAGGGACCTACAGTTTAATGCCGAATCCGAACGGTGAAGTGAAAAGCTTTTCATTGCAATTTTTACTCTTGTAGGTTTGTCATTGCCTGCCAAGAGGTGGTGCGGTGTAGAAAAATTATTTTTTCTACTTTTTGATTGTGCCGAGATTCGAACCCCGGACACTTTGCGCAGCAGTCCAACGCACTACCACTACCCCACAGCGACCACTTTTTTTTTGTTCTTACAGTTCTTAATTTAACAGCGGTAAATTTTGCTTTAATTAACTTAAAAATAGTGAAATTTGATTAAAAAATTTATAAGTCGTAAATCACACTGCTCTGATGAAGAAGCGCGGTTAGTTTCGAACCTAAGAAAAGAAGGAAAATCACTTCGTGACATTGGCCGATTGATGGGGAGAACCCATAATTTTGTTAGAAATACGTTTAAGCGAAAACCCCAAAACAAGTCTTGAGGAAGGCCCAAAAAAACTAACGCTATCTATAAAAAGAATATCTGTAAAAAGTACCCATTTAAGTCTTCAAAGGTAATATCAGCCGAAATTGGAAACGTAGTTAAACGTGGCTAAACGTGGTGAGTTAACCTACCAGGACGAATAGCCAAAAAAGCTCCTTTGATGCAAAAACAATTTGAGCAAGAGGTTAAATTTTGCAAGGAAACACAAAATCTGGGTGGTCTGCGGGTGCGAAAAAGTGGAGAAATATTTTATGGAGCGATGAAACGAAATCCGAACGGCGTGTTTGGTTGGGTGGTGGGTGGCAAATTCAAATCAAAATTCCAATCTCGTGCACTAACTTGCAATATAGCAACTAGTCGCCATTTACCAAATCTAGATTCGACTTAACAGAAATTTTGGGAAATAGAGGACTTTCCAAATCAAATATCATCACTATCAGAAGAGGAGCAACGCTGCGAAAAGCATTTCACTGAGAATGTAACGATGTCAGCAGAAGGTCGTATAATCGCACGACTTCCCTTTAGAGAATGACCTGATAGTCTACGTGAGTCGTTTAAAATTGCTAACCGCAGATTTATGTTACTTGAACGACGATTGGAACGTAATGCATCTCTCAAAAGAATGTATATCGAGTTTATGAACGAATACATGGAGTTAGGTCACATGTCTCTCTCAAGGAACGCTGATTTAACCAGATCACATTATTTTATACCCCAACATTTTTGGCGACCACGGCAGGACAGTTTATTGGATAACTGTCTACGCAAGTGTAACACATTAGTCAAGTCCAACACAGTCGAGATTAATTGCTTTTACAGCAGCTGCCATTAACGCTGCCACGTAAGAATCGCAATTTGTTTGTTGCTGCTGCCGGCGCTCAAGTCACCGCAAAAGTGGTGTATACATACATACACACATTACTGTGTTGCCGCTGACGCTGACAGAGCGTAACGTTTGCATCATAGTTTTGTCTATCGCTGACAAAGTCATTTTCGCTACTACTGCTAAATTGATTAGCAGTACTTTTCATCACCGCATAAGTGGTGAACACTTGCATTTCGGAAGACAACCAGGAACGGTGTTTTTTTCTTTCCCCAACATTTTTTAATCTGTTCGGAAACGATTCAGAAAGGATTGTACGCCGTCCAAAACGCAAAGAATTTTACGTTCGTTTCACGAAAAAAACAGTGTAGCATGGACGTGGAAATGTTATGGTTGGGGAATGCTTTTCTTGGTATGGAGTCGGTCCTATACACCAAATTACTAACCATATGACAGCAGCCAAATACAAGGACATTGTTGAATATGCAATGCTACCCTAAGCGGAGGAAAACATGCCTTTACGTTGGGTCTATCAGCAAGATAACGATCCGAAGCATACCGCTAAGTTGTTAAAAAAAATGCTTTGAAGACCATAATGTCAATGTTTTAGAGTTGATGTCAGATTCTTTGTTATACTTTATCTAGTAATGAAGTTTATTTTTCTTTATTTATTTATATCCACTGAATAAATGTTTACTTTACTTTTACTTTTAATGGCACAGCAAAATGTGCATTTTTTTAAAATTAAAATATTGAACAAAACCATTATATGTTAAGTTAAAGTTGAAAGTGTGCTGTGTAGCTATTATTTTGAGCAGGGGTGTAAGTGTTTTTCACATAGTCATTGATATGCAGGCAAGGACTCTCTTGAAATATATTCAAATTCGATAGGCACTTAGGACAGTTAAACTGGCTTGCCTTTTCACTGTCAACTGTAATGGAGGATGCGGAATTATTGCCCCAATTGCTGTCGTATGGCACATTTCCATTGCCCCTGTAATACCCAGACTTGCTGGACTATGAAGTTTGTTTAACTCAAATTGCGCCTTCGCTTGTTGTGTTTTCGGCTATCAAGCAATTTTTGCAAAGGTGACAATGGATTTAATCACAATTTGATGTAACCAGTACGTAATTTGTGGTCTCAGACCCCATAGAAGTTTTAGGGTACAGCCGTTGGCAGGCATCAGATGCTCGGGTATTGGAAAAGTCTGAGTTCCAGGTGAGCTGTTTGTCAATGCTCAACCTGCGGTATTTAGCTTCATTTGAAAGTACCAGTTGTTGTCCATTGAGGAACTATGGACAGCAGTATAGTTTTAATTGGGTTAATTGTTATCCCTTTTCGGAACACAATTCTAATGTCGTGTTCAGAGAGCTTCTTGCATTCTGTCTAATATAGTATAGTGGGACTATCAGTGCCCCTTATCGTAATTACTATAGCGTCTGCATAACCCTGATGGTTAAAACCTTGATTTATCAGTCTATCAAGGATTTCTTGTTCTGACACCTCAGAATAAGGACCCATGTAGAATTTTTTATTATATTTTGCATGTGATATTTTGTTTTAATACTTTTCATATTAGGCAAAGTGCTGAAGTTACTTTTCAACTAATGTTGGACAATTCATTTTGCGATAAATTGATTTCTCCGAATGGAGATAAGATAAACAGACTGGCAAAAACTGTTCATATACCATGTGTCATTTAAAAAAATAATATTGATTTTTGGGGTATACAAGCTAAACAGAGCTAGATTTCAATGCTTTTGCATGGCCAGCGCTGGCTTCCACTCTTCATATCTGATATGATACACTTGGAGTTTCTTAATTTGAAGCTTACCATTTTTCATGTCTGCTTTCTCTGATATCTTTCATGTATACACTTATCTATTTTTCGACAATTAAAGGCTTCCGAACAGTTAGTTTTAGAATTACATTACATTTTAAAAAAATTATTAAATACATAATTAAGTACTGATAATATTGATTAGGTAGGTACAACGAAGTGCAATCAACCGAAATTATTTATTGGAATATTTTTCTTACTTGTAGTGGTTTAAATCGGTGCAGATTTTTACTTAGCACATCGCTGATATTTTTATTAACATAGGATATCCGAATAACATCACAACAAATTGCCAATGTTGGATCTATATTGGCCCCTGTATCATATTTCGCGATGAAAAAAAAGGTCCTGATCTGAACCAGCCCAACTTTAGTCCTCATATTTTGAGAACATCTAGAAAACTTTTTCTCGAGAACGATTTATGGAACGAAAATTGTGTCAATGGTAATGTAATTATGAACTTGTGCCAAAAATCAGACACTAGCTTTAAAGTAGAACTGAGCCAGCCATGTTACTTTCAGTAACCTACTACTACTCAATTACAATTCAGTCGTGTCTTGGCGATAAAAATATCATAAAAATCGAGAGTTCAAATTTCCAGTGAAAGCTTTCTTTCCGCTTTTAAAATTCCACTTAAAATTCCAAGGCCATTTAAATAAGTAGTTTTTGGTCGTGTAAAGAAGCCCTTTTTTATTTTCAGAATCGCGGCAGAAATAATAGCACAACAATAATTGCGTTCTAATTATCACTCAATTAATTCTAAATATAATATTAAATGCTCATGCATTCTATTTTCTTCTCTTCTTCTTCTTTCTACTTTACAGCTCCACAGTTACACGCTTTTGTTATACGCTAAACGCTACTGCCAGCTTGTTTTCTTTCTCATTTCTTTTGTACATCGCAACGCATTCACTTGGCCATTATTTACAACAGAAAGTGAAGGAGCTTTGGTTGGCAGGCAGCGCGAACGGTAACGGGAACGGGAACGGGAACCAACGATCCGCACATGTTTATGCCCATGTCGCTTTAGCATCGAACGCACATAAATAAATTTGCATTTACATTTTATGGATTTTCTTGTGGGAAACCACACAGCCCTGATGAGGATGCTACTAAGGATACTACAGATAATGCTGGAGTGGCGGAACTTGCCAGTCGAGCTCTGAAGCTAGCCGCCATGCCAAAAAAAATAACCGAATCCATTCACAACAAGAAAGTAAAAGAAGCAGAAAACAAAAATTATAAGAGGCATCAAGAAAAGGTGGAGAAGATGCAGCAACAGCAGTATCCTTTCGTTTCGATTCGACTGTGATGTCCTACTTTAGCAATCGGGATGTTTACAAATTTTATGTATTTGTTTGTTTTCAAAAAACTTGGAAAGTGCTGCGATGACTGGCTGGCTGGCTGGGCTGACTGGATGGCGCTGGCACTTAACTGTACAGCACAAATAATGTGTGTGTGTGTGTGTGTGTGTGGGTGTTTGCGATGGAGAAAGCTCAAGTAATCAACGAACTAAGGTTTGAAAACGAAAAACTGGAAGGAAGGAATAAAGAAGCGTGCGCTGTTGTGGTTCCAAATTGAAAACAAAGTAGAGCTTGCAGGCAGGCAGCAGGCAGCATCCATGAAAAACCACAGAAACCACGCCAATAGATTAGGGAGATTTTCGATTTACCACCAAACTGGCGGCAGTGCAAGTGTAAGTGATGCGAAGGAGTTTTGCCCTTAAGCTTGACGGAGGGTGACCGAGCAAGTAAATAAGGTAGACTCACAGGTGGCGGAAGATGATAGAGGCAGACGAGAATGAGAGAAAAGCGAGTGAGTGAGCTGGAAAGTTCGCTTACAGTTTTTAAGTGTAAAATAAATGTTCTGACATTATTAATGCGTACAGGTGGAATGGCGTGGAGATAAATCTCTTTCAGATGTTGGTGTTATGGTTGTTACTTAGTTGATGTTGTTGGCGGCGATGTCAATGTTATTGAACGCCATGTTGTTTGTGCCATCAATGTAGGAAGCGCTCTGCATAAATAGAATCACAACTAACTAAATATTTTAAATAAAATATTGACAGTACAACTTTTATTTCCGCCAATGAGGCCACCACCATCAATATCAACTCTTTCACTTTTTCCATCGCTCTCATTCATCCTTTTGGCATTCCACTCATCGTCAAGTTATTGCCGCTACTAACTACATACTTTGTTTGCTATATACTTTTAACTACTGCTTTCAATTTAGAAAAGCATTTTTGTGGTATGCCACAAATATGAGCGTGTACCACCACAAAAATGTCCCACGATACCGTGGTGAATGCGATGAGGAGCCGCAACAGCAGCACTAACAGAGTAATGTGCTCAACAAACCCTAAAATTTTATGTATACTCGTATACAACAAATAAACAAAACTACAAAACTAGTAGAACTTAGGAAACTGGAAACTACGCAGCACATAGAAAATATTAAAACGAATGAATGGAAATGCAGCAGCCAAGTCAACCAACTGATGGATGATGATTATGATAGGACCGGTGGTGGGTGGTGGTGGTGGTGGTGGTGCTGAAGGTGCTGGTGGTGGAGCAAAGTGAGCAAAACAAAACAAAACGAGGAAAAGAGTTTGCATCAAACCAAACAATATAAAATTTAAACATTTTTTTTTAGCATTTTTACCACCAATATTAACGCAAATATTTACAATTCCACTTGGAGTGTTTCTATTCCTTTTTTAAGTAAAAGTTCAATACTGTAAGTACTACAATAGTATGCCCTTACCCGCACCAACGCAACTACCATCGCTGCCTTTTTGGGGGCCATGCATTGGGCCATGTTGGGGTTTTAAGAGGAAACAGCAGCAGAAACATCGCCATATTGCAACTTTCTTCTTTTTATGTATGATGAAGTGAAAAATGAATGTGCCGCGTGAAAGTTTCATGTGGCACAAAAAACAACACACACAGCCACTTTTAAAAGCAACAGAGACGGCGAGATACTGCTAAAAGGATGCGATCACTTTCGGGCGCATAAATAAAGTGAAAACTATGTACAAACACATACACACATACTCGTTCACCCACACCCAAACACACTCTCACACACACAATATCGAGTTGGAAAATCAATGTACGAGTATGTTTTAAAGAAAATAAAAATAAAAAAAAAAAACTACATGAAAATTTTTAAATGTGACGGAATCGTTGAATTCATATACTGAAAACTTTGATGCATTGCCTAACCCAAACGGAAGGGTAACTATTTGATTGGAAAATGTATTTTGAACAATAATTTTCTAAATTGATAAAGTATTATCTGAAATGATGCATCTTTTCTTTTTATTTTCCCCGGAAAATGGAAAAGCTATTAACAATAATTTTTAAATATAAGATTTTTATGCATTCTGCTGTAAAGGATTTGCCGTAAGCTAAGGGTAAAAACAACAGATTAAAGAGTATAATACCAGGCAAGTATCTTGTAAAACCCTAAGCTCCCAAGAGTAGTAGAAAGAGCAAACAAAAGCTGTTGCAATAGATAAGGACTGCCCCTACAAATAAATTAGTACATATCACAAAGTATTGCATACTTTCACACACACTCTTAATACACATATTTACTCTCAATAAATAAAACAGGTTCGATCACTGGATTGTGTAAAAAAAAGCAACAACTTTCACCACTCTACAAAACACTTAAAAATTACTTTACAAGTATCTTTCACACTCTGAGTTGACACTAAGACTGTTGAACTGTGGCTCCGTCTATTCCGCTGCTGCAGTCGTATTTATAGCACAGATTTCATCGCCGTCACGAAAATTTCAGAGCCACGAACAATAAGCATGGCCACGAACACTGAAATAGTTTTCGTAGTTTCTATTCGAATAGTAACAGATATTTCATAGTATGAGCAAAGCTTACATTTAGGATACTCTGCCGAGAGAGAAAGTATGCCTATCGACTAAAGACATGAATCATATTCAAGACTATGTATAATAATGGGATATTATTATTCTTCATAATGGGATATTATAAGTTAACACAGGATTAAGTTAAGATTGCAATTCATAATTTTTCTTGACGAATATATTCGTTCAGTAATCAGAGCAAATCGTGACATGCAACTGCAAGACCTCGAATATACGAGTTTACTCACGATTGGCATGTGTGCACCTTCAAATAAATGGGATGAGAAAGTGAAGGATTCAATTGCTCAATATACCTATGCTGATATCTGTAAAAAAAAGTATTCTAGCACGATGTATCATCTGACTTGGGGTCATTCTCAAAAAGTGGTATTTTTCATTTTTTTTTTCAAAAAAGGTAATTGGAAGCAAATGGTAAAATTAATATAAAGAGCCATTGCTTATAAAGGGTGTTTTTTTTTAGAAGTGTGTTTTTCAAACAATAATTTTTTCGGAGTAGGTCTTTTTGACAGCTCTCACTTGACGCCTGAACAACGTTTGCAAATCGTGCAAATTTACTACCAAAATAATGGTTCGGTTCGCGCGATTTTCAAAAGAAAATTTTGTTTTGCGATGAAGCTCACTTTCGGTTGAATGGGTACGTTAATAAGCAAAATTTTCGTATTTGGAGTGATCATAATCCTCAAGCCATTGTTGAGACACCTTTACATCCTTCACTGTTTGGTGTGCTCTATGGGCAGAGGGAATCATTGGTCCATATTTCTTCAAAGATGAAGCCGGTCATAATGTTACTGTCAATGGGGAACGCTATAGAGCCATGATTAATGACAATGACTTTTTCGTGCCTGGATTGGAGGATGTTGATGTGGACGTTCTTTGGTGCCAACAAGACGGCGCTACATGCCATATAGCCATACAGCCAACGAAATAATCAATTTATTGAAGGAAACTTTTGGTGAGCGCATTATCTCGCTTCCTGAAGCTGTGGGTGGCCTCCAAGATCGTGCGATTTAACACCGCTGGACTATTTTTTGTGGGGTTATGTAAAGTCGCTTGTTTAAGGCTTGCAAGAGAATATTTGGCGCGTTATTACTGAGATACGGCCCCAATGCAAAAAGTGGTCGAAAATTGCGCCTCTCGGCTGGAATTTATTCGAATTTATTCACTTACCCGAAATCGTTTTTAAAACATAATTGCAAATCCTTATCTCTATAATAAAGCAAAATTCTTGGCCATCACATTAAATTATATGCGTTTTATTTCTTCTTGAAAACCACACTTACAGCAAAAAACACCCGTTACTTTGATTGCAAGTACATATGTATTTGTACCGCTTAAAGAAACCCAGTCATTGTGTCAAGCTGAACAAACAAACTCTCAGTGAAACAAAATTATTGACTTATTAAGAGATATCTTTAAAATTAGAAAAACAATAAAATTTTTACACTTGGAATAGTTGAAAATAAAAATGTTGAAAGTTGTCTTTTAGTACAAAGTTTGAAAGTTATAATTCAAAGAAATCTAAACTAAAACGGTTGCTTAAGAATATGTAAGTAAAAATTTTTTGAACCATCTGAATTAATCTTGTTATTGTTTTTTCTTGTTTGTTGTTAGAAACGTCAGGAACAAATAAAAATGTTGTATGGAGTCTATGGAATTTTTGATAATATTGAAAATCGGGAAATCTCAGAGAATTTGTTTAGCAAAACTTCTGGCAATATATAAGTACATAAATGATTATTGTGTGGTGTATAGTGGTCGCTGTGGCGTAGTGGTAATGCGTTGGACTGCTACGCAGAGTGTCCGGGGTTATAATCTCAACGCAGGCAAAATCAAAAAAAAAAAAAAAGGAATTTTTCTACACGGCACCACCACCTCTTGGCAGGCCATGGCAGAGTAAAAATTGCTATGAAAAGCTTTTCACTTCGCCGTTCGGATTCGCCGCTCGGATTCGGCAGTAGGTCCCTTCCATTCATGTACAAATATAACACGCACAACATGAGTGGATGCGAAAATTTCGGCCTAGGCTCTTCATGGGCTGTTGTGCCATTAAAAGTAAAGTAAAGTAAGAATGATTATTGTTTTTATTGGAAGTTTAAAAGTTGTTCGAGTTACGAAGCACCCATTTCTCTAGTGTTCTCTAGTTTTCTTGTTCGTAAGAACAAGTGAACAAGATTGTCGTGCGGACAAACTCTTTCCAACTGGGCAACTGAAATAGCAGCAGAACTGCGAACACAGAATGACATTAACCATAAATAAACCAAAGCAAAACAAAACCAATGGTGAGACTGGAATTTTTGAGCAGCGCTCCTTTTTATAGGAACAGCGTGACGAGGCGATTGGGATAGTGACCAACCAGTGCAATGTAAATAAAGAAGCGAAGCACTTTGATGGGCTTTACGCCTGTTTTGAATGCTGAGCACATGCATATACAAATAAAAAATCTGCCCGTCGCTATTTGTCCCGCGGAAACTGAAGTTTTAATTCTTTTTTGTTGTTGTCATTGTTGTAAAAGCACTTTTAATCTGCAGTTTGATTACGAATCAAATGAGTATCAATGCTTACATACATATGCACATACAGATATTAAGTAAAGATATATTCCCGAATTTTTTTTTTAAAAACACGAAATTTACCTTTGAAAAAAAAAAAAAGAAAAAAAAAAAATATCACACTAACTGAAACTTCAATGCAATACTTCAAATGAAGTTACCACAAAAGTTTTTTTTTGGTGTTTGCTTTGACATAAAAACAACATTTGCCTGGTTAGAGTTTTCTATGACTTTCCAAAGAGTTTTCACTTTTTCTGCTTTTATTTGCATTTTAGTTTTCCTTGCGGTGGAAAGGTGATTGTGTGCGAGGGATTTTTTCAGGGCTCACTTGCAGCTGCACAAGTAAAATAGAAAGAAGCAGAAATTTCGTTGCTAAAGTTAAATGAATTGAAAATAGTTAAGTGGAGAACGTTGTGTGACGGTATGTGACGATGGTGACGATACTTGAGGAATGAGAGGAAGAATAGAGACTTAAGGAAAAACTCTGAAGTATTCAGGCATTTGCATGATATAATGCGTGAGTGTTTGAATGTGTGTATGTGTGTGTGTGTGTGTGTGCGAGCTGAAGAAAAAAGAAAGCCCTCGTGAAACGTGCGTAAGTCTGCCTGTCAGTCAGTCAGTCACAATGCTTAAAAGCAACAGTTTCATATCACATGCATACATAATACAAATAAATACCACCATCACTTTTACGAACTTTTCTTTGTAAGTTTTTTGTATTTTTATAGCAAAGTCAGCGACTCTTACTTTTAGATTTTTTTTATGTGTATGTGTGTGTGTGTGCGTTGTTTAGGTATTACGAAAAGCGTGAGAATTCTGAAAGTTTTCTGCACACCATTGCAAAATCAAAATTTGTTGTTGTGCTATACTTTTCCACGCAGTAAGCTTTTGAAATGAAATGAAGAAACTATTTAAGTGAAGTGAGAAGTTGGTATGAAGAATGTTTACACATTATGTTACTACATTCAGATTTTATATTATACTTACAAAGAATTTAACTGAAATCTAACTGAATTGCAAGTACAAGATTAAAGTAGAGGACAGCACCTTAATGTCATACTTATTAGTGAGTAAATTATTTCGACATAATCTTTTGAACATTTACTGCCATTTGTTAATAAGTTGTGTGATAGTCTCTCTTTCAATCTAACAACTATTGCAGAATAAACAAAGATGGAATTTATAAGAATTTTAAACAAACATTAGGAAAGAAATAGAAAAGGTTTTTGGTATTCTGCAAGGATCACATAGGAGAGTAGTAAACTTGAAGTTTTTAATTGGTAGTGAAAAATGTACAACTTCGGATGTAATTAACAGGAGAATACAATGTTGCGCAGTCCATGAAATGCGCACTGTCTATAAAGGTACGAACGTTATTTAAGTTTCCACGGTGGAATTAATAAGAAGCGGTGGTATAAGCAGTCCTTGTTCTTGTAACTTTTAATTTGGATTTCATTCAAGTAAAGGATGATTTTTTTGCAACAGTTCACGTGTAGTTCTTGACATATGTCAAAGTAAAAAATGCTCCATTTGGTTTGCCATTTCATCATGAATAGACTTACGCCTTCAACGTTTGCAAATTATTGAAATTTATTATCAAAATTCGTGCTCTGTGAAAAATGTGTTTTTATCGCAAAATTGTCTTCAGCGACGAGGCCCATTTTTGGCTCAATGGATACGTGAATAAGCAGAATTGCCGTATTTAGAGTGAAGACCGGCCAGAAGCAATTCAGTAGCTACCAATGCATCCCGAAAAATGCACTGTGTGGTGGAATCATTGGGCCGTACTTCGGCAAAGACGATGGAAGCCGCAATGTTATGGTCAATGGAGAAAGGTGCCGGTACGGTTCGATGATAACAAACTTTTTTTTGCCGAAAATGAAAGACTTGGTTCCAACATGACGGCGCCACATGCCACATGCCACACTGCACGCGAAACCATGCATCAATTGAGAGGCGAATCTCACGTTTTGATGCAGTCAATTGGCCACCAAGATTTTGTGATTTGACCCCGAGACAAGCCAAACACGATTGCTTCTTTGGAAGCCAACACTGAACGTTGAACGTGTCATTGGTGAGGTTCCGGCCGAAATGTGTGTAAAAGTGTGCCAAAATTGGACCTTCAGAATGGACCACTTGAAGCGTAGCCGCGGGCAACATTTAAGTGGAACTATCTTTAAAAAGTAATTGGCAGGAATTGATTTATCGATCCAAATAGAAATTTCATTCACTTATGTAAAATTTCTGTGTGCTTTTGAATTATCAAAAATCAAGCTCTTAAAAAATCAACCTTTTTTCAATCAGTTGAATTTGGCGTTTACAATTCTTTGCAACAACAAAGTAATTGTGTGTTCATTAAAATGTTGTACTTGTTTTGTTGTTATGTACCACTTATACCACTTATTATACCGTTACGTTAAGTTTCGACAGATTTTTTGTCGTTTTAATTTATTGCATTGATGTTGAGCTTCCTTTCTTGATTTTTTATATGAAGTTTTTCAATTCTAAGTAAGCGAGCAGAAGACGATTAAAGAATGCGATACTCAGTCAATGAATTTGCCGTTAGCCGTTCTCTTTTACAGAGAGTGATAGAAAGAGCGAACAGAGAACAACCGTTATCATTCGAACAGACGAAATAAGAATTTGTTTTTGATTTTAAGTTGCGTTGCCTCTCAAAAAATATTGAAACAAAAGAGTGAACGTATCCAGAGACTAAACCCATTTTAAATATTTGTTGTAATTTACTGTTTGTCCCATTAATTTAATATAATCTATCTCTTTATTTCTCAATTACCAGCTGCTCGATTGTTTCAAATGGATGCGATAAAAAGAAACCCAATAAAGAGAGTAAAGGAACCAATTGTTTTTGCAATGTGATGTTTGGTTTTAGTGGTTATCCAGGGGTACACTTAGGCCAGAACGACCCATTGTGATACCACATAGTTGGGCCTATAGTTTAACACCAGTACCCAACGGCGGGGTGTCATTTCGTAGTTTTGCCACACTATCTTACAATTCTCATCCATTCTCATTTATATCGGTAGGAATCAAAGAAGTTTATGAGAATTAACCACCAGAGCCAGAGGAGAACCCTCAAGCTCCACGGTGAAAGTCTATCCACTAGACTTTCGAAGTTATTTAATTGTACCCCGACTTGAAAATCTATTGAGCTTTCTGGATGTGATAGAAACTATCGAATTATTCGATTGTTAACAAATTGTCAATCATTCGATAACGACTTTTTGGTATAGGCGAAATTTGTCAACAAATTTTTTCTTTAAGCGAAATAACAGATGGGAAAAATCGGGGAAAAACTATCAATAGCTGCAGAAGTTTTTTGCAAAACTATCGATAGCGCTGAGCTGAGACGTCGACGTCAAGTGGGCAGACGTCGGCTCTCACTGAAGTCACAATAATGTCGTTAATCGGCGACACTGGAAAATATCGATATTTATCGATGTGTACGAACCATCGATATTAATCGATAGTTATCGATGTTTTTCCCAGCCCTATTATAAATAATATTTGCCCGTGAGCACTTTTAATGTGAAGCTATCTAAACTGCCTCCATTCATTTTAACTAAGGAGTGAGATCGAAAAAATCTTAAGATATATAAGATGATTTTTGTTTTTATTTAATTGATAATATTTTACAAATTACAGAAAAATATAACTTTTATAGTAAGCCTTCCATTAGAGATTTGATAGTTGTTTCAGACAGTTTGCCCATCTCCTTTTAAAATCTTCGATATTTTGGAACATCTTTTTTGTGCTCACTACTACTTAAGTATTTATGTGCTAACTCAAAACACTCAGTCTTACAGCTAGTTCCCAAAATGTTTTATTAAAGGAGTAATTAACTTCTAAAGCCTCAATTCATTCTAACTACAATGTTCTTATAACAAAGTATGTACTTCTCAAAATTGTAGCTATGTTTCAAGCAAATTAAGTGGAAAACTATTACATCATCTTCAGGATCTGTTCATGTATGTAACACTTCATATTGAAAATTTTGTTGCAAGAACCGGGAAACAAAAAATAATGCATGAGTTATACAATAAATTAGTAACAACAAAATTATGCGAATTCAACTAACAACACATACCAAATACTTACATGAACATAGATAATTAACATTTCGAAAAATTTGGTTAACCTACAATGCCAAATTGAAATTGTATTAGAGCGGATTGAGCATGTACGTACGCATGTATGTATGTGTCTATAAGTATGTTTATAGCCATGTGTGTGAGTATAGGTGTCACCACCAACAATAATTTTATACATATACCATACATACATACTTATGTAGCCAAACCAACACTAATGGCCAAAGCAAACAAAAATCATTAATACAACAAAACCATTGCATACTAATAGGCGCGTGAGAATGTGGTTTTGTGTGAAATTTCGCACATCAATGTGGAATAACAACGACTGCGGCCTAGAACAAATAATCGTGCAATGACAACGAAGAGTACAGCTATTGTACAACAACAACTGAAGCGACAACTACATCTGTGAACAACAGTAGCGGCAACAAAAACTAAAAAATGTTAATGCAATAAAACTTTTCGTTATTTTGAAATTTATTTTACGCTTTTTTTTGTTGGATAGTTTAAATTGAGTGAAAGCGGGAGAAGAGAGAGCGGCAGCAGTTGCAGCGACAACAGCGACAACGACTGCAGCAAATGATCCCAAAATCCACTTTACCTCTCCCTGTCGTTCTCTAATATTATGATAAAATCCACTTAACGATAAAAATTTTAACAAAATGAAAGTGAACAATTTTCAAGTAATTCAACCATATCCACCGTCAAACCCTCATCATCATCATCATCATCATCAACATCATCAGCATCATCGCTATTACCAGACAACTTCAACCAACCAGTATCAGCTAAGTATACATATGCAAGTGGATGTGCTCCTATACAAGTCTATGTGGTAGTAGTGTTTATATTTGCGTCTGCCGGAATGTTTGCGTACGCCTGTATGTGTAATAATACGTTAATAGAAAACCATTTCTAATGATAATAAATGTTGTAAAATCTCCTTCAGTAGTAATAACGGCCAACTACTACACCAACAACAATAACATAATACCAACCAGCAGCAACAACAAAATAATCAAATACTATCAACGGTATCATTATTATCATCATCAGCAGCAACATGCTCATGAAAAAGTTGCTACTGCACAAATAAATGCGCGACAGCAAATGGAATGAATATCAGCATACACACGCACACACACTCACATAAACCTGTAACCACTGTATAGTTGCAACTAAATATTACACTCAAGCAAAAAAGTGGGTCAGTCAAGTGAACCATTTATTGTCTTAAGACATTATTACCCTCCTTCTTACCCTGAAAATTTGGAAAGGTTTCTTATCCTTACTTAGAGTGAGGTAAGTAAGGACTGTATCTAAATTTATGGATACAACTTTGACATCATAAAAAGCGAGCAACAGCACTTTTCAGAATTGGAAAATATTAAATTTTTAATTTATATAAAATAAAATTATCTGAATTTCACATTCGCAAACCCTCTCGGCAGGCAGCGATACATTTTCCATATCCTCCCTATCCCGTTCGTTGGTGCTACATGCGGTCATAGTCGACATTGATAGAGCTGAAGTTCATTGTGGTAAAGGCATAAAACTTGCAACAAACTTTCTATCTCTTTATCGGTGTCCTGTGTGATTGCATTACCTCTCTCATTCTATCTCCTTCTTCCTCCCACCTATCAATCTTCCTTCCAATCAACACAAGGCTCTGCATTCATAGGGGTACACCTGTTGACTTGAACTTAAAAAAAAAAAAAAAAAAAAACAACCTATCCACTCTCAAAGATATACCTTATATACGTGGTCGAAAAAAGGAAGTCTTCCAACCATCTCTGGAAAATACATGCTTTATTTAAAAAAAATAACAAATTGTCTGTGGTAAAAGAGCTGGAAAGAGGCAGCAATGGTTTAACGTGCCAAAAGCTAGAACAAATTGCGAACGTACAGAAAGTAAAGGCAACTAAAACAAACAGAGCAAAGTCAACAAGTGAAAACCAAGGCCTGAAAGTGCTACCAGTACGTATTTGTATTTCAAAGCAAAAATTGCAATGCATTGTAAAGGACGACGAGTATGTGAAATTGTATTATAAAATTTTACAGTTCCGAAAGGCCGATAAATTTCGAAGGCAAACAAATAAATTTTTGGTAAAAAATTTGGCAAGCAATTTGTTTATATGCGAAAATGTAGAATCCATTCTTCACGGACAAGTCTCTCAACGGTGAATTGTAACGTAAGGAGCGCCTCCTAAAAAACATACCGGAAAGATTATGTTTTGGTCTGATTTTGATTTATGTCACTATGCCCAACCGGTACGACATAAAATGTTATAACGAAAAAAAAAAAATACATTTTGTCAAAAACAGACATGAATCCCCCAAATTGTCCATAAGTACGACCCAGAGAAAAAATTTTTAAAAAATATCTAAGCCTATTGATAAATTTCCATAGAAAAGTTTATAAAAGTTTGGGATAATATACCCAAAAAATTTGGGTTCCATGTAGTTGTGTCCAAAACCTTATGAAAGACATTCTGAAAAAGATTCGAGATGTGGGAAGGCCACAGCGGAATAACTATTTTGTTTAATCCATATCCTTATACCATTTATGAAAAAAAAATAATGTACGAAGTACTGTTTATAAGTAATAAATAAACTTCACCGAAGCGTTTGTTTTTTATTTCTTATTTTCGATAGACAACAACAAACACAAATAGTAGCAAATCTTTATATTGTATAAGTACCTCTTTCAGTAAGGGTAGAGCAAAAAAAAAACCCTGGTTTTTACTTTCATACAAGATAAGACTCTCTTCAACTCTTTATTTCTTTAGATTATCATTATTTCATTCGTTTATTTAATTGATTGATTATTTAATTGATGTTTCATTCTCGTATTCTCTCTCTCTCTCACACTACCTCTTCTTTGCATATCTGTTTCAGTCTTTGGATGGGATGAATGGGTGTGAAGAAGGCCGAGAACCTGACCTACGAGTGCAGGCCAGTTCCTCAAGCACTCAGGCTATGTAGCCCATTGTACTTAAGGCCTAGGAAAAGAGTTTCTGTCTTTAGTTAGCTCTTCTGTGATCTAAAATTCGTGTTTCTTTGCTTATAAAAATGATAGGTGCGTGAGAAATCACCTCCCTTTAAGAGTCAGCTAAAGAGAATAAATTTTTTGAGTGAAAAAAGAAAGCACAAGTTTCGTTACATGAGATGTTTGGTAAAACAATAACAAAATAGCACAGGCAAAAGAAATTAGTATATCGCTCCCTAAGTACAAAAGATGCAAAGCACAACACAAAACTTAAAAATTTTTAGTAAAAGATCAAAACAATTTTCTTTTCTGTACATACAAATGCATATAAAAACTTAATTTATGGATAATAATATACGAAACATGCAAATTATTTCCATAAAATAAGTTTATACATGCAGCCACAGGTAAGCAATAACATTTATTTCACATTTTTCAATTTTGACTTTGTGCCACTTATGTAGTTAGGATGTGATTTGAGGACAAGATTATATCTAGGTGGTTTACAAGATGTTGTATTGTCACAATATTGTAAAATTTTATGCGAAAAATGAGAGAATTTACGACAATTGAGAGGATACGATACAGAATACGACACCTTGTGAATCACCTACAAATCACTTCTATTAAGACATTTTCGAAGTTTTAATTCCAGAAGTAATTGCCTGAGGTGTTCCAGGTTTCTCGGCTCACGATCTTACTTTAGTTTACAAAATAAAAGGCAATTGGGTTAAATGATGTCTTTGTTATAAGTAAGTGTATAATATGAATTGTAGAAGGATTCTTATATTCGGTATTTATATACCAAATATATGAATTTTTACACTTGGTGTAGTACCTTCACTAAAGGTGCATACATACATACATACATTTATATGCACCAACAAAACTTACCCATATACATGCATGACAAAAGCAATTTCAGTGCGGGAATTGAAAATTTCTCATTTTCCAATTTGACCAAATCGAGTGCGAGTTTTTCAATTTTATTGCGCAACACTGGTGTCACAATGCCGACGTCTCCTCCTCCTCGGCCCGCTGCCACAACAACTGTACTAGCAGCTCCAACCACATTGCTGCTGCTATTACTTCCATTTCCGATATTATTGATGACAACTATGCGCTCAAGCCCCTGCAAAAGAGAAACAAGCAATATCAAAATAGAAAATTGAATGAAAAAAAAAAAAAAAAGTCGAAGCCAACAACAAATAAATGAACGACGTACATATTTGCAATCAAGAAAAAAGGATTAAAATAATAAAAATAATAATAATAACAATCGAATGTTGCAATACTCGCGTTGTGCGTTGCCAACAATGATAGCCACTCGCTCTTTTCTCACTTCTTTTATTTCGTTGCGTATTCATGCACTGAACTGTATTTAATTCTATAATAGAATTGCTAATTGATTGAGAAATTAATGTTTTCGTTGTGAATAAAATCTTATTGCAGTTATCAAAGAAGTTTTAAGAACAGTTTTGTCCTCATATGTACCTACACTACTTTCCCAATTAAATGAAAATTAGTTGTGTCCATGAACTGGAATTTGAAATGAATTCTATTGGAAAGTAAAATAAAAAATCCAAATTAAAAACTCATATTTCATGTGACATATTCATTGAATTTAGGGAAAAAGTAGATTTGCGATAGTTTAAGTCTCCTAAAAGTATGCAACATTTTTTATTTTGATTTGTATTC
The DNA here is from genome assembly GCA_958295655.1 of Palloptera scutellata. Lineage (NCBI taxonomy): Eukaryota > Metazoa > Arthropoda > Insecta > Diptera > Pallopteridae > Palloptera > Palloptera scutellata. The sequence goes on from OY282450.1 coordinate 48,973,629, forward strand.
ACTTTTTTGCACAAAAATACGCATAATAAGCACATTTTCAAATCTCTTAATGCCAAGTTCTTGTTAAATTGTTACAAATTTTTATTTGTTTCACAAAGCAAAACTACTTAAAACAATTAAAACAATAAAAAAAAAAAATTATGTGCGTCAGAGGGCCAGTGGTATTTTCAGACAAATTTTCAAGCAAATCTCAATGACTGCTTGGTGCTGTATAATCTGAGGACCCTCGTCGGGACTCAATGAGAAAAGTCTTAATGCAATTATTGGCTCTAATGAACTCATTTGCCATTCATACTATCTCTTCGTATTAGCCTTTGCGAGTTGTTTTTCAATGAAATCTGAATTCTGTTGTGCCTCAAGTTGCTTGCGAAGTCTACACTCTCGCTATCTCTCGGTGCTGTTTCCTGGGTTTTTTCACGATAGCAGAATCTGAATTTTGTTCGGTCTCTATTTTTCGAAGAATTCTACATTCTCGCTATCTCTCCGCAGTTTTTGCTGGAGATTTTATTGTAACACAATCGTAATTTGTTTGTGTCTCGCGCTGGCTCTTTTCAATCTCTACTCGCTCATTCAGCTCTAACGATTTTTGTTTGAAATGTCAAATTTTACTAGAAACTGATGTTCAGCGCCCTCTAACAATCGAGTATGATTCATACTCAACGCCCTGTATCAATCAAGTTGAATCAGACGCGAATCAGGGCCCTCTATCAATCGAGTTTGATTCATACTGGCAGATTCATGTGGATGCATATGTGCTGCCCATTATTTATGTGTATATGCATATGCATCCTAATTTTTTTCATACTTGATTGATAGATGGCGCTGCCCTTCATTTCCCTGGCAATCTCCGTTCCGTTGCCACATTCATCTTTTACACCCTCGTAAATATAATAAAAACGACTCTAAAGAAGTAAACCTCAACAAATTTCAGCAGTCAAGCTACCTTAAAATATAATTTAATTAAAAAACTATCAATTACAAAATATTCACATTCATCCAACATAACATTTTAATGTCAGGTCGCCTAAAAACATGCAATTTTTCATATAATTTGTAACTTTAGCAATATGTGCATATGGCACATCCATATTTAAAAAAGACTTTGGCTTTTACAATTTAATTTTTGTTGTTGTCGATTATAAAACTTTTGTACCAATTTATTTAGTTTTTAAGGTTTTGTTTTAAACAAAATCTTTTTATCTGTGCCTGAAATCATGCACCATCAACTTCTCGTTGCTTTCATTATTTTGCTATTAACTCTCAAATAATCCAAAAGCAAAATGCATACAGATTACCCGGACACATACAAACAAATATAAATATGCAAGAACAATGTACATTCATTCCACATCTACATATGTAAAACAATGTAGTAAAATTTCACAATTAATTTTCGCCCATTAGACATTTTCATAGTCCCTGAGCATTATTTAACTGTTTGTAAAACTATCACAAATATCAACAACAACAACAACAATAATGTTCCAACCATGACCATCATCGTCATCAGCGTACAGTCATTACCCATTGCTACTATCAATACGACGAGCGGCGGCTAGAGAGGCAGAGCGACAGGAATTCATATTCTGTAAACCTTGACGCTGATGCGCTTCAAGGCAACAACTTTTTTGTGCATACTTTCACATGTGTTCACTTTTTTCTTTTAGTTTTCGAAATTGCCAATCAAAAAACCAATTAACAAGTACGTACCAGTTGAGCTTTATCCGCTTGGACAGCAGCGTGACAGCAGCAGCGCCACATAAACACAATACCGCATAGCCGCCGCCGACGTGTCCGCCACCGCCAATGAGGGCGACCACTGTCACTATAGGCAAAAACAATATCATACATATCAGACCCTCTCACACACTGCGGCAATGTGCAGGCAAAACATCGACTTACACACACTCACTCGCCACACACAGACAGACACGCATACATGAACTACGATAAAACAATAAATGGAATGAGTAAGTACATAGACTGTAGACCTAAAGGATATTCACGAGACTGACTGGATAGCTGCTTGAATCAAAGTCGAAATGTTTTGTGCACTTTAAATTGGCTGCGTTGATATTTTGAGACAGAGAACGGAGAACGACGATGACGACAACAACACCAACAAAAAACCGATGCTTACCGACCGCTGACCACCTCAAACAACAACATCGACAACAACAATTGGAGTTTCATCAAAAACAAAGATTCCAAGTAACTAAATATACCCCACCACCAGCCAGCAATCCAGCCAGCTAGCTAGCTAACTACCAGTGTGTCACATATTCTTTGCCCTATACTACTTACAATGGTAAGTATACCAGTCCCAGTCAAAGTGTTGCATAGTTATAGGAGGAGGGCTATTGTAATAGGTGCTCGTTGGTATTGGGTGGTGGTCAATTGTGATTACTGTGAAAACATGAAAAAGGATTTGCTTACTAGAGCGTATGTTGAACGATGCAGGTTATTGTGCGCAAATAGTTTGTTGGCTTTGTCGGCAAAATTCACAAACACATACACATCCAAAGAGCCGCTCTGTCAATAGGAAAACGACGGGAGCCGAAATGGAAAAGGTTTATTCAACTGTTGCGAAAAAAAAGTTATGAGCCGTGAGTGAATTCAAAAGTTGTTGTATTTGATGATTGTGAGATTAGTAAATATGTATAAAATATTTACATTTGTTTTTTTGGTAATAGGGAAAAATATAACATATTTTTAGGAGTATTCGAATACAAGAATAGGAAAAGCCAAGAAGTAAATCCCTTTGCTCTTCTGATATTTATAATTGGCACTAAGGTAAATATTTTCTTTTACTGTATTTTTGTAATTAACTGTAAAAACAACTACTTATAGCCTCTTTTTAGGGGTATTTTAATTTTAAATATACGTATTAAATATAAAACACTTTTATATGCAATAAAAGTGTATTGAGGAGTTCTTAGTATTGCAAAATTTCAGACGAACTTTATGTACAGTGTCGGACAATCAAATAAGAACACCTTGTTCTGAAACCAAAAACCTTCAAAAAATATTTCTCTAGACTTATGATAAATTTAAAAGGTATTTAATTTTATTCATTTGTTCCATAAGTTTAATTTTTTCTTAAAACAAAAACAAAATCAATTCAGTGTCAAAAAAGAAATTTAAAAGTTATACATAAAATCACATTTCAAAAGGAAAAACAAATAAGAACACTTCAATTAAAAAAAAAAAAAACATTTATAAAATATTGATTCAAATTGTTCACTGATGCATATATTTTGTGGAATAGCCTATGTTCTTTAAAACCGACTAACACCATCTAGGCATTGATTCCACCAGAGACGCGCAAATAGCCTGGGGTATGGAATACCACGCTCTTCGAATGCTTTGCCACAATTCGTCTTTGTTTTTAGCTCTAGTACTGCCAATCTTCTCGTTGACAATATTCCACAAGTTCTCGATTGGATTAAGGTCAGGAAATTGTGCAGGCCAGGTCATAACTAGAATTCCATTATGGGAAAACCAATTTCGCGCAGGGATTGAGGTGTGTTTTGGGTCGTCATCCTGTTGCATTTGCCATTTCAGGGGCATTTCCCATTCAGCATAAGGAAGCATCACTTCCTGAAGGATGTTTACGTAAAGAAATCTCTTCATCGTTTCTTTTATCCAATACAGAGGGGCCACACCATACCAAGAGAAGCATCCCCATACCATGATGCTTTCACCTCCGTGCTTAAACGTCTTCTTAGTATATTTTGGGCTTAATTCTGCATTTTTCGGGCATTTAACCCAACGTTTGCCATCACTTCCAACAAGATTCACCTTGCTTTCGCCTGTCCATCATAAGTTAGGCCATTTTTTGCATTAATTGAACTATATGGGACACTTTCGATGTCTTTGTGTCAACATTGGTACTTTTCGTGTTGTTCTCCCATACAGCTTTTTTTCACCAAACGTCTTCTTACTAATAGAGCACAAATTTGAACCCCTGTCTCCTCTCTAATTGCGGCAGCTGCCTTAAATGGATCGCGTGCCGCTAAAATTTTTGTGCGATTGTCATCTGCGCTTGTAGTTTTGCGGGGCCTACCTCTCTTACCTCTGAGGTAATAAAGATTGGTAGACAAATGTCGAGGATCTGCTAATAGTTTTAGCTATTTGGCGGATGCTTTGTCCCTCATTTCACCAAAAGCTACCTTGCTTTGCTCGACCCATTTTGCTGTGAAATTATGGAATAGTTTACATTTAATTTGTTGAATCACCCTCAATGCTTCTATTTAAATGCTTATCAGTACAAATTATAAGCAAATTTAAGTTTTCTTTTTAACATATACATTTTTTCGTCTGCTGTTCTTTTTTGATTGTCCGCCTTCGACTGCTTCGCTTCAACTCAACTTTTTTGTTTGGGAATCCCCAAAAAAATATTCAAATGTAGTGTTGCCACCTAGAAATTTATAAAGTATAAGTATACCATACCATTTTCTTCTCTATAAAAATTGTTTGCCATAAGCAGTTAGATAAAAAAAAAAATCAATGCAAGTTTTATAGTGAAAGTGTTCTTATTTGATTGTCCGACACTGTATACAAATTCACTGCACACAATAAAAAGCCAATGCGGCATACTTTTAATTAGTAAAACGGTGTGCTATGTGAAAAATAGGGCATATTTCAAGGGGTATTTTAATTTTATATTAAAGTTTGAAAGGGAAAATATCGTTTACATATCAAGTAGAAATAACGCATATTTTCACATAAATATTTTAGTTTAGCTTAAATAAAAATAAATAAACCAACATAATAATAGGAGCATATTATTTCTATATTAAAATATAACACATAATAAAAATTGAAAACAAAACCCTATAAACTTGTATACTACTGTGGGCAAAAGTTAGTAAGACTTTGTTCATAATTTCAAATTTTTTTATTCATTCTTCCAAATCTATTTCGTCCCCTTCAAAGCAATCCCCCCCGGCCCCAATACACTTGTGCCAACGTTTTTTCCAATTCTCGAAACAGTTGTTAAAGTCAATTTCCGGAATAGCCTTCAATGCGCTTAGCGATTCATGTTTAATGTCTTCAATTGACTCAAAACGGTGTCCACGAAGCGGTTTTTTGAGTTTAGAAAATAGCCAAAAGTCACACGGTGCTAAGTCAGGCGAATAGGGTGGTTGCGGAACGAGAACGATATCAGTCGAATTTTTGGCAAAATGGTCTCGTAAAACCAATGCAGTGATTTTGGAACCAATCGTGCATTCACTCTTCTTAGGCCCAAATTATGTTTTAAAATGGTTTTCACTGATCCTTCCGATATTCCAACGATGCCAGTAAGGTCTCTGGCATCTGCCTGTTAATCGTCGATTCTCGAGCACCAATTCCTTGATTTTATTGACCAGACGTGTTGATCATCAGTTGATGTTGATGGCCGTCCTGGACGTGGTTCGTCGTCAACGCGTTCTCGACCATCTTTGAACAATTTGTACCAATCAAAAACACTTGCTCGCGACATACAATTATCACCGAAGGCCTTTTGCAACATTCTGAACGTTTCGGCACCAGAAATTTGATTCCGCACACAAAATTTAATGGAACTTCTTTGTTGAATAATTTCACTCATTGTGAAAATCGCCGATTGCACTTTTTGTACTTCAGAACTTCAGAAAGACAAGCGTATACTAAACACTAATGATTATTTTGATGTGACATTTGGCACAGATGTCACCGACAGTAATACCAACCTTAAAAAAATAATATTTTGATGAATGGGTTTCCGCGCGAAATTTAAATTAAAAAGTCTTACTAACTTTTAACCACAGTAGTAACGTATACATAAAAGTGAGCTGCACAGTATACATATGTAATACTTTTAGGCGTATTAAATTTATTGTGCAAAATTTAGTTTTGTAAAAGCTCATAAACAATTAATAGTCAAATATTTTTTAGTTCACAGTGTTGTTTAGTATTTAATTGAAAATTCAATACAATAAATCTATAAATAATGACTTCCTGCTTTATAGAATGCTGCATAATTTTAGGCAAGCGCCCTCTATATAATTGCATTAATTTATTGCAGCAAAAGAGAAAATTTTAAAACTTCCTGTATACTCAAATACAAAAACCAAAAAAAAAAAGGATTTCCGGCATATGTCCAAAATTTAAATTAAATTTAATTAAAACAAAATAGAAAAAAAAAATATATGTAAATCATACTTACATACAACACACACAAATAAATATTCAGATTATTTGTCTTCCTGAGGAAATTATTGGCGGCAATTATTGTATTCGATAGCAAGTGACATTGTGGCACAAATTTCGAAGTCCATTCAATGAGGCAATAATTGAGAGTCCATACTAATTTGGTATGAATATCGCTACATTGCATCGAGCTGTAAGAAAGAAGGAAATGAAGAAGAGAAAAGAAAAATTATTGCAAATAAGTATGTTTCACTTTAATGAGCGTTCAATTAGGCCATTAGTCTGCTGCTGGTTATTGTGTCTTGCATTGTTTTGCAGCGCTTAAGGCTTCTTCGATTCTTGGTATTCGAAAATATAACTTTGACATTTGCAAATGCCTGAGAATAGTTGAAATCTAAGTTAGAGATTAGAGATATAGCAGATAATCAACGCAATTTTTTTTGCATATTTTCGGGCAAATTTTAATGAGCGAAGCATGTTTTCAACACAAACCAAACCATTTCCAGAATTTTTTTTCCAGAAGTGTTTAATTTTTAGAACTTTTTAGTGATATTGTCAGAGACAGGAAAAGTGGGAAAGTAATCTGAGGAATAAAAATCAATTGCATGTAGTTCGAAATAAGTTAAAAACTGTCGTAGTTTCGTACCCGTTTACAGACAATGTCCGAGATGTTGTTTAAAATAATAAGAAGACACAGTTGAACGAAATTATTTATTCGACAGCAAATTATTTATTATTCTGCGGCTGTCTCAGGTAACCTAAGAATCCGTCGCTAATAAGAGTGTTTCAAGATAAAAACAAAAAATGTATACAGGTTCCCACTTTTACTATCAACAACAGCAAACATTCTAAACATGAACGGTTTTTGTTAACAAGGCAACGTTTTTACACCTTATAGTCGAATCATGGCGGACGTGGGCAACAAAAATTCAAAGTCTCATTATCTAAACTCAAGATACATTGATAAACATCGGTGATTTCTCTTTCCATAGCGATGAACAGAGACGTCGACGTGAACTCCTGTGCATTATGCTTGACATTAACAGTGAAGTCATCGATACTTACCGATGTGCACGAACTATCGTGCACATCGGTTAGTATCGATATTTCTTGGAGTTTTTCCCAGCCCTTGTTGCTTTTACTTAGTTTAATCTTCCCAGGAATTTAGTACTCATAGGAAGACAATAGTTTAAAAGTTCGTTAAAAAAAAGCTTCTGATTGTAAGACAACATTTATCTCTAGACTCGCCGAAATCCATGCATTTTGACATAATTATGGACCAAAAAGCGAAGTAAATTCGATATTTTTTGATGAAGTAAAAAAGTGTGGTGTAAAGGCATGTGAAGATGAGTAAGTAATTTCCACGAAACAAATTGGATTGTACTCTTCTAAGCCGAAACTTATTTTTTTTTACCGATTTCAAGTTTACAAAGACTCATTTCTCTCCCATTGCTGGATATTCATATTCATATACCTACAAATATTTTGCTCTCATTTTGAAGCAACTTTTTCAGAAACATCACAGAGAAAAATTCCCTCTAGCAAGCCGTGAACCAGGAAAAGCTTCAGCTATGGGTGTACTTATATACTAACAGAACTTACAACACTTCCCTTTTTTATCTTCTTTAACAACTCCTTGATTTGAGTTTCCATTCCCAGAAAGGTTTTTGAACCAACGTACTTCTTTAAAACTATCATACCAGGTGTACAAGTATAAAACCGGTAATTATATATATAAAAAAAATATACGCTTATTTCAATCTTTAAAGTAATGACCATTGCTAGCTATACATTTTTCCCATCTCTCTAGCAATTTGTGAATGCCTCACCAAACAAAAAATTTCGCTTTTGAGTCAAACCAATCATTGAGCCATTTTTTCACATTTTCGTACGAATCGAAGTGCTGCCTCATTGATGAAAATAAGGGGTAATCAGATGGAGCCAAGTCTGGTGAATATGCCGCATGGCGGAGGTCTTCCCAGCTCTACGAATCTACCAATTCCCGAGTCTGTTTTGTTCAATGTGATGATGCATTGTCATCAAGAAAAATCATTTTGTGTTCCCTAGCTTGGTACGTCTTTCTTCTGGACGTTTTTGGCACAAAGCACGGTTCAAATCGGCCAATTGTTGTTGGTAGCTTTTACCAGTAACTGTTTCACCTGGTTTCAGAAGGTCTGACCAGATAACACCTCGCTGAACCGAAGCGATTTGGCTTTGCTGTCTATTTGGCAGGTGCTTCACATATAATCGTTTACGTTTGGGATACTCGAAATAGATCCATTTTTCATCGCCAGTAACAATTCGATGAAGATATGATTTTCTTTATTACCTGGCGAGCAACATTTCACAGGTGGTTTTTCGACTTTCTTGCTGTCTTTCAGTCAATTCATGCGGCACCCATCTTCCCACCTCACCACCTTCAAAATCAATTCCATGGCTTTGAAACGTTGAGAAATGCATTGTTGGGTCGCATTTAATTGTTCTACAAGTTGTTCTTGCGTTTGACCATCATCCTCATCGAGTAAAGCTTGCAATTCGGCATTTTTAAACTTTTTCGGTGGTCTTCCACGTTCTTCGTTTCTCACATCAAAATCGCCACTCGTTGCACTATGTTTTGCCTTGCCTAGAGTGTGCTGACCGTAAGCTTCCACAAGCATTCGATGAGATGCCAAAGCAGATTTCTTCAATTGGAAACATAGAATCAATGATGTCCGCATATCGTAGTTTGTAGGCACACAATTCGACGTTTTTACGAGTGAAAAAAAAATGTTTTTGTATAAAACTTGATTGTTTATGAACTGAATATTGTTGATGAACTAAATGCGAAGAAATGACGCCAATGATTTGGTTTGTCAAACCAAATATAGTTTAGTTTTACCTAGCGACACAGAGATGTCATTACCTGTTTCATACTTCTACACCTGGTATGTAGCACATTGTCGTGTTTCAGGTAAGAAATATAAGACGCAAGAAGAGCGACCAACTAGGACCTATTATGAAATGGCCTTACGAACAACTTTTTTCGACCATATCCTCAGCTATATTTTTAGACTATCCCATTGATTGCCAAGAAATATCAAAAAGTACATGGAGTCACTACGTGCTACGACACATACTAAGCATCCTGATAATAGAGATGAAATCCTACATCATTAAGAACTCCGTCTTTGAGTTTCGTAGACGTAATTTGAATCGACGTGCTCTTATCACAACAGAATTGCTTTAGGTGCTTGGATGGATGGATGGATGTGAAGACGGCCGAGAACCTGACCTACGAGTGCAGGAAAGTTCATCAAGCACTCATGCTGTGTAGCCAATTGTACTTAAGGCCTAGGAAAAGAAGAAGGGGTGACAGCAAGTAAGGGGTTAGAGAAAAAGAGAGAAAAATAGGGAAAAAGTTGAAAAAAGGTTTATAGGGGGACTACGTTCTCTCCGCAAATTTTTCGGATTCTCTCACAAATCTCAGAAGATCGCAGAAGGGGAAGGAGTGGACTTTGTCCATTCCTGTGACATCAAAGCCACGCCACAGGCCCACGACGCGAGATAATGTGCTCACCACAAGCTTCCTTCAATAAATTGATGGTTTCGTTGGCAGTATGGCATGTAGCGCCGTCTTGTCGGAACCAAAGTTCGTTCACGCCAACATCCTCCAATTCAGACACGAAAAAGTCATTAATCATGGATCTATAGCATTCCCCATTGACTGTAACATTATGACCGGCTTCATATATGAAGAAATATGGATCAATGATTCCCTCTACCCATAGAGCACACCAAACAGTGACTTTTTGAGAATGTAACGGCGTCTCAACAATGGCTTGTGGATTATGATCACTCCAAATGCGACAATTTTGCTTATTAACGTACCCATTCAACCAAAAGTGAGCTTCATCGCTGAACAAAATTTTCTTGTGAATATTGGGTTCGGTGGCCATCTTGTTTTGGGCCCATTCACCGAACGCGCGACGCGCATGATGGTCGTTTGGCTTCAATTCTTGAAATGGCAAACCAAACTGAGCATAAATCAAGTGAAAGCTGTCAAAGAGACCTGAAAAAAGTATTGCCAGATTGAAAACCACACTTCTAGAAAAAAAACACCCTTTACATGAATGGAATGGATTATGCCGAATCCCAACGGAGAAGTGAAAAGATTTTCATAGGCACTTTCTACTCTGGTAGGTTTGCCATTGCCTGCCAAGAAGTGAGATTCGAACCCCGGACACTCTGCATAACAGTCCAACGCACTAGCACGACGCTACAGCGACCACATAAGTAGAAGTAACATGGATTGTGAATTTCATTCACAATCGTTCATTCACATTCGTTCATGCATACGTAGAAAAAGCAGAAAGGTAACGCCGATTGATTATGAACTGGCGCCAGCGCACGCATAGTAGAGGCGACTGGCGAAGCTTTGTAGAGGCGGCCAAGACCGATCATCGGTTGTAGTGCCAGTTAAGTAAGTAAGTACTAACGCCGATTGAAAAGATAAGCTTTGTATGTATACTGTACAATCTTATGTTATTCGACTACGGTTTACGAATTTTAAACCAACAAATTCTGATTTAATACTCTCTTTCTCACAAATACAAATTATCATCATAGCAAATTAATTGCAATTTTAAAGTGACTTTAAGTATATGAAGTGTTTTTGTTTTTTGAAGAGGCCACGCCAGAGTCTGCTCATAAATATATGCTGTCTTCATGCAATGCCTAAAATCATAAAAACTTTTCCAAAAATTTAAAATCTTGTTTAGTGCAAAATTTGAATTACCTTTACACAAATCAAGTTCGAAGAAAATGTAGAAAAAAATAGATTAATTTATTTTCCCACAAATCGATACTACGCACAGACAGAGTGAGAAAGAGAGTGAATGAGTGCATGATGAGACATACTCTTCCAATACATGCAAACACTTTAATAGAAATATAAAATTTCATCAATGCCAAAAAACTTCATCTGCAATAATTACAATTTCCTGCACGTTGAGATTATTTTTGCTAAAATAGTTTCCGACAAAAAACTTCCAGCACACAGACACACAAGCAGATGACGACGATGAAGAAGAAGAAGCACAGGCAGAATCAAAAGCAGAAAAGTAGGGAAAAAAGGTGCAAGTGCAACTCGGCAACTCAACTCTCTCTGTGCTGCAATCCTTGAAAACAAAAAAAGTTTTTCTCAACTACTCCCTACATCAAGTCCTCCCTTTCTTCCTTCATCTTCCTTCATGTGAAATGAGAACTTTTGCCATTAGTAGTACATAGATATACAGAGAAAACTATTGTATGTATGTACATGGAAATGCAAAATAAGTTCGAATTTTTCTTCTATTGCTGCTGCTGCTGCTTCTGCTGCTGCACAAAAACGAATGTATGAATGTTGTTAGTTTTTGTTAGGTTTATTGTTGTTGTTATTGCTTTAGATGACACTTCTTGGTGAAAACAATGTATTACCACAATTGAAACACTACAGGAAAACAGCAAACCAACAAGTAGAACTGCTGGAAGAAGCCACAAAACATACACACTCACACATACGAAGTTAAATTGAATTGCTGCTTCAAGTACGAGAAACTGATGGAGATTTTCGCTCAGTTTTCATCATTAGTTGGTAGAAAATAGATTTTGATTGATAATGCCCAATATCAATGTTGAATATACAACAATATCAACAACCCCAAAAACAAACGAAAAATCCTAGAAACTAAAGCAAAAAATCTAACTGATTGCACAAATTTCTACATACACATAAAATTTTTGTTGGGTGTTGATTGATTTTGGTTTTCGGACTACGCTGAACAATGGCGACACAAGCAGTGCTTGCTTCTACTAAGGTAGAAAGATATTCTTTAACTTTTTTCACATTATTGAAATCAGAAAATGGTTATTGAAATAAAATTATCCTTTACATGCTACAGGGGCCCCAAATTGGCCAACAAGCGAGTACTGTTGTTTTAGAATACAGAGAAAACAAACATAAATAGTGACTGACGGTTTAAGATTTTGAAATTTTTCTTAGGACCGTGATTACACATTCAAAAAACTATTAATTCTGCTTAAACTAGAGATGGATCCACAGACAACGTCGATAGTCTACTGGCTAGCTCACTAAACTCTCATCCGTGATGTTTCGGGTTCGATTCCAGTCAGGGTCTGGTGGTTAATTCATTTCCATATCCTTCTTACATTCCTAACGATGTAAAGTGAATGATAATTATACGAAAGTGTACAAGTACACCGCCTTGGTGGGCAATGGCAAAACTATCAAGTGATACCAAATTAACATCACGTCGCTCGGTACCGGCGTCGGTCCAACCATGTGGTATCACAATGGGCCTAAGTTTGTCCTACTATGGGACAGCCACTCTAAACTAACCTAACTGTTGATCAATAAAATCTACAATTTTTATACCGGTTAAATGAATTTACTATGTACTTAAAAAATATACAAATTAAAAAAACAGACACTTTAATTTACAACAAAGTTTCTCTGTAGCAACAATTTCCCGTGCAACTCCTTATCAACAACATAACAACTTACCTCTCATCAATAATGCCATGTCTATTAATGTAGCCAACAATTAAATCCCTGAGCAAGGCCAACTCTTCACTTAGCTTGCCAATGGTCGTGTTGGTTTTCGAGCAACATTCAAGTAAACATAGCAATCCAGCCAATGTTGCATTGCGTATGAAGATATGTGAGCTCTTCAAGTAGTTCCCAATAAGCGAACACAATTGTTGCAATTCAGCCAGTGTTGGTATCAGCATCGCTTGTGTTTTACACAACAAGTAGATTAAGTGCTACAAAAAATATACATATATACAACAATGAACCATAAAAATGAAGGTATAATAACTTAAGTATGTATGGGTGGGTGTATGTACATGAGATATTCAAGTACATACTCGCTCGTACACAGATGCAGTTGGAGCAGTGAAGATGGAAACAAATAATACAAAGAATGGGATGAATTCAATTAAATACACGAGATAGTAATAGTGAAGTTTGTGTACTGACTTCAACATGAAACTTGTTTAAGAGGGGAGACGCGAAGGGGTAGGATGAAAAGATATAACTAGAATAGTACAACTGAAACGAAACGTATGTACCTGATGTGAGATAGTGTCATCCATTGGAATGGTTTCTTGTAATTTTAAAGCTTTATCCTTAATCCATTTAATTTGATCACGACTTTCACATATTTCACAGAACTTTACTAGATTCGGCAATACCAAAATGTGATTGTGCTGTAACGAAAAAGAAAAGAGAGAAAAGAGTTTAAATCGGTTGTTTTGAGGAGATAAACTTTTCTCGAAATGCTTCGGATTTCCAACTATATATGTATGTATATTTCATTAATATAAAATTGGTATTGGAATTTTTCTGTTACTGTTTTAAATGTATAACATATAAAATTTTAAAGTTAATTAAATCGCTATTACTCTACATAAGGAATAATTATTTTGCAATAAAAATAAAGCTAAATTAATCACTTATAGCTTATAAAATGAAAAAAAAAACATGATTTCATTCAATATCATCGTAGAATTAATTGTGAAATTAAGTGACCATTAATTTGCAATGAAAAAATTTAATTTTCAATCCTTGCTGCTAACTAGGAAAAATCACTGTTGCAGAAATCAGAGGCATTTCACTCCTTTACATAATTTAGATATATAGTACTGTCTCAACATAAAATAAGTACACACAGTATCGTATCCAGAACAATTTTGACTATTTTGATATCGAAGGAGATATGAAAAAGTACAACATTTAAGCTTGAGCATATCTCAGTAAAAACTTCAGCTTGTAGTACGCGTAATTACTTATGCAATACCAAACTGTCACAGCTGGGTAGATTAATTCATTAATCGTTAATTAACGTCGTTAAATTTGTGGTTAACGATTTACTTTTACCTTAATTTCGAAAACCATTAACAGGGTGAGGCGAAGAGCTCACAAAGCGCATGCATGAGCTTCTATGCAGAATTTTTATATGGTCGGATGAAAGCATGCCAAGTGATTGGAACCTTAGCATACTCTGCCCAGTCCATTAAAAAGGTGATTCCACGATCTGCGCCAACTACCGTGGGATAAGCCTTCCTAATATTGCATATAAGATTATATCCCGCGTACTGTAGGAAAGACTGAAGCATATCGTCAACAAACTAATTGGACCTTGTCAGTGTGGCTTCAGGCTTCAGGCCTGGTAAATCCACCATCGACCAGATATTCACACTACGCCAAATCCTGGAAAAGACCCGAGAAAAACAGATCGACATCCATCATCTCGATTCGTCGATTATAAAGCCGCCTTCCACAGCACGGTATCCCTGCAAAGCTCATTCGTCTTTGCAAAATGACACTGACCAACACCATCAGCGCAGTGAAAATTGGGACACACCTTTCCGCGCCATTTGATACCAAAAGAGGTTTCAGACAAGGAGACTCCTCATCGAGCGACTTCTTCAGCCTTATGCTGAAGAAAATAATTCTAGCTGCGAGCATCGACATCTCTGACACTATTTTCTACAAGAGTGTCATGCTGCTAGCCTACGCTGATGGTATTGGCATCATTGCCACCAACGCTCGAGGATCCAGCATTAATACCAACAGTAATAATGTCAGCATTGAGATCAAGCGGAGATTAACTCTTGCCAACAGGTGTTACTACGGACTCAGTAGGCAATTGGGAAGCAGAGCCCTCTCTCGACCGAAGAAAATATCGCTCTATAAGAACCTCATCCTTCCCGGTCCATATATATGACGCCAAGACGTGGACATTAACCATCAATGATGAGAGGCTGTTGGCTGTTAGGAGCGTTCGAGAGGAAGATACTCTACCGTCCAGTATGCGTGGACGATGTGTATCGAATAAGTTCCATCTTATGAGCTGTATGAGCTGTACGTACACCCTCCGGCTAGAAGAGTTTTTTATTAGACAGTGGAGGAACTCCGTTGGAAAAGACCAGGTATATGGCGACCTGATAGTACTTGGCCTTATGAACTGGCACAAGCGCGCGCATAGCAGAGACGATTGTAGTGCCAGCTAAGTAAGTAAGTAAGTTACTTGAAAGTCACAGTGATCATGTGCTTGTATCGTACTTGTAAATCACAATTCATCTGCATTTAAATATTATAGTGAACCATATTATTTTGAACAATGAATATTAGTAGAAATATCAGTGATTGTGTCTTACATTTAAATTCTATTAGAATAACATGCTTCAATTAACTTTCTACTAGTTACTTACAATATTACAGTGATTTTGTGAGAGGTTTTTATTTGATTTTTTATATGTACCCCCCTCAGACTTTTCTACTTACAAATCACAGCAAAAATAATCCGCATGATTTACTCTTTTCCCGAACACTGAAATCTATGCTGATCGAAGTGAGTTCAATTAGCCTAAAGAGGGTGGTATCAATTTTGTTCCTGATACACGCTTTTTGCTTTTGTTTTTGTTTATATTATTATAAAAAACATCGTTTCTGAAATCTCAGGGACCACAAACTATCTTAAATATTTGTTTACTTTTAGAGATTGTTAGTTACTTCGTGACAAAATTGTAGCATTTAAGTCCCTTCCTGTTCAATGTATGCAAATATCGTTTAAAACAAAAGATAGAGACATATAGAGCTCATATATCAGCTCTATGTTCATAAATATAACAATGGAAAACGCTTAAGGCCATACTGTAATCATTTCAAATTTCATCATCAAATAATGTGCAGTCAGGCAGGCAGGCAAGCAGCTTTTAAATTGCATTCCTCCGCTTGCACGTCGTCATGAAAACGCCCCAACTTTAACGCTAAACATATTTCAAATATGAAGGCTAGTGCCTTTGAGAACAATAGAAAAAAAAAACAAACAAAAAAATCAAATAAAATTCGAACTCGGTAACATACTGAAATACATATACTAGAGTAGCTGGTGCTGGCGCTGGCGCTGGCGCGACTGCACAGTTATGTCACAAAAATTATGCAAGTGACATACATTTCGATTTTAGCCCAAAAATTTACACATTTAACATCAGCATATGTGCGTTAGTGTTAGTCCCTTATCCATTCATCGTCAACGTGATGGTGCTGCGGATGCGGATGGTTGTTGTGGTGATGGTGGTGGTGCTGGCAGTAGTGATGTACGTGTACGTGCTGCAATTGTTCTGCAATCTCAATCTGTATCGGTGTGTGATGCGAGGGTGTATCTAACATTTAGCGTTCCCCATTCCCGAGCTATTTGTGCGAGCTATCTGTACATGAAACTCGATAGCTATAAACGGCTGACTGGCTGACTGCATGGCAGTCAGTTTCATGTTTCATGTTCATATGTGTATCTGCCTAACTATGCGGCATTTAGCGTCTGTTTGCTGCTCAATTTATGTGACAGCTGAAACGAAGCCCCGACCTCCTGCCTTAGTGAGGTTGGTTTCGTTGGTTAGCTACGTAGCCTTGCTTTGGTTTGGTTGGCGCTGTACATCAATTGTTTTTCAAAAGTGCAAAATTTCACGTTACTTCAAAGTGAATTTATGTCAAAAATAATTTAAACAATACACAGGGCTCATACGGTTCGTAGTCATATGGTGCTACACACATAGACATGCACTTATATATTAGGGTGGAGTGAAAAAACAATAAATATGTGATGTTGAAAGTAGAAAGTAGAATTTCTTAAATTCCATTAAACAAAATATCCTCCATCGAGAAATAGTCCGCCAAAATCACCCACCAAAGTCTTTTAGAAATAAACCCCAAAAACGAACCTTGTCTGGAAGAAGACTCCACGCACAGAAAAAACTCTTGAGGTAGCAAAGCCCAAAAAAATCCATATTTTCTACTACACCCTCTGCTGTACTACCTACACAAATACAAATTCCCACACACTTCTTACCTCTTTGACATACTTTGAATGTGTAATGAATTTAAATTTCTGGTTCGTTTCGGGATTTGTACTTAAATTTATTTTACTAATACAAGAGAGTAAACTAGCAATTGAATTGATTTAAGTTTTTAGCGAATATGTTTGCTCTAACTACTTACCACATACGCTAACTAACATACACTAACACTAATGCATCAGTTCTCTTCTCCTCACTTCTTACACGTCTCTTCCAACGAACTAACCATCAACTTACCTCAATAATCTGCATTAGCACATCGAATATGAGTTGTGTGCTACTTTTGAAATCAACGCCAGATTGCGCTGTAAAATAGCGATAATTTCGTGTTACAGTATCTTCGCTGAGCTGATTTGCACTCGCAGGTAATGCAGATGCTGCAGTTGTTGTTTCACTGCTCATATTGTCGTTGGTAACATCCTCCATAATATTATCTACGCCGCCTATACTTGAGTTTGTTATCAACTGTGCATACGATTCCATTTGTTGCCAAATAAAATTCAAATCATATTGATTTTTTAGAAAGTTTCTTGTACCAATAATGTTATCATTGATGGCCAAGTGTTGCTGATCAATTGAGGCTTCAATTGTGGTGGCGAGACTGCGCTCCAAATTGGGATGATAGAATATATTCGATTCGGAGACAAGTAATTGCACTTTGTGTAGTTTTTTTAAACTGAAATAGAGCAGAAATAGAAAAAACTTGTAGAATAATATAAGTAAAAATACTCGGATATTGCATGCAAATTTTTAAGTAAGAAAATACATTCATATGTATACCACATAAGCAACCCTGTAGGTCTGAACCAATCTAGTCCATCAAAATTACTAGTTTTTCACATAGTTTTTTTATGTGATTGAAAACAAATGCAGACATCAACCACTTTAACAATATGTACTCTTCAGTGCAAATATTGTCTTGTAAAAATATTGTCAAGAATAAAAACAAATAAATTTAATGCTTAACAATTGTGGTTGTTTGAGACTGTTAGCAATTTTTTTTTTGTTTAATGAATTATGGTATTGAACTAATTACCATATATGAAATATTCCCATTCTTAGCTAGAGTCATAGACTGTTTTATTTGTATTTTATTTATATGTTCTTATTTTCAACCAAAAACTCAATCTAAATAATTTATTTTTCAGATTTTAAACATTTTTGACTTTTATTGCTTCCAGCTGTAATAAACAACGCAGCTCAAAGCCAGCCTAGACATTATTATGAAAATTTGGGGAGTTCACTATACGATATGATAAAGTGTACCTCCAGACTACTGTTCTGGTGGTTATTACACCCGTTTTGGTGACGGCTGTCTAGAGGTCCGCTCAAAACTGAAAAAATTCGATTGGTCTCTACAAACTTGTGCAAAAACATGCATCTTTCAACTTATTGAAGTTTGTTTAGTTTACAAAATTATCTACCTACCAACTAGTTTTTGAATAGTTGAAGCAAGCAAGCCTGGACTTGTGCCTAGGACAACATAATGTTAAACACCCCAATTCACGATGAGGAAAAACAATAAATGTGGGACTAGTTGTGATGTTCAGTAAGCTAATGTAGCCTCTAACTTTAAACCAGCTGATTTCCCTACAGGAAGGCATTCACTCAAATATAGACAGAAGCACACACATGCCTCATACACACTCATAAATCTGGCCTGCTATTCAAGTAGGAAAGCGGCATTTGCATTTGGACGTGTGTGTGTGTTTGTGTGTGTGTGTGGACATTAAAATATGCTTCCATATGCTTCGCTTAACTTAGCTGGTTGCTTTAATTGTTGATCGACCGCAAGCACGAACTCATACAATGTCATAACTAGAAATTGCCTTGTGTTGTATTAAACAGATTCACTTTATGTGTGTGTCTGTCTGTCTGTATTTACTTAAAGCTACCCAATGGGAAATTTTAGGAAAGTTTTCATGAGAGATGAAAACTTCCGTAATCTGGTTGTACATAATTCTGTGAACAACTAACCGATGTGTCGGTCTGTACAAACTTTGGTTGCCATTTGCTCAAGTTTTAATACATTGTCCAGGGCGGACATAGACCAACATTGAACTCGGCTATACACGCTGTTCATTTAGGAGCTAGTGATTAAGTATGTTGAACATGGTGGATGGAGAACCTATTCATACTTTAATAAGTGCAATTCCGTCATTAAAGCATCATATGAATGCACTTTTTCTTTGACGTCTAGTTTACAACTTATTGAACCACCGCGAATACTCTTTTCCAACTTAATCGATAATTGGATTATATCTTGTACCTAACAAAATAATGCGTGCCAGTGTATAAAGAATGATACGTAAAACACTTATTCGAGCTACTCCAGACTTGAGAAACTCTATATTGATTCAAAGCTAAATTTAATCATATATACTACTGTGGGCAAAAGTTAGTAAGACTTTGTTCATAACTTCAAATATTTTTATTCATTCTTCCAAATCTATTTCCCTTCTCCCCTTCAAAGTAATCCCCCCCGGCCCCAATACACTTGTGCCAACGTTTTTTCCAATTCTCGAAACAGTTGTTAAAGTCAATTTCCGGAATAGCCTTCAATGCGCTTAGCGATTCATGTTTAATGTCTTTAATTGACTCAAAACGGTGTCCACGAAGCGGTGGACACCGTTTAGCCAAAAGTCAAACGGTGCTAAGTCAGGCGAATAGGGTGGTTGCGGAACGATATCAGTCGAATTTTTGGCAAAATGGTCTCGTAAAACCAATGCAGTGATTTTGGAACCAATCGTGCATTCACTCTTCTTAGGCCCAAATGATGTTTTAAAATGGTTTAAAATTTAATGGAACTTCTACTTCTTTGTTGAATAATTTCACTCATTGTGAAAATCGCCGAATGCACTTTTTGTACTTCAGAACTTCAGAAAGACAAGCGTATACTAAACACTAATGATTATTTTGATGTGACATTTGGCACAGATGTCACCGACAGTCATACCAACCTTAAAAAAATAATATGAATTTTTTTGATGAATGGGTTTCCGCGCGAAATTTAAATTAAAAAGGCTTACTACTTTTTGCCCACAGTAGTATAGACATAATCAGAGAATGAAAAACAATTGTATGGTTTTCTATAAATAAAAACCTTTTACGGTAACTAGTTTATAGCCAGACTAAAAGCTAACGCATTGACGAAGTTAGCCATTTACATAATTACCAACTGGGTTATAAATACACAAGTAAATATCAATGTATGTATGTGTGCGGGAGAGGCGCGTATGTTAGTGACTTTTATTGCTGACCATTGACAGCGATTGTTATTTGCTGTCGCTGTTGCTCACCAAAAGCGCTTTATGGTAGCTAATATTTGTATGCAAACTGTAAAAAAAAAGAGACTGAAAAAAATTGCGGACACCAGCTACAATGGCGAAAAAATCCAATACCAAAGTAGCAACCAGAACAACAACAACAAGAACAGTAAAAACGATAGCAAATTATGGCAACGATAAAATTATAATGGCGCGTTCTTAAAGGCTAATAAGTTGTATGCGCGTGTGTGTAAGCAAATGTGTTTGGGTGTGTGTGTTCCGCACATTATTAAAATTTCATTATTTATTTTTATTGTTGCATTGATAAGTAAGCAAAGCAATAATGGGCAACAACAACCACAACGATAACAGCAAATTGCATTTATTCATCAGCGTGAAAATTTATCAAGATCGAAACGGCAAAAGCAAAAGAAGAGGACGAAGAGCGCACATTAAATCGCATGCAATGAAAATGAAATGAAAATCGGTTTTACTTTTCTTCTTCATCTCTTTGTTAGCAATACTAAATATGTTTTGTTGCTGCTACCAGCTTATAATTCGTTTTATCATACTTTTTTCAACTCTAGAAGCAAGTAGCTTCTATACAAAATCGTTGCGGTCGCTCATCGCTTTCACATTCTCTCTCCATTTCTATTACTTAGACACCCCCTCACCAATTGCTGCTACACTTTCAATACAAAAGACATACGCCATCAACCAAAGCAGCAATAGCAACCACATATCCTGTTGCGACATCAACTAAAATTACTTCATGTTGCATGCAGCGTCAACATGATACAAGTACTCATACACATACAAGCATTTAAACACACACACACACACACACACACACACCCATATCCATATACTTGTGTATACATAAACGAATACTCGTAAATATTCGCAATAAATCGCTGCTGCTATTGTTATTGTTGCCGCTGCCACTACCACTGCCACTGCTGGGCATCATTATGATTCCTTCTGTGCGTGTAATTAAGCTGTTCTTAATATTGCATTTTAATTGTGTCGGTCGGTGGAGTTGCCATGGCTGCATTATTGTACATAACTGTTAAGCGATCACACAGAGGGAGGGGAAGAGGGGAAGGAGAAATATTCTTGAAATACTACTTCTTACTCAACTGAACTGACCTCAACTCACTACTTTAGTGCTATAAGCTTTTCTGATTTTATTTATTTATGTGTGCATGTTGTTGCTGCTCGTAAATTAAGCAATCGCTGGTTGTTACACTGGTGGGTATTGCTTGCTTGCTTGCTCGTGCTGCACGCTGCATGCATCATAGCGATACTTCTTCAGAAGTTATTTATGACTGCCGCCGTTCTGCTGCTACGGCACTGTTGGTGGTTGTTGCTGCTGCTTTTCTAGTTGTTGTTTTTGTTGTTGTTGTTGTTGTTGTTGTTGTCGTTATTACCATTTCATAAGAAAGTAATAACCGAAAGCGGATTTTATTTGTTATGCTTTGTCCCTTCTGCATTCGTTTTCTCATTTAATCTCAAATCAATGCGCAGAGTTTCTTTCCATTTCATTTTTCTTATTACCGGTGGTCACAGTGATTTTCGTTTATATTCATCCATGCAATCGTACGTTCATTTGATGTGATTCCCTTTCATTTCTTTATCGTTCAATAGCAAAGGAAAGTATGTAGTAATTACCAATGGTTAATGGAAAATATGCATTAGTTAATATAAAATTTGAATGGGAATTAAATAATAATATTCTTGTGAATGAAAATGACCTTTGAACTCCTATTCAATACTAAACATTGTGGTATATTCAATCCAAATTGCATATTATTGATTAATAATTATCGGGAGAAGTAAACACAAAAGGACAACCAGGGAAAATTCACAAAAGCTGCGAAGTGGACACAACCGGAAAGTGAGTTATACTGTCGATAATATATGTATAGAAATCGGTTAACTAAGTGGAGGATGAGAATTGTCAGCAAAAACTCTAATAAGTATATAAATCAATAAGTTTAAACTTAAATTAACTTCTTTCTTAAAGTTAGGGTTAATGTGGAGAAATACGTTAGAAATACTAGAAGATAGATGACTCCAATGGAGTATTTGTACTATGATTGAGGGGGTAGAGTGAGAAGGAAGAGAAATAGGGGAGGAGAGAGAGAGTGATGGAAAAGAGTGTGAAAGGAGGAACAGGGCAGAAAGAGTAAAGCAGGGGAATAAAAGACATGGAGAGAATACGATAACGAGGAAGAAAGACAAATATAGAGGTCTAGAGAGAAAAGGGAACAGAAAGAGTACAACTAGATATTCTATTAGTATAGAACATAAGGGATAAAGAGAAAAAAAGTACAAAAAGGGTGCAAAGAAAAAAAAGGGCCATGGGTGAAAACGATATAAAAACCAGGGGAAAAAAGGGAAAGAGAACAGAGAGAACATAAAGGGGAGGCCAGAGAGAGAGACAGATTACGAAAGGGAAGGACTGAGCGACAGAAATTCAATAAGAAGAAGAGCAAATGACACTGATAAACGTTTATCAACTTTAGCACTATATAAACGAAAACATCATTACGGTGGCAAACCGACATATGGACTGACGGGAATAACTATAAAGTCTCAAGGGACCTAGGTTTGATTGGAATAAACAAAAAAATTTTTAATGCCCAATAAATCTTGTTCATAACCGGGCTTTGTGGTATCGCACCAATGTTACAACATTGGTGTATTCCGATGAGCGGACTGTACACAAGCTGTCATAAAGAAGAGGAGGTAGAATCGATCGTCTACTTCTTCTGTCGATGACCAGGGATACAGATAAAACGGCTTCACTGTACTATCGGATCTCCTTGCTTCTATCTGGGAAATCTGAAAGAGGTTTAATAGTGGTAGCAAATTGACATTAAATGAAAACCATGGATAGGGAAATATCACTGCTCCTCGACATTTTTTTTAAAGGCTATTACAATTGGCATATTTTTTCTCCGAGGGAAAGGGCATTTATTTAACACACACGCCATTGCAACCTTAACTAATCTAAGCACTCATTCACTAGACCACCGAGATAAAGAAAAAAGGAGAAAAGCGCACAGAAGGGAAAATAACAATTAAGGGGAGGAGAGGGGGGATGTGGAGGTTAGATATCAAAATGAGGACACAAATAAATAAAAAAGGTGTGCAGAGAGAGCGACAGAGAGGGAGAAAAAAGTACAAAGAGAAAAATGGGGGACCGAGTCAGAAAGGAGGGCACAGAGAGAAATGAGTAATAGAAGGAGCAGGTGAAGAGAGGGAAACACACTTAGAAAGGAAAAACAAAGGAAGTAAAAAGTGGAACAGAAAGCCAAAAAACAAAAAAAAAAAACCGTACAAAGAGGAAGAAGCACAAATAAACAAAAAGAGAATAAGGATAGAAAAAGGAGCACTGTGGAAGAAAAATAGTCCAGGGAGAAATGAAATATTTTCATCAGTTATGGTAACGCTGTGCCTATGTAAAATTTCTTGAAGCTGTGGAATAATTTAGTTTAATAACAAATGTTAGAGGTTGATATATCAATGAAACCATAAAGCACATGATGTACAATGAAAATCTGAATATCTCATGATCAGTAAAATTCGGATTAACTTTTGGAGAGCAATCACAAGTAGATACTAATACTAAAAGCTATACTTTACTGTTGACCGTGGTTGCTTAAGACACTGTGTTTTTTTCACACCAATACTCAGCTTTATTTTCTTTCACCAAGCTGTCAATTAAAATCCGAAACCTTATACAAATCCAGGAACTCATGCGAAAAAACTGCAATCTGCAGCTACATACCTCTGAAATTTCTTAGATTTCGATTAACTGTCTCATGCAGTTCTTTATTCTTGAATGGAAAATCTAGAGTAAATACGTGATGGTATTCGCACTCAGCCAGAATTCACTCTTGTATATCCAAGTTGATACTTCGTCTTCTTCTTCTTTTGATGGCACAATAGCCCATGGAGGGCCTAGGCCGAGCTTTTCGCATCCACTCATGTTGTGCGTGTTATATTTGAAGATAAGTGGAAGGGACCTACAGTTTTATGCCAAATCCGTTGTAGGTATGCCATTGCCTGCCAAGAGGTGGTGGGTGCCGTGTTTTTTTCTACTTTTTGATTTTCCCTGTACCGAGATTTAAACCGTGGACACTCTGCGTAGCAAGCCAACACACTGCCACAAGCCAACTACACCACAGCGGCCAAGTTGATTCGAGCCTTTCATTTTTTCACATTTATTACACCTACTGTTTTAATTTCCCCTTTTTAATAAAATCCAAATTACTTACATAATTGCTTCATTTTTTGGTTCTATTTTTTAAGCAAAAGCAAACATTTTCATTCAGTGAATATAAATTACAAAATAGTTATATTTTATTGCCATTTTAGCCAATTTAAGTAAGAATAAAAAAAAATGGAAAATATCAAGCTAACAAACAAACAATTAAACTTTTTAGTAGAAAATTTTAAATGAAAAAGAAAAAAACTGAAAGAAAAAAAGTGAAATGAAAACTAAAATTATTTGTTACATAACGAACAAGGAAAAAAAAAATTTTTTTGAGCAGAGAGCTAAAACGCCATCAGGATGAAAAAGGGAATTTTGTTTTAATCAAACAGATATTATAAATTAACAAGCACAACAACAACATCCATCCAAACACCAGAAGGACAAAAGAGCAGCACAGCCACCACAAAAATAAAAACACTTGACTATTTTCACTAGAGAAGCGTTAAAGCAGATGCTGGCGCTGTTGGTTGTGAAAACTTGTTTGTTAAATATTTTGAATGTGTTGTTTTTTTTTTGCTTTGTGTTATTATTTTGAGTGCAATTGAAAAGAGAACAATAAAAATGTATAAAAACCACAAGTATCTCATATAATTTACAACAAAAATAACATATGCACCAAAATATATGTACGTAGACCAGTGTCGGGCAAACCAATATATAAAAATGAATGCTAATGTGTGTGTGTGTGTGTATCTGAGAGAAATAAACTTTGTAATAAAAAAATAATAAATAGTAAATTTCTTAAGTGGTCGCTTTGGCGTAGTGGTAATGCGTTGGACTGTTACGCAGAGTGTCTTGGGTTCGAATCTCGACACAGGCAAAATCAAAAGGTAGAAAAGGTAGATAACACCATTTTCTACACATCACCATCTCTTGGCTGGCAATGGCAAACTGACAAGAGTAAAAATCGCCTATGAAAAGGCAATTCATCTAGCCGTTCGGATTCGGCATAAAACTGTAGGTCCCTTCCATTCATGTACAAATATAACACGCAGAACATAAATGGATCCGAAAAGCTTGGCCTAGGTCCTCCATGGGCTATTAAAAGAAAAAATTAAGAAATTTATAATGCCCTGATAACGTGAAATAATAGCCGGATTTGTTTCGACGATTATATACTAGCAGGAAAACACGCTCGTTTGACGTTTAGAAATGTTACTTTTTTGGTAAATTTCGATAACAAATAGCAAACTACACTTTGTCAATACTACTTTTTTCAAATAAAACATAACAGAACGACAAAGAATGGTTTCATATTTTCATGAAAAAGAAGTCATACTCCCGTTTATCATAAAAAATTTGTTTTCAGTGCTAATATTAAACAATTTAGCAGCGAGATCTTGCTTACATGAATGCTGAAAGTCAACTAACATGATTTCCGTTGACAAAGTTGCTCTCAAACTTCTCCCGAATTCCGTTGTTCGTGAATAGCTCGTAAGCTGCACGAAGAAGTTTATAGTGTATGTGTGACAGCAATGCGTCGGCAGAGAATGTGTGCCTATTCACATGTGGATAGGAAAATCAAAATTACCCGACTCTGATGTAGAAACCTCTGGCTATTTTTTGTCGTACCATCAAGAGTAAAAATTTGCTTCGTTGTTTTATTTTTTATTCTGTTAAATTGTTATTTAATTTTTGTTATTGCCAGTGAATTTAGAATTCCTCATTGTGAAAATTAGCTTCACTAGCCGAAAAATAAGTCAGTTAATTTACAGCAATGGAAAAAACCTAAAATTAAATTCTTAATACTCAGTAATAGAAGAAAAATTCAATTATTGGAATGAAAGAAGATTTGAATATTTTATTTTAAGTAGAGAGATTTTTATCTGTTATGAAAAAGATTCGAATTTTTAAAACGAATCAAAATTATTCAGCAAATGTAAATCAACTTGGTTACAAGGATTACTTGATTTTTTTTTTTTAAACAAACCACCGTAATTTACAACGGAAAACTAGTTGAATTGTAATATCCGGAAATGATAAATGGATCAATTTTTTAATAGACCAATTTCTCCGAAGACAATAGCCTTTGTACGGGGAGCTCAAGAAACGCAAGAGTTCACTGTCACGGAGGAGTTCAAGGTCACAGAGGAGTACTATCGCTGGGAGTCGTTGGGAAAATTTATTATCCTACGAAGTTCTGTTCGCTATGAAGTCAAATATTTTTGATTTTAACCCTTGAACCTCCTCTTCGTACCCCTCTTTCGAGTGTTTTTGGTACAAATGTTTCCACAAACTTGCAGTTAAGTGGTTTGTCAGAGTGTAATTTTGATTTTCGGTAGTTTTGTCAGGTTATAATTAGAAATTTTTACATTTTTGCCAAAAGAAGTATAGATATAATTATTCCGAGATATTTACCTTCGAAAAATTTATTCCACATGCCTTCGAAAATAAAGGTTTTCAACGTTGGTTTCTCGCTAAGTAACTTTACTTCAAAACTCAAAGTAGTAGGACTTGAAGGTGTTTACTTACTAATAGATTTTTATCAGATTTCCACCATGACACTTTAAAATTTTTGGACAGAAAATCTAGAATCATTTTTTTTTTATCTTATTATTAGTATCTTCTTTCGGCCGGTACTGGGTCAGTTTTCGTCCCATTTTTAATAGTATTTGTATTTGGAAAAATAAATAAAATGAATATCATTCAACACTCAGGGTGTACCTCTATGAATGCAGAGCATTGTGTTGAATGAAAGGAAGATTGATAGGTGAGAGGAAGAAGAAGGGAGAATAAGAGAGTTAATGTGATCACACAGGACACCGATAAAGAGTTAGGCAGCCATTGTGGCAAGTGTTATGCCTTTACCACAATGAACTTCAGTTTATCAGTGTCGACTATGAACGCATGTAGCGCCAAAGGCCAAGCTTTTCGCATCCACTCATGTTGTGAGTGTTATATTTGTACATGAATGGAAGGGACCTACAGTTTAATGCCGTATCCGAACAGCGAAGTGAAAAGCTTTTCATAGTCAATTTTTACTCTTGTAGGTTTGCCATTACCTGCCAAGAGGTGCCGGTGATTTTGTTGCCGTTTCTTTTTTTTATTTTATTTATTTTGCCTGTGCCGAGATTCGAACCCTGACACTCTGCGTTACAGTCCAACGACCAGCTCGGTATTCCTTGAAGATGTGGCAAATATGGACTAATCTACGTTTTCAGTTAAGAGCAGGTTACTCTGAGTTGAATTATCTTCAAACCAAACTGAAGATCAGATGATTCGGCTAGAATCGATTGTAGACAAGATTCCTAAAAATGATCTCAAGTTCTAGGTCTGACGAGAAGGGAGTGGGGACGGGGGAATTCCGAAAATGATTCAATTAAACTTACCATTTTTTGCTAATTTTTTTTCCATACAAGCAGTATGATTCTTCAGGACTAAAAGATGAACTCTAATGAGCTACGACTTAATGTTCCTATTCCTGTCATGCGAAAAAAAACAGCATTCGAATCGTTTTCATCTACCTCCGTCATAGCAAAATACCCTGCCAGCTCTTCTGAACTCTGAACTCTTTTTGTTAGAAGTGTGAGCAGCACGGAGTTTGAGCCTATAAAAACCATACCTGATTTTATGTAAACACCCATCAAACCTACAAGTTTACAACAACAATAACGAAAACAAACAACATGAAAGTTAGAACTTGACAACAGTTGCAGTTGTTACTGTTGTTCCTGCTGGTGCTTTAAGTTGCTGCTACTCTTTCATTTCAATTATAGTTGTTTTTTTTTGTCAACCCTTTTTCTCCTTATACACAATTTTTATTAATGAGCAATTTGCAGAAACTCAGCATTCGCTGACGACGAAAACAGACGATATTCATTCATTATCTACTTGCTGCAGTTCACACACTCACATCCACTCAAACACGCTCACTAACACATATACGTACGTATGTAAAGTACACTTTTAACTATTTAGTTACTTCGTTCTTGGTTTGATATTATTTATTTATTTTTTTTTTTTTTTGTAGCTAGTTGCTGCTACTACCACTACGCAGTACTCACCTGATACTATCGCAATTAATGCGAGACCATCTCGTCGTATGATGAAAATGTGAAAGTTTATTACCCACAATTGGAAAAGTTTTGTATGTAATTAAAAGTTCCAAAATCGCTTCCAAACAAGTGTTTTTAATTTGAAATTGCTCCTGCTGGTCCACCATATTTTCATCGTAAACTTTATTGATTAGCAGCAGGAATGTCATAAAATACTCTTCAAATTGTTGTCGTGTTGTAAAGCCAAAAATTGATAATCTGAAAATTTACGATGTGGTAAGAGAAAGAGTATGTATATAAAAAAAAAAAAACTACTTAGCTGAAAGGTTATATATAGTTTTTAAAATGTTGTTAGTTTCTAGTTTCCGTTTTCGGAATAAATGGAAATTATACGAGGGTAGATCAATAAGTACCCGTGTGTGAAGACATGTGGCGTTGCTGAAGGAAGTTGGCATTACCGTCGTATACCGTCATCTGTCACACGACACCACACTAAATTTCAAACTGATTCATAGGTTAGATTTATTTGGCAGCCATTAGTATAACACGTGTTTCGTGTTTCGCGATAAAATGGAAAAAGAGCACGAAAAATAGCAATATCGATCCGTATTCGCTTTTTATTTTTGGATGGAAAAACATGCGAAGAAATAAGTAAAAGCGAAGTTGGAAGGGTCTATTGGGACCCTTCACCATTTAAGACCCTTCACCGTAAGACATTGGTTCAACGAATTTAAACGTGGTCGTACATCTGTTTTCGATGAGGAGCGCCCAGGCCGCCCGGCAGACGTGGTTACCGAGGAAATCGTTGAAAAGGTCCGCGACATGATTCTCGCTGATCGCCGAACGAAAGTGCGCGAAGTAGCAGAGGTCGTAGGAGTGTTGTTCGGAACTGTAATTAATATTTTACAGGATAGGTTAAGCATGAGAAAGGTGTCGGTCCGATGGGTGCCGCGATTGCTTACGGTGGACCACAAGCGGATACGGAATTGTCGAGGCCAAATTGCGTGGATTGAACTGCGAATTGCTGCCGCACCCACCGTACTCGCCCGACTTGGCTCCCTTCGACTTCTTTCTGTTCCCCAACATGAAAACGTGGCTCGGGGGAAAAAAATTCAGCTCAAACGAACAGAAGCGTATTTTGAAGAGTTTGACAAATCGTGTTTTTGGGAGGGGTTAAAGAAATGGCAGAAACGTAAGGAAAAGTGTATTGTACTAAAAGGAGATTACGTTGAAAAAAAAAAATTTGTGAAAAACTTGACTTTTCATTCCTAACACGGGTACTTATTGATCTACCCTCGTATATTGGTTCAATAACTTGAAAATGAGGGATTCACAACGGGTACTTGCATCAAATCACATCTGGCAATACCTTTTGTAACTTATATTTTGATTATGTGTCAAGTTGCCAAAATGTAAAAAACCTCTTTGAGCAACAAACATGTCAGCATACGCACAGTGGGGTATTGGACCCTGAAAATGGAGATCAATTCACCTGGCTAACGGAGAGATCCCTTGTTATTTTTTGAGTAAGAATGAGTCCAAAGAAAGAAAACAATAATTAGATATACTTTGGAGGGAATTTTTTTTTTTTTTGTTAAAAAACATATTTTATTCAAATGAAGATAGGAAAAAATTTTTTAAATATATTTAATCGGTGTCGCTTCCACCATAACATCCAAAAACACTGTTGTCATCGCTTTCCTCAGTCTCCTTATCGGTTTTTCCACTAAATCAATATCATTTGCAATGGAGCTTCCATTAAATGCAGAGCCATTTGCGATAACTTTTTTATTTTCTTTTTCGGCAATTCCCTTTTGCTTGAAATTATAGGGTCGGATTTAAGTAAAAAGCGGTTGAAAACTTATTTTATTTTATTTATTACTTATTTTCCGCGAAAAATGCTCCCTGAAATTTTTAAAAATCTTTATTGCGGGCTTCTTGTGCCTCCTCTGACAGTTGACCAATCGGCAGTAAAGCATATTTTATTACTTCCGGGCCATGAATTAAAATGTTGTGCACTGTTGGGGGCATATAATACCAGGGATACTTCTCCACAAAATATCTTGCTGTATCTTGCTGGTTTTGGAAATGTTTAAAACAACATCAGTGTGGAATAAGAATAAATTTATTATTAAGTAGTACACTTACATATAATACGTATATTACATTTATGCCTTTAACACACAAATTTTAATGTCCAATATGCAGACTGTAGAGTACAACAACAAATTCATAAGGTAAAGAACAGAAAAGACAAGAAACGAAACACCAAAACAATAACAATACGGTAATAACAAAAACTCATTTTAGTACCTTCGCTTGCTGGATTTCATGATTGCGACTGGAGTTTGCTCACATAAATTTATTTTTTTCATAGAAAGCACACACCGGCACGTTTAAATTTTTAACACTTGTTAATATAAATCCAAATTACGAGAAAATTATATTCATATAACAACAAAACACGTACCGAACAACTTTAATTCCATATTTATATCAAAAATACTAAATTTTTAAGCTCATTTAAAAAAAAATATAAAAAATATTAAGCAAAACTTTAATCCTAAATTTTTTTTCGTAGAGTTAGAAATTATTGTAGTTGAAGGCTCCAGTACCAATTTGTGTTTAAATTGATTTTGTATATATATAAGCTTTTCTTTTAAAAAAATGCAAATTTTGGTTTTTCTCTGCGCGCGAACTAAAGCAAAAAATGTGTAAGTTTGACAATTCACAACTTTGACACTAAGGCACTTAGAGACTAAATTTTTTTGAAAGTGATGCATAATTATATGTTCACCCGGTATTTTTCAAAATTTGGTACCATAAATTTTTTTTCGTTTTATGAGCGAAAAATCATATAAGTAGAGGGTGTTTTTTTTGAAGTGTGGTTTTCAATCTGGCAATACTTTTTTCCGAGTTGGTCTTTTTGACCGCTGTCACTTGATTTATGCTCAGTTTGGTTTGCCATTTCATAATTAATAGACTTACTCCTGAACAACGTTTGCAAATCGTGCAAATTTGTTACCAAAACGAGATGGCCACCGATTCCGATTTTCACAAGAAAATTGTGTTCAGCGATGAAGCTCACTTTTAGTTGAATGGGTACGTTAATAAGCAAAATTTTCGCATTTGGTGTGATCATAATCCACAAACCATTGTTGAGACGCCGTTACATCCTCAAAAAGTCACTGTTTGGTGTGCTCTATGGGTAGAGGGAATTTCTTCAAAGATGAAGCCGGTCATAATGTTACAGTCAATGGGGAACGCTTTGGTTCCAACAAGACGGCGCTACATGCAATACAGCAAACGAAACAATCAATTTATTGAAGGAAACTTTTGGTGAGCGCATTATCTCGCGTCGTGGACCTTGGTGGCGTGGCCTCGAAGATTTTGCGATTTAACACCGCTGGACTATTTTTTGTGGGGTTATGTCAAGTCGCTTGTCTGCGCAGATAAGCCCGAGACGATTGACGCTTTGCGAGAGAATATTCGGCGCGTTATTACTGACATACGGCCCCAATTGCTGCAAAAATTGATCGAAAATTGGGCCTCTCGGCTGGAATTTATTCGAAGCAGCCGCGGCCACTTGCCCGAGATCGTTTTTAAAACATAATGGCAAATCCTTATCTTTATAATAAAGCTAAATTCTTGGCCATAACATTAAATTATATGCATTTTATTTCTTCGTGAAAACCACACTTCTAAAAAAACACCCTGTTTAATTCCTTAGTGTTATACGTGCGAAATAAACAGCATTTCTAAGTAGTTTTGCTTTTCTTCTTGGATTCGAAAGTGGTGCTGAAAGTCATTCAGGTCGCTAGTGGAAGTTTACGGTGAATGTACTCTATCGATTAAAAGAAGCGAATTGGAGATTCGAAAAGTGGAAAAGTTCGAAGATGAAAAATTCCAGATGTTACTCTACGGAGACTTGTGCCAAACGCAAGAGGAACCAGCAATAACATTGTGAGTTACTCAAGCAGCAATTCCCAAACGCTGTATCGAAAATAATAGATTCGTTTGAAGAGAAAATGGCCGAAAAACTACCAGAATATTCGACCAGGCACGAGACCGTAATTTTCCAACATAAAAACACTCGTCCTCAAGTTGCTCGACCGATTAAAACTTATCTCGAAAATAGTCAACTTACCCTCAGCAGACGTAGCTCCGTCTATCACTTATTTCAATCGATGCAGAATGCGAAAAGCTCGGACAAGGCCCTCCATGGGCTGTTGTGCCATTAAAAGAGAGAATAAGCAGAATGCCCCTTCGCTTTGCATACTTCAGTTGAATGTATCTAAAATTGGATTGATTCATTTAAAGCCGCAAAAGATGGACGGTTTTTTTTTTGGCAAGGAATCTAAAAATTGCCTGAAAGACGGCAAAATGGCATAGCTTCCGATGTATACCACATTGAATAATATATTCATTCGATTTGAAATTGGTATAAAGGTATGTTTTTGCAAAAATAAATCCCTCATTTTCAATAGGAACCGAAAATAAATGATGTGTAAAATTTTCAGATTTAAAAAATTTCCTAAGTTTCCTATTTTTTAAGTTATCCGATAAGAGTTATAAGCAACTTTCATTTCTTGAAGTTGATTACAACTTTAACTTTACAACTTATATTTTCTAAGTTACCCGATATGAATTATGAGAAATTTTAAAATCCCCTCCATTCGTTCTTAAATAAAACACAACATAATGTATGCAAAAAGCACGGCGTAAGTCCTCGATGAAATGTTGTACCATTCAGAAAGAAAAGAAGATATAAATCTTAAGCGTTTATCGTTGCCTGACCAATTTTTCTTTAACGATCCAATTTCTTATCTACCAAGATAAATTAATCAAACAAAAACTATTCCGGTTTGAAATGAGACAATCTCACTAAGATTTCTGTAAAAAGTAAAGAAACTAAAAATGTGCAAGGTGTATAAATTTTTACTAAAAATTTCTTCATAAAACAAACAGCAAATATCAAAAAATATTTACAAAATTTGAATTTAAATTTAAATTTTTCAATAAATAAATCTCTAAAAGTGACCAGCAAACCAGCCGCAAGTGGGCAACTCAACATTTTAAGATGGTTATGACCTAAACAAATTTACACAGCTGCAATGCATTAAAGCACTTCGGTCAACATTCTAGAGAATTTAATTTAATTAAAAAGAAGAAGAAATCTCTGCTCCCCGCACAGCAAATCAAAATATTTACTTCAATTTCAATTATGTTCAATAAAATAAAATATAGTTTTCAGTTCTCTGGTGTACTGCTAGAAGTAAATGCTAACAGCAGTTACAACAACGAACGAGTGCAGGCGGCAGAGGATCAAGTTCTTAAGTCTTAAATGAATTTAGTAAAATATGTAAGGAGAATACTCGTAAATGCATAAAAGGTTAACCATAAAAATCAGAGAGAGAAAATTTACGAAAAGCCAAAAAATGCTTCAGGACATGTTTTTCTTCAACGAGCATGCAATAGCAGCAGCAACAATTCAAACATGCAAGCGCAATGTATTGCGAAACATAGCAACAAACAACGAAAACAACAACAATTCACTTACATATACTCGTAAGTGCGTATATTTGTTTCAAGAAATTTATGTTGACAATATAATTTCGATTATTTAATAATTTTATTAATTAAATTGGTAACATTGAAGAAGTTGTTGCTTGAATGCAAGTGTCATACATATTACATGTATGGTATGTACATATCTGAATGCATGCAAATGAATTTTTACATGATAAAAGCCAGTAGGCAATATGTTGAGTTCAGAACTAAGGCCTTGTATGATCTGGTACCAAAACTTCGGTACTTAAAATTGAAACTAAAGCAGAAAACCTGACACGAACCCAGTACGATCAACATTTTGTATTTAAATGCTGCGTAAAAGCCCGCCTACCATTTCCTCGTTTTACCTGGTGTACGTTTATTAGAGCTGGTCATTCTTCGAAAGTAACCAACTTGAGGACATTTCATATTGCCTCATCTCACTCCCGAATGCCTCATTAAAACAAGCAATCACTTCAGGTAAATGAAGGTCTGAAAGTTAATTGCTTGAAGTAAAACCTGAGCCTGAACCTGAACCGGATGCATGAATTTCAAATAATGTTTGTCAAATGCAACTTCCTAACGGGACAATACACTCCAAATTTCTGAAATAGTATAAAACTATATACAAGTATGGAAACAACAACAAAATTAGCTATAGCATATCTGGAATTATGGTTTTATCATATCGCCAAAAGCTAAAATATTTATGCTTATATCAAGAGCAAATGTAATAATAACAAAAAACAACCACAACCACAACCACATGAACAGTAACAACCAACGTAACTAACAACAATGTATTGTATACAATTATATCATGTTAAAGGAAAATATGTCCATAGTAGATGAACATGTGAAAAGTGGCAGTCACGAGCAGCAACTGCAACTGCAACAGCAACATGAGAAGCTGACATGAGTTTCGAGCAGTACAATAAATAATTGTTACATACAGAGACAACAATATTGCTACTTGCAACAATATTTCAAAAAAGAACGTCATCAAGAATATAAAATTGTTCTCATTTCAGTTTTGGCATTTTCGAGAGCGGGTATTACCGAGGGAGGGAGTGAGGAAGGCAGAGACAACTGAGCAGGAGGAAGGCGACCCAAAAGCTCCAAGTTCATAAAAATATAATTACAAAATATATTCTTTTGATAACTGTGCCAAAAAAGTTTATTTACTATAAGTGTGATATGTGAGTATGGGTGTGAATAATTTAATCTGTAATCTGTAACATAATTTAATTGGCTTAACCCTAGAACATTCCTACGAAGAACATTTTGTGACGTTCTTGGTAGTTTTTAAAAACACAATAAGTAAATTCAAGGAAAACTAGCATTACTTGTGTCTATTCCAAGAAATTACGATTGAAAATTCGTAGTTATTGTAGAAATAAAATATTGGAATTCCTGTTTTTTCTCAAATTTTTGTTGCATACTTTTGGGCATGTCTGTTAATTTTGATTTAAGAGATAAAACCAAAAATAATTTAGAATTCAATCATCAACTAATGAATAAAATAATAAAATACTAAGTCAGTGAAATCCAGAATCCGATAGCATCAGCTCTGGAAGCAAACACATAATCCACACCATTCATTAGCACTCGGTACTACTTAATGTTAAAAATTGAGGAAGTTGGCAAATTAGACATAATGTTTAGTTGATTTTTAGGTGCTGTAAAAATGTCACGACCAGCTCTATAAAATATCTTATTTCTTCTTTTAATGGAACAACAGCCCATGGAGGCTTTAGGGTTTAGCTTCTCGCATACACTAGTGTTGTATGTGTTACATTTGCACATGAATGGAAGGGACCTAGTTTTATGCCGAATCCGAACGGATTTTAGGCAATTTTTACTATTACAGGTTTGACATTGACCACCAGGCGGTGATGCCGTGTAGAAAATTGTTTTTGTTTTTTACTATTTGATTTTGACTGTGCCGAGATTTGAACCTCGGTTACTCTGCGCAGTTGGACAACGCGGTACCAACTACACTACAGCGACCACTATACAATATCAGACAAGGTTAAAAGCTTCACTTCAACAGCATAACTAAAGAAACTAATTACGGTTAAATGTCTTCAAAAATCTTGTAACGTTTCCAACAGCTACTGGTATGGCATATATTGAACTTATGTTCAAACATTTAAGTGCATAGGAAATCAGGGTTGTGTACAAAAAGTTTAAGTGAATGAAGGTAAAATGGAATACTGAAAGTATTAAGTAAAGACAGTATCAATCATAGAGCAGTATCCGAAGTAGAATTGTACAGAGCTTAAAGCACTATCTAGAATGGAAGTACTAGATAGTTGACAACAGTATCGAGTGCAGACAAGAATCGAGTACAGAGCGGTATGTGAAGAAAACAAGGAGTACAAAACTGTATGGAGTATGGAATACTTTTGAGTAGAAGAGAGAATCTTGTGGACAGCAGGTTTCCAAGCTTCGAAACTGAAATAGTGATGGATATATAAGTAATTCAATTTATATGCACTTATTAAGAGGACTCTATCTCTCACACTATTTCTTACTTTACTTACTTTTAATGGCACAACAGCCCATGGAGGGCCTAAGCCGAGCTTTTCGTATCCACTCTTGTTGCGCGTGTTAGATTTGTACATGAATGGAAGGGACCTACAGTTTAATGCCGAATCCGAACGGCGAAGTGAAAAGCTTTTCATAGGCAATTCTTACTCTTGTAGGTTTGCCATTGCCTGCCCAGAGGTGGTGCCGTGTAGAAAAATTATTTTTTCTACTCTTTGATTTTTCCTGTGCCGAGAGGGGAACCCGGACACTCTACCACTACACCACAGCGACCACTCACTCTATTTCGCTTAATGAAAATTAAAGAATATGATTGTGATAGCGAGCTGATCTTCGGAACAAGAAATGAACAATGAGTTGTGTATTACTCATACGCCATAGGATCTCATGTAGTTCAGAACAGGAAAAGCTACAAATCAAGTAATGTTTTTAATTTTGAAATCATATTTTACAAATTTTGCATAATTTAATATCAGGGCTGTTAGTTTTTTAATGATAATTTCACAAAATAATAAAATTGAATAGAAGTTAAAGATATAAACGAAAAACAATCCTTCGATTTCTTTCCAAACACAAAAACCAAGTGAAAGTGAAACAGTTACTTACTTTATTAAATTTATTTTCAACATTTCAACATGGTAGTAGCTAGTTCTGAAAAGGGTAACTTCCAAACACAGATACATACTTCATATCTAGACTTTTTCCTTGTCAATCACAACAATTTCACAAAACTGTGTGTGTGAATGAGACAGTGTTTTAGTGCTTGGTTCATTCAAAACCAAGAGCTACAATAAAGGCAGATTCACTTAGTCTCGTCATTCTTGTTCCTGCTCTAGTGTTGTTTATGGAAAATATTGTAGTTATAAGCTTTGGAATAAACAAAATTTTATACTTGTTATAGGAATAGAGGCTGTTGGAGGGAGCGGAGGGAGTCGACAAAATATCGAACGCGAACATTAGTGCATGAGGAAGCGTCAGTAACACACACACAGCAAAAATATAAGTAACGAAGAAAAATAAACCCAGCATAAAAGTTTGCGACGACCAGGGTGTCTGCATTTAATAAATATTGCACATAAATATTAACACTTTTTTTTGTTTTTTTTTTTGTAGTACGACCAAAGTTTCAATAAAATCCAATCAAGAGGACAACAGAAAACCAGTAAATTGGTAAAAATACAAGGACTGACGCCAGGCACAAATGCAATTACCTGAGTCTTACAAGAAAATTTGTAAGCACTACGCAAAAGACTCTGAGAGGGTCCGCTCCCTCCTCATGTGACATGCGTTGCAGTCAAACTACCAAGCAGTCGGGGGCACGCTCAAAGGTTGCATCTGTATCAGCAATTTCGGATTTCGACCCTTGCGGAATAATATTCAAAACGGCTAAGAACAAACTTAACGTCGCCTTCAGCCCATCTGTTTTACATTTATGCGATCACCGCCTTCCGGGATGAATTTGTCAAAAGCAAAACCTGCACAAATGCGTGCACAACAATGAGGCCCCAGGATTATACGACAAAGACAAAATCGATGATGATTGAAAATGTTTTTGGCAGAAAGCTGTAGAAAGCTAGTTGCATACATAGACTGCCCAAAGTCTTGGAACAAATCATACGCGACAGTTGGAAAATAATCACGGAATATTTTGAAAAACAGATTACTATCGTATGACACAACGGTGTAAAGAATTAGAGGATTTCGGCAGGCATTCCACTGGCTTCTATGTTTGCCTCAACATTATGAAATGCAGTTCAGAAGCTGGATTCCTCGAAGACGACAGTCGCCAACCAACTGAACTCAACTGAGCTACATATCTAGACTTAATATGCCCAATACCGGAGGCTCGCTCACAGTACAGTTTGATTGCAATCACTTTGACAGATTGCTTTTACATAAAAAATAATCAATAAAGTAA